>OZ038476.1:9617245-9644745 GCA_964036315.1 Acanthosepion esculentum
GTCGTATCATCGACAGAGTTGTTGACAAATAATCTGAGTATATTCTTAGGCAGACCATTTATGTAAATCAAAAAGAGGGTCGGTCCGCGGAATACGCCGTGCAGGATGCCTGCGTTGATTTCTAGGGCTCTGTAGGACTGGCCATAGATAACTACCTTCAGGGACCTACCGGTTATGAATTATTTTATGATCGAGATCTTTGCAGAGATTCCATAATTGGAGAGATTATGAAGTTAACCATTGTGCCACATCTTGTCAAAGGCCTTTGAAATATCTAGTGCTATGTTCCTAGAGATGTGTTTGTCATCAAGCGCCTCGCTGATTCTGTGAATGATAGTAGGACGTCGGAAGTGGATCGTCGCTGAAGAGTTTAATCTTTCTAGGTGGTCGACGACATTCCTATTGATTATGGCCACAAAGAACTTGCGATGATACTGAGGAGACAGCTAGGTCTGTACAGGGTGCGGGGGGGGAGATCTCCCGCCCGCGTTCTTGAAAGCCAGGCATGCGCTTGTCACTTTCTACTTTCTCTTCAAGACGCGGTTGAGTAACTTTGTTAGCGTTGGAGCAACTTCCAGGTTGATGGATAAGGGCGTTCATTTTAAAATTAGTTATTCATTAAATCAATTAGTCTTATTAAAATAACAATGTTGCGATAATTGTAAAATACATTCTGACTAGTGTCCTCATCTCTCTTTCTCTTTCTCTCTCTCTCTACATATATATATATATATATATATATATATATATATATATATATATATATATATATATATATATATATATATATATATATGGTGGTACTCGATTGGAAAAACATTGGATAGTTCGACTTGTAGTAAAAAAAAATCAGTACCCAAGGAAAAATGAGGAAGAAATAAAAGAACGATCCAAGAACATGAAATTGAGGCTAAAACAATGGTCCAAATTTCAAGGTCAAATATCAAAGGAAAAAAAAAATTCCAAAACGAGTAAAATTAACTACGTAAAGTGCTCAATACACAAAGTAGAGCCAGCATTACCCTGACATCCGTTTAGGTTAAACTTAGGTAGGGTAGCCTGGCTTTTTAGGATTATCACACACACACACACACACACACACACACACACACACACACACATATATATATATATATATATATATATATATATATATATATATATATATATATGTATGTATGTATAAATTCAAAAATCAGGTAAGCAGTGACTGGCCACGACTATGCGTTTCATACGTTGGCACGGAATCTTCAGGTAGCCAGTGTCTGTCGTAGAAGGTGAATCCTCTATATACCACCAAGCGAGTTCAATTTGACAGGCAAAGCAAACTGGCACATTTATACCACTATATTGAAGCTCTGCCATTACTTATGAAATTGAGGACGATTATGCTAGTAGGCTACTTTTCCGCACATTCTTTTTAGAGCGGCAATTTCTTACCAGGATATATATATATATATATATATATATATATATATATATATATCAAAATGTGTTTGTACGTATGTGTGTGTGTGATCGAATGTTGTTTATGCATTTGCACGGTTTTCATCAGATTTCGATGAAGGTTTTTTTTTTGTTTGATAGTTAATTCTTCAGTGCCTGTTTCGAGTCCAAATTCTGTAGAAAAAATTACAACATTGAAGGTGAAAATCGAAAAACATGATTTTTTCCACTTTGCGTACAAATCAGAGGCAAATCTTAATTTTCAAATTAAACTGCTCCAAGTGCACTGAAAAAATTCCAAGTAATGAAATACACGGTCGAAGACGGGTTATACTACTTGTATGTATATATATATATATATATATATATATATATATATATATATATATATATATATATATGTATGTATATATATATATATATATATATATATATATATATATATATATATATATATATATATATATATATATATATATATACACACACACACACAAATGAATATATATAAATAAATGTACGTGTAAGTGTTTACATACAAAACACACACACACACACACACACACATATATATATATATATATATATATATATATATATATATATATATATATATATATATATCTTTTGGGGGTATCTCGAGGCGGTGTAATCGTTAGCAAGCTTGTCTCGCTAGAACATTTATGACTGAGTGGTGAGTTAGATCCTCACTGGTTGCCCCATACATTCGGCCTTGTGTCAAATCTAAGCTACGCATGGAAAAGCAATATATATATCTTTTTGTGTAAGAAAAAATAGTGTTCAATATGAAAGCACAGCGCTATTAATTATATGTTGATAAAATGCATAATACCGTACGCTGACGGGACGACTCTGATTTTGATGCCTAATGCAATCTTCAGGCACCGGTCGTTATTTACAGTTTGCTTAATAGTTCTGGGTCTTGAGAGTCCGTGGTGTTGTTTGGATGAATTATTAGTTTTGTTAAATATTTAATTGCACTATAATCTAATTTTGAATTTAAATTTACGCTTAAAACTTAATGTTGTTAAATATACGTTTGAAAATCTTGAGGGTAACTCTTTTTTGCTTAAAAATAGTGATAAAATTATTAAACATTAATGAAAAGATTTCTTGTGATAAAATGACAATAAGAGTAATGATAATAATAGTATAATAACAATAATAATAATAATGACAAAAGTAATAACAAAGTAATATTATTCATAGTAATACTAAAAATCATAATGCTGATATAGTAAAAGTAGTAAAAATTAAATTATAGTAAAAATAAAATGATAGTTCATGGTATAATAACATTAGCAATAATAATAATAATCATAATAGGAACAGTATAACCAGTATCTATCGTGTCCCAAACTGAAAAAATGTATTAACCTCAGTTAACGTGCTTGAGTAGAAATTTAGTTCTATACATGCAAGTGCTCATTTATTCACTTCATTTGTTTAACAAATTAAGGTTGCCTATATTTTTTTAGGATCATTAACTTCTCAGAAAGACATAATCTACTTTTATTGCCTTTACCGCTGAATGGTTTATCTTTTGTTACGTAATTCTGGGTGATAGTTGGGTTTATATTCTCGCTTTTTATTTTCCAGAAAAAAATAGGGAGTCAGTGCTATATTTTATATTGCCTAATGTCATTTGGTGATAGTAGAAGCGTGATTTCCAATGGTTTTCAGTGGAACCCAAATAGACCTTGACCTATATATTAATCGAGTTCACCACAGGCAAGTTAGTAAAGTCACTAAGACAGAGGCTTGATAGAATTGGAAACAGAAACATTACTAATGAGAGAAAACAAAAAAGACTAATCAGGAGGACAGTAGACAGCGATTGACATTCTATGTAAATTTTGGAGGTTAAAGTTAACCTGAAGGGAAATACACAAGCGAGAAGTGCCAGTAAAGAAACTATTAATATTGAACTTACGGTTACATTTTAGCTAGCTCAGCTGTAAACTGATGAGATCCCGACGACAGTCGAGTACGGTGATTAAATTAAAAAAGTCTAGGGGCCACAGTGAAGAGCTGATCCGAACAGTTACCGTGAAAATAGTTATAGAAAAGGCTCAGGGATGCAACGTTATGGTGGTGGTTTTTCATACAGGCATAATCCGTGGGTATCTGATCCAAGTAGATCCTAATGATATAAAATATTAATTCTGATTCACAAAAGAAATCTCAATAGAGCATATAAATGATTTACTTAAAAATGAAATTCTATTACCCCATCCATTCAGAGTGTCATTCAAACCCCGGGATATTCTCCTTGGTGCTTGTCAATGCAAGAACGTTTGTTAAAAAAATGAATTTTAATGTTTTTTATAAGCTATTTCCCTTATTAGTTGTTTGTTCCTCTTCTTTCTTCTGCTTTTTTTCTCCCTTTATTCTTCATTCTTTCTTTACTTCTTTAATTCTAATTTTAAAAACACAAAAAAACGTTAAAATTCATTTTGTAACAAAAGATTTTGCATTGGCAAGGTCCAGAGGAAATATCCCGGGGGTGAAATGGCTATCTGGATGGGGTAATAGAGTTTCATTATAGTTAATTAGAATGGGGTAATATAGTTTCATTACTGTTTATTAAAACTGAGCAGTTAATACAATCAATTTCAAATTAGTGTCTCAATATAGTTGACTCTTCATGAACCTCCAATTATGTCTGTAAGAGTTTCTTTTTGAATAGCTAATTGCCATTCGGCGTCCCAGTATTAATAAAATCTTAATAGAATTTGGCTGCGCTTTTTTGCATAGGGTTCCTCACTTCCTGTTTGTCGGTTTCAAAAACGTTTATATTCTATTTAAAGCGAAAGATCAGTTCTATTCTAGATGCCCAGAAATAATGGTGATATAACGACGTTTTGAATATGACATCATTTTTCAAGAATCGATCGAACTCAATATATCTACTACAATATGTTGCAAAGCATCATTCGCTGACGTCAATTGTTACTAACATTTTTCCACTGTCTCCTTTTTTGCATCTTCTGGAGATAGAATAAACGTGCCAATCGGCAAACTGCTTACATCGGCCACTAATTCTAAGCCTCTTATTTTTGCCCGTAAGATGATAAACATCGTCTTTACATGATGGTAAATATTCTTAAAAAACATTCTAGGCTGTCATTGTAAAGGAAAAAATGATTAACTGTAACAGTTAATATAAGATTGTAAGGAGTCATGCTGTACAAATGCACGCATTTTTGTGCACGTAGGCACACATAATATTTAAAAAGATATATACTGCGCTATCTTCGACTACATAGCCAAAGTAGGTCTGCATATATATTTAGCATAACACACACACACACACACACACACACACACACATATATATATATATATATATATATATATATATATATATATATATATATATATATATATATATATACTGTGTGTGTATTTATGCATCAATTTTTCATTGATGCCTGTTTCATTAAATAATATAGACAAGTTTTGTCTATTTATTTTAAGTAAGTTCCTTTCATATTGTCTGATAAGATTAACACTCTCGAGTTGTCATGCGTGACGTCACGAACTGCGACGCGATTTTCGCTTCCACGTCTCGTATACACGCGTTTGTCGTTGCTTTGAAATTTTTCATGCAACAAAAACAGACTATCATTATTGTTTCGTCCGTATATTGGTTGATATATTGAAAAGTAATTGTCATCGTTTGATAATGGCTTAGGTAAGCAGAAAGATTAGATAGGATTTAAACATATATCAATATGGTGATTTCCTTTCGTCTTTCAATGATAACGTTATTAAGCTTCTCAGACAATATGAATGGAACTTACTTAAAATAAATAGACAAAACTTGTCTATATTATTTAATGAAACATGCATCAATGAAAAATTGCTGCCTACATATACACAATATAGTTTTGTCTATATTAATTAATGAAACATGCATCAATATATATATATATATATATATATATATATATATATATATATATATATATATACATACATAAACACATACACACACATACACACACATATATATATATATATATATATATATATATATATATATATATATATATATATATATATATATACATACATGTAGTATAGATAATTCTTTTGTCTAGATGGATAATTCGCAGAAGGAATCTATATGGAAACACGTTTGTTTGAGACATATATTTTAGCTGTAGATATCTACCCATAGATTTGCTGGTGTGTTATATTGATTTAAAGCGTCAGATTTGATGATGAACTGAAATTCATGCCTCCTTTATCTCTTATTGTTTGTTGATGGTTAATTCTGATTTTACGCAACCGAAAATAATATTGTTTTAATAAAAATTAGGAAATCAATTACTCGAAAACTATAAAAATTAAATCGATTCATTTTCCATATGTATTAATTGTGTAGGTTCTTTCTTTTGTCATTCTGTAGTATATAAACTAAATCTATTAAAAATGGATATGATGTATGACAGGAAAGAAAAGCGAGGCACAATCAAAATGTTCCATTCTACTTCGAAGAAAATGTTAGGAAGAAAGTTCCCATGCATATTAAAAAGAGTAATAACAGTTAACTTGAGAAATATATTTTCCCCCAAAAATGTTTTAATTGAAACATGTATAAATAATAAACGATGTTACCAGCCAATGAATACCTAATATCGGCTTAGAAAAAACGTCCAATATTACCATTTCTATCAGACTTGAAGAGAAAAGATAACACAAAAAGATCTCATACCGATGGGAAGGGAGTGAATAACAGCGTATCTCGCGTAGGACACGGCAAATGAACACCGAAACTTTCTCATGAAAAACAGTTAAAATGTTTTAATGCCTTGACCAGTACAGATGAAGAGAACAGATAATACAATTTGATCCCAGTCGGTGGACAGAGTATGAAAAAAAGCGTATATCAACTAGCAATGACTACCCGGTCAGTAAGTGCCGATTTATAAAAAAAATGGTTAGAATTACCATGACAATTAGAGATGAAGAGAAGTGATACTATATTACACTTTGATCACACTCAGATGACCAGTGACTAAAGAAAATCTTAACACTAGTAGCACTTGCTGCTCTGTCAATGTACACCAAGGGTTACGGCCACATCACAACAGCGGTTACCGTACGATCAGCGATATTAAGCAACGTCGAGCCTGATAGGTGACCACTTGAAAATATCAGGTTATGTAAGTTTGAATGTGCGGGTGGTGTAATGGATAATGGCTCATAATTTTTAATCGGAGAGACGTGTTCCAATTACAGTTGTGTTTGTAATATTCATTTACTCGCAAATACCTTTGGGAAAGGTATGGACCATCTCTTTTCATTCCAGCTATGGGTTAGCTAGTTAGACTTGTATCACGAAATCGTCTCCCCCAACAAAAAAAAGTTTCTTAGAATTTAAAAATATTTTATGGTTTTAATTAACCAGTAAAGGGTTGATAAACCGTATAAAACGAATCACACAATCAATGAATCACGAATATGTTGGTTGGTTGATTTTGTTTAGCAGCGTATCAACCTCTGTGTGTGATTTAATGCCGAAATATAAACATTCTGAACATAATTATATGGCTCCAACTAAATACATTTTGAACGCAATTGTATACCTTCGAATAGAGATAAAATGTATTGCTGCTCATTATGCTTAAAAAATATATTGTTGGTCATTTTGCTTTAAAATATATTGTTGGTCATTTTGCTTTAAAAATGTATTATTGGTCATTTTGCTTTAAAATATATTGTTGGTCATTTTGCTTTAAAATATATTGTTGGTCATTTTGCTTTAAAATATATTGTTGGTCATTTTGCTTTAAAAATATATTGTTGGTCATTTTGCTTTAAAATATATTGTTGGTCATTTTGCTTTAAAAATGTATTATTGGTCATTTTGCTTTAAAAATATATTGTTGGTCATTTTGCTTTAAAATATATTGTTGGTCATTTTGCTTTAAAAATGTATTTTTGGTCATTTTGCTTTAAAATATATTGTTGGTCATTTTGCTTTAAAATATATTGTTGGTCATTTTGCTTTAAAAATGTGATTTTGGTCATTTTGCTTTAAAATATATTGTTGGTCATTTTGCTTTAAAATATATTGTTGGTCATTTTGCTTTAAAAATGTATTTTTGGTCATTTTGCTTTAAAATATATTGTTGGTCATTTTGCTTTAAAAATATATTGTTGGTCATTTTGCTTCAAAAATATATTGGTGGTCATTTTGCTTTAAAAATATATTGTTGGTCATTTTGCTTTAAAATATATTGTTGGTCATTTTGCTTTAAAAATATATTGTTGGTCATTTTGATTTAAAATATATTGTTGGTCATTTTGCTTTAAAATATATTGTTGGTCATTTTGCTTTAAAAATGTATTATTGGTCATTTTGCTTTAAAATATATTGTTGGTCATTTTGCTTTAAAATATATTGTTGGTCATTTTGCTTTAAAAATGTATTGTTGGTCATTTTGCTTTAAAAATATATTGTTGGTCATTTTGCTTTAAAATATATTGTTGGTCATTTTGCTTTAAAAATGTATTATTGGTCATTTTGCTTTAAAAATATATTGTTGGTCATTTTGCTTTAAAATATATTGTTGGTAATTTTGCTTTAAAAATGTATTTTTGGTCATTTTGCTTTAAAATATATTGTTGGTCATTTTGCTTTAAAATATATTGTGGGTCATTTTGCTTTAAAAATGTATTTTTGGTCATTTTGCTTTAAAATATATTGTTGGTCATTTTGCTTTAAAATATATTGTTGGTCATTTTGCTTTAAAAATGTATTTTTGGTCATTTTGCTTTAAAATATATTGTTGGTCATTTTGCTTTAAAAATGTATTATTGGTCATTTTGCTTTAAAAATATATTGTTGGTCATTTTGCTTTAAAATATATTGTTGGTCATTTTGCTTTAAAAATGTATTTTTGGTCATTTTGCTTTAAAATATATTGTTGGTCATTTTGCTTTAAAATATATTGTTGGTCATTTTGCTTTAAAAATGTGATTTTGGTCATTTTGCTTTAAAATATATTGTTGGTCATTTTGCTTTAAAATATATTGTTGGTCATTTTGCTTTAAAAATGTATTTTTGGTCATTTTGCTTTAAAATATATTGTTGGTCATTTTGCTTTAAAAATATATTGTTGGTCATTTTGCTTCAAAAATATATTGGTGGTCATTTTGCTTTAAAAATGTATTTTTGGTCATTTTGCTTTAAAATATATTGTTGGTCATTTTGCTTTAAAAATGTATTTTTGGTCATTTTGCTTTAAAATATATTGTTGGTCATTTTGCTTTAAAAATATATTGTTGGTCATTTTGCTTTAAAAATGTATTTTTGGTCATTTTGCTTTAAAATATATTGTTGGTCATTTTGCTTTAAAAATATATTGTTGGTCATTTTGTTTCAAAAATATATTGGTGGTCATTTTGCTTTAAAAATGTATTTTTGGTCATTTTGCTTTAAAAATATATTGTTGGTCATTTTGCTTTAAAAATATATTGTTGGTCATTTTGATTTAAAATATATTGTTGGTCATTTTGCTTTAAAAATGTATTATTGGTCATTTTGCTTTAAAAATATATTGTTGGTCATTTTGCTTTAAAATATATTGTTGGTCATTTTACTTTAAAAATGTATTTTTGGTCATTTTGCTTTAAAATATATTGTTGGTCATTTTGCTTTAAAATATATTGTTGGTCAATTTGCTTTAAAAATGTATTTTTGGTCATTTTGCTTTAAAATATATTGTTGGTCATTTTGCTTTAAAATATATTGTTGGTCATTTTGCTTTAAAAATGTATTTTTGGTCATTTTGCTTTAAAATATATTGTTGGTCATTTTGCTTTAAAAATATGTTGTTGGTCATTTTGCTTTAAAATATATTGTTGGTCATTTTGCTTTAAAAATGTATTTTTGGTCATTTTGCTTTAAAATATATTGTTGGTCATTTTGCTTTAAAAATATATTGTTGGTCATTTTGCTTCAAAAATATATTGGTGGTCATTTTGCTTTAAAAATGAATTTTGGTCATTTTGCTTTAAAAATATATTGTTGGTCATTTTGCTTTAAAAATGTATTTTTGGTCATTTTGCTTTAAAATATATTGTTGGTCATTTTGCTCTAAAATATATTGTTGGTCATTTTGCTTTAAAAATGTATTTTTGGTCATTTTGCTTTAAAATATATTGTTGGTCATTTTGCTTTAAAAATATATTGTTGGTCATTTTGCTTTAAAATATATTGTTGGTCATTTTGCTTTAAAAATGTATTTTTGGTCATTTTGCTTTAAAATATATTGTTGGTCATTTTGCTTTAAAAATATATTGGTCATTTTGCTTCAAAAATATATTGGTGGTCATTTTGCTTTAAAAATGTATTTTTGGTCATTTTGCTTTAAAAATATATTGTTGGTCATTTTGCTTTAAAAAAGTTTTGTTGGTCATTTTACTATACGTATGTATTGTTGGTTCTTTTTCATATAAATAAATATTGCCGGGATATTTTCTATAAAAGCGTAGTTTTATAATTTCATAATGTTTTGTCTGGAACCTAACAGGTGTTACCACCCGGGGTCTGCGTGAAGCTGGGACATACAGCAATTAAGAGTTGTTTCCAACCTGCTCAAACCTCCAACCTCCCGATCAGAAACCTTGCTGCCGGATGTAATTTATCGTCATGCCCAGAACTTATTTATAAGAAAATGGCAAATATTACCACGATCATTACAGATGAAGAAAACATAAACTATGTGTTGATGGCTAGTCAGTGAAAAAAGATTATCTCGTGTAGCTCTGGCTTCTCATTCAATGAATGCTGAGTATTTTCTCATAAGGATCGATTAAATTGCAGTGCCTTCTTTGTATGTTGTCAAGAATCTTTTGATATACAGCTGCAGCACTAAATCAGATACGACAACAGTATTCAATGCAAGGACGAATGGCAGAGTTATAAAAGTATAAGACAGATTCTAACGAGAAACAATTCTGGTATGACACAGTGTACCAACATTCTTTGCAGTAGACGTAACAATTGATTCGATATAGTCACTCCACTATATGGCAGTAGAAAACGTAAGCTTTATAAGGCGTCGTGTCCTGGAGATTAATATGAGCCATGCTGACGACAGGTAGAAAATATTGTCTGTGGTGATTGAATGAATGCAGTGTGTTTGGAGGCGTTAAAATTTACAAGTGATTTTTCGCTTCTTATTTACCCTGTATGCCGTGTCTCATGTGTGAAGAATGTTAGATTAACTTCCAGGTAACAAGGGCAAGTTTTGAATTTTAGTTTTTGAGTGGAATTCGCCCAAAATTTAATATTTGCAATAAACTTAAAATAATATAGCTAGTCCAAAGTAAATAGATAAATATTCTACTTAATTCAATTAAAGAAGCTAAAGTTATGCCAAGCCAAAAAAGCAAAACATTCTTAAGCTGGTTTACTGATGCGAACGACCACAAAACGAAACTGAAACTAAAAACTTTCAATCCCAGTGGGACGACGACATTACAAATAGTCCTTCAGTTCTGACCTACAATTTCACGATGATTGAGGCTGTAACAACGAATTACAAGATTTTGCAGCTATTGTCTCTTCAAATCAGATTTTCTTTTTAGAAGAGAAAAAAATAATTTGCATCGTTGCCTAGAATATTCTTTGTATTTCCTGGATCACTGGAATTAGAAAGTTCATTTGTTTTCTTAATATCGTTTCAGTTTTACTTATGCTCACCATTTTTTTCTTCGATCACCCACTCAAGATTATATTATTCTTAATCTTTAACGTTACTAAAGAGAAAGTCTAGAATCGCAAACAATAAACCGACATCACTATTCTTAAACTTTAATATATTTATTAACAAATTGCGTGTAAGTGTTTATATGCATCAGCACAGGGACATTTTAAAAAAGAGGTAGACAAAATAGATTGGAACATCGTAAACATCAAAATCATACGAGTAAGAAATAGTTGAACTCAGGCAACAAATTAATATAAAGAATTTTATTAAGCGTTATGGGACCTTACCTATAACGGCAGAGTGAACTCTATCTGACACTATAAATACTGCGCCTCTCAAGAGAGAGGGAGGAGTCGCAACCGCGTCTTTGACTGGTTGTGACATCTGTCGAACTCTCCGTCTCGGCGAGGAGGGACTCGGACGGGGCTTTGCCGCAGGGTAAAGTGCCGTCTGGGGAGGTAGACAGTCCCTGAACCCGTTTATACGTGATCTAAATGGGCATATTTTTGCACGAGCCTACGGGCTCGGTAAGCCCACATTAAACCGGCCTTGTGCCACATCGACCCGTGTGGGGGGGTTGCTAAATATCGAGTCGCAACCGCGTCTTTGACGGGTTACGACATCTGTCGAACTCTCTGCTTTGGCAGTGAGGAACTCGGACGGGGCTTTGCCGCAGGGCAAAATTTCGTCCGGGGAGGTAGACAGTCCCTGAACACGTGTATACGGGTTCTAATGGGCATATTTTTGCCCGGGCCTACGGGCTCGGTAAGCCCACATTAAACCGGCCTTGTGCCACATCGACCCATGTGGGGGGGGTTGCAAATATCGAGTCGCAACCGCGTCATTGACCGTTTGCGACATCTGTCGAACTCTCCGTCTCGGCGGGGAGGGACTCGGACGGGGCTTTGCCGCAGGGCAAAATGTCGTCCGGGGAGGTAGACAGTCCCTGAACCCGTGTATACGGGTTCTAAAGGGCAAATTTTTGGCCGAGCCTACGGGCTCGGTAAGCCCACATTAAACCGGCCTTGTGCCACATTCGACCCGTGTGTCGGAGGCGGTTGCTAAATATCGAGTCGCAATCGAGTCATGAGCAGTCTGTGACTGTCTGCGACTTCTGTCGAAGTCTCTGCTTTGGCAGAGAGGTACCCGGATGAGGCTTTGCCAAAGGGCAAAGTTTCGTCCGGGGAGGTAGACAGTCCCTGAACCCGTTTATACGGGTTCTAAATGGGCATATTTTTGGCCGAGCCTACTGGCTGGGAGGACCCACATTAAGCCGGCCTTGTGCCACATGCAACCCACGTGTGAGGGCTGTTAAATATCGAGACGGAATCGAGTCATTAGCAGTCTCTGACTCTTTGCGACTTCGGTCAAACTCTCTGCTTTGGCAGAGAGAAACCCGGACGAGACCATAACATTAAGCTTAGGAAATAATATTATCACAAACACTAGATATCATCTACCTGACCAGCCAATTAAATATCGTATTTCAGGCGCATATGAGCGGCCGTGTAAAGGTAGTTAGAAAGCTTACTCTAGCACCAGATCATCATTGGAGAGAAGGACATGGTCATCAAATTAGCTACATTATTTTTTTCATATTACTTGCTAACCAATGCTATTCGACTTTGAGCGTTACCTTGTGATCTTAATGATTGGGTACAAGGATTCGGCTATGGAGCACTAGTGATGATCGTCAAGGTCATATTTGATAGTGAGTTAGGTCGTGCACTACTTTCTTCTGATCATCTTGCGTTCAATATCTCCTGTGAGTGTCAAATTTTCTTAGCCCTCATTACTCAATAGGGACACTAGAAATGTTAACTGCCTCTTTCTGCTTCTCACTATAAGTATCCTTTGTGTCTACATTCTCTCTAAAACTTCGACGTTGCTCACATGTTCAGTCCATGGTATTGCTACATCCCACGCTGTCGGTGTCTTCAGGTTCTCGGTCCCCAGCGCGATTATACAAGCTCACGAGGTATCCTGACCAATCAGTTGCTATCCTGGCGTAGCGTTCATAATAATTAACAGTATCCTCAGTATCCTTCTGCAGAATAACCGAAGAAGGGCCGATATTACATTACAGTTCAGTACTCTTTTCTTTGTTTCTAATGAAATCTTGTAATGACAACATTTAATAAAGTAAAAAAAAAATATGTCCATTTGTCCATTTTAATTTTAAGATTTGAGCGAGAATCCTTAACTCCATTGATTTTTTTCGGAATATATTCAAAGTTAAAATGAAAACCCCCAAAACTCATTAAATCCCCCCCCCCAAAAAAAAAAAAACTGTATTTGAATAATTCCATTACTTTACTTCCCCTGGATAGAATTGTTATCAGGATGCTATGGTGAGAAACCTTTTCTTTCCAACTGATTTTCTAATTTAGTATATGGGTGTCTCCATAACGTATTAGGCGAAATTAAATATAATAGATAAACACACACACACACACACACACACATATATATATATATATATATATATATAAATAAATATATATATATAAATATATATATATATATATATATATATATATATATATATATATATATATATATATATATATATATATATATATATGCCTATCAAAAGAAATTTACTTATATTTAAAAATTAGATACAATTATTATTAAAGTCTCTGCACCTACTTTCGTGAAAATCCGTGTTTCAACGAAGAAAAGAAATGCTAATAAAATGGATAAAATACAGTATTTCTGTTGTAAGGTAGGGAACGTTACTGAATAGACTAATCAGACGAAGATTGGTAATGAAGTATAATACAAGAATACGTGTAAGATTCGCCCCACACGATTAGATGTGACACAAGGTCGAATTTAATGTGGGGTTTCGAGCCCGTAGGCTCGGTCAAAAATTCCCTGTGTACCCCGTATAAAACGGGGCCGGGTAACTGTTTCCCGAGATGACACACTGCACCTCGACATAGCCTCGTCTGGGGATCCTCTCAGTCCGAAGGCAAAGAGTTTGACCAGCACAGCTGGAGACGAATCTCCGACTACAGGACAACATACAGTTTGTATATTAATTGAGACATACCAATTATCGTCCGTATGCATGCTACAAGAAATAGTACTGCTAATAAGATTTGCACTGTCCAGATATTTACCATATTACCTATAAAATAAGTTATTTCATTTTTTCTTTTGATCAAGTTCCTCTACTCCCTGTCCTCTTAGTAGCTCTATGAAGCTTTCGTTCCTTTAATATGTTTCAGTTCTTTTTCTGCTGTCCACTTACACAACAGGTAATGTATTCGATCGCTCTACTCCTGTTTCTTTGAAATATGTCCTGAGTACCAAATTCTCCAAGCCCTGTTCCTTCATTGTTTCCTCGTACTCTTAACTATGTCTTTCTGATTTTAAGTCTAATTGTCCTTTTTTTTCCTCTTTTTCTTAAAACAGATTCGTTATCCACATGTTCAGTCGATGTTATTCTCAGCGTCCTTCTGTAGAAACACATTTCTCTTGCTTCAAGTTTCCATTCTAATATGCGAAGAAATATCTCTATAGGAGGATTGATATTACACAACAGTTCAATCATTCTTTCAGCACCGATCACCCATCTACTTGGTATTATTACTCCAACCTTATCACCTGACACAATCACCGAGAGTGATTAAAAATGTAGTCCCTGTTTCACATGTTTACGTATCTTGACATTTCATCGTAGTATCAAGCAAATTATGTGTCCGGTAAGAACCAGTCTATCGGGGACGATCATAGTAGGAATTTAATTAGTGAGCTCTTTTGAGATTATGAAAATCATTCAGAGACGTGGCTTTTTGCCAAAATAGACTACGTCTCATGAATACGTTCAGTTTCTATGCTTAAACATATTCAAATCCTCAGTAAACTGTTTTAACACGTTGGCTCCCACGCGGCCCATCGGAGGGTCCTGTTGTATATTTTTGCAAGTACCACCTTACCCTCAGGTTGGTCGTTTTTCAATTCCTTTTCTGAGACGTTTATTGGGAGTGGTTTATTATTATGATTGATTGCTTATTAGATCAGAATCATATTTTTCCAAAGTTTATTTTTTTAATATTTTTGAATGTAGAAGTCAGATTACTGCCATTGTAATACTTGTATACTATTGACATTATTCGAACCATTGTCCTCATCTTTGTCGCCATATTTATAACCACGTTTCGACCGTTCTACGCACGGCGTTCTTCAGGTGGTTGGAATGTCGAACTAAACCCTTTATTTCGCTCACTGGGGTAGACTGTTCTAGTGCCATGTTTAATGGATGTCAATGATCAGTTATCTCCTGTTAATTTCCCTCTGAAATTTCTCCACTGGCTTAGCCGGGTATTGAACTCACGCTCTTTTGGGTCCTGTCATCGGATAAGGCAGTGGAGAACTTTCAAAGGGAAATTAACAGCAGATAACTGTAACTGACATCCATTAAACATAGCACGAAATATATGAGATAATGATATACTTCAAAGAGGAGAAAGAATAAAATTAAGTCAAAAAGCGAATCTAATGAATAATGTTTTGAGTGCAATAAACAAGTCATAGGCGTGCAATGTCTGGCACGCATGCCAAGGATTGCTCACCCTGGTCTAGATGCTGGTTTAAATAGTTACCTTTTTCAAAATTGTAATGTTTGATAAAAATGGCGAGCTAACTGATTCATACAAATACATTATTTCCAGTATCAACAGTTTTCAGTATCTGTCTACATTTCTGAGATGAGGTATTATGTACATTATATACATTATTCGGACCATTGTCCTCAAATTTGTCACAAAATTTATCACAACGATTCAGCCGTTGTATGCTCCGGAATTCTTCTGGTGGTTGGAATGTCGAACTAAACCCTTTATATCGCTCACTGTGGTAGACTGTTCTAGTTCCACGTGCCAGGTTTAATGTATGGCAGTTATCAGTTATCTCCTGTTAATTCCCCCTCTCCAAGTTCTCCAATGCCTTAACCAGGTATTAAACTCACACTGTGTCCTGTCACTGGATCTAACTAACTCCTTTATCCACTGTGCCATGTGTGTAATACTTGTATATTGGGGATTTTCTGGGTTGTAAAATTGACTCAGGTTTGTCGTGGGTAAATCCTAGCTATAATATCCTTGCCTCATTTATAAAATAATGTTAAAATATAAAGCCGCTAGTACCAAAATTTATTAGGATATAGGTTTGAGACGCTGGGACAATAAAGGAAATGAAGGTTGGGAGCCAACGTGTTAAGGAGAGAATGCCTCCGGGTATTTAACTTTATTAACTAACGAATCATCGACATTCATTTTCGTGTACTCTCCGCATGAAAGAGCCAAGAAAGAATAAAGAGATGGGTAAGTTTACCGTTTCATTATTTAATGAAGCAAATACTGTCAATTGCGTTTTCGTTCTCTCTATTTTTGTTCTTGGCAGATCTTGAATATCACCAAATTATTAAATAAGAATCTGTGTTAAATGTTAATGTTAGAGAAAGCAGCTGTAAAATATGTATCCATCGTGTTTGTAGTTATCCACGGACATCAAACGACAGAAATATTTCGGTAAACATTTATAAAACATTTTAATTTTGAATGGATTTTTTATCGAACATTATTTCTTTTTAATATCATCATTTTTAGTGTCTACACGTTCACATTTCCTGTTTTCTTAAACAGGGAATTTAATAAGAAACGACCAAGATTTAGTACCCTACTAAAGGTATACTCATTATTTACATTATTCGGATTAATGTCCTCATCTTTGTCGCCATATTTATTGCAACGTTTCGGCCGCTCCGGCCTTCTTCAGGGGGTTGGAATGTCGAACTGAACCCTTTATGGGTAGATTTACTGGGGTAGACTGTCTAGTTCCACGTGCCATGTTTAATGGATATCAGTTATCAGTTATCTCCTGTTAATTTCCCTCTGAAAGTTCCCCACTGCCTTAGCCGGCTATTGAACTCACACTCTTTTGGGTGCTGTCACTGGATCTAACTAACGCCTTCATCCACTGTGTCATATGTCCTCTAGGACCTGAAGAAGGCCGGAGCGTACAACGGCCGAAACGTTGTAATAAATATGGCGACAAATATGGGGACAATAGTCCGAATAATGTAAATAATGCACATCATACCTCAACTCAGAAATATAGAGAGATACTGAGGAAGGTCGGAATGTACAACTGCCGAAACGTTGTAATAAATATGGCGTTGAAGATGAGGACAGTAGTCTGAATAATGTAAATAATGCACGTAATACCTCAACTCAGAAATATAGACATATATTAAAGGTATACTGTATACCGTTTTCCATCAATTCTATTGCCGAAACATCCTTTTACGAGACTAAAGCAGATTGAGATTACTAAAAACCTTAACGACAAATGTGCATGCAGCAATTAGCTAATTCCAGAAAGGCTTGTTAAGGGCCGGTTTCAGATATAGAAGCGGGTTTTCTGATGGAAAAGAGAATAAAAGTTCGATTATTATCGGAAGCATAATTTCTCTTCCGTAGGACTTCTCAATCTAGGCAGTTTATTAATTGGACTGTTTAAGTATTAGGACTTTAAATAAACTCTCGCAGATTTTTCATTAAAAGTAATGTTTTAATTACCAGAAATAGTAACATATCACTGAAAGTATTGTCCCCCTGTAGCCACTACGTTTTCCCGTCTTTCTGGCAGCATTTAAATTCCACGTCGGAAAAAAAAAACAACATGTCTTTTGAGGCTAACCACGAGTTGACCCATTTTTTGGCATCTTCATAAGAATGAAAATGATGGTCACCCAAACCTGGTGACATAAATCGGAACAAGTGATAATCGGACGGGGTAATGTCTGGTGAATACGGCGGGCGAGGTAGGGCTTTACATCTAAGCGTTTCCAAGTAGGTTTTCACCAGTTTTGCAAAATGTAACCAGCGTTGTCATGTTTCAAAAACACTTTCTCTTATCTCTGCTCGTATAGCGGCCGATTTTTCGTCAATGCTCTGCTCTAACGCATCAATTATAGTCAATAGCGATCTCCTGTGATGGCTTCGGTCGGTTTGAGCAGCTCATAATGAACTACAACAGCGGATCCCACCAAAGGCAGAGCAAAAGCATCGAACCATGGATATTCGGCTTTGCCACTGATGTTGATGCATGGGCGCACTTAACCCACGATCTTCTACACTTAGGGTTCTCGTAGTGTATCCACTTTTCAATGTCGACCACGATACGATGTAAGAAATCTTTCCTTTTCTACCGTTGGAGCAGCTGTACACACGTGACATGACGCCGTTCGATGTCACTCGACTTCAACTCGTAATGCTCCCAATGACCTTGTTTTGAATCATTTGCTTTCAAACGTTTCGAAGCTGTTGTGTGATCAATTCTTAATGATTCTGCAATTTTAGCTTGCGCTTGACATGAATCTTCATCAAGTAATGCCTCCAATTCTTCGTCTTCAAACTTTTTCGGTGCGCCAGGGCGTTCTTCACCTTATTATTTTTGAAGAGTCTAAACAAATTTCTCTATGTTGTTTCGGCCAGAGTATAGTCACCGTAAGATTCAACAAGAATTTTGTGTACTTCGGCTGCATATTTTTCTTGAGTAATGTAGGACAGTAAATTTCCCCGCAAATACACTTTCTTTGACACAAAATCCGTCATGTTTAATGCTATTAAAAACAAAGTTGTTTCAATCTTGCGTATAGTATTGTCTTATAGATGCGTTACCATCTGAAACTACATGCACGCAGTTCTGAGAAAGACATATGTTGAAAAACAGCAAGAACCTATTCAAGGTCCTAATAAATGAATTAATAGACAGTGCTTACCGTGTTATTTTGACTGAATAGATTATGTACTTTCCTTCAGTTATATATTTTATATCATATATGTATACGTACACACATACACACACGCATACACACACACAGACACACACACACATATATATATATATATATATATATATATATATTTGTGTGTGTAGTATTGTGAATAATTGAATTTTAATTGAAAAATCTAACTGCCTATTATACGAACTAAATTATGAGCATATAAGCAACTGAATCACGTATATAATTATTTTAACTGGTTAATCGTTTTTTACGGTTTATCAACCTTTTGGAGCAATTTACAGCAAGACAATATTTTAGATTTTAACCATAGAAGACTAACCATGGTGATATAGTAACCTATGCAAATTTTCCCATTTTTAATTACAATTTTCAGTACCTGATTTTGTTACCTAAATAATATGTTTTTCAGTTCCTATTAATGTTAACTCAAAGTACAAAGTTTGAAGTGCCTGCATGGCAATATTTCAAATAAAGATTTATATTTATTCTTTTTATATTTTCAAAATTGGGTATGATATACCCATGGTAAGTAGTGTTGTAACTTTAATTGATGGTTACTGTTCTAGGGTTAAGAATGTTTTGAGATAATAATCATTTACTGATACAAGTCCTACCAAGTAAACCTGGATGCAATTTACGCGTAAGTTAATATATATACAATGAGATACTTGGGTTTAGATGAAGTGTTCTTTTTTATATGTAATTGTTGTAAAGCCACACAGATAAACAGAAAAACAACTTCTGAACATACAATTATAATCTTTCCATTGTCAAATATATATGTGAAAATATAAAGCATTTCTTTATAGAAAATAGCCATATCACCTAACAAAAATGAAATAAACAAATAAATAAATAATAAATAAACAAAATTGTACTAATGAACGGATAGCCACAAATAAATAAATTAAACGATAATAATTATTAGTAGCGAATAAATACTGAATAAATTGTTACCTATAATAATTTCTATTAAATTAAAATCCAATTCAATAGACATTAGAATACTTTCAAATAAGCATCGCCGCTTAGTCAATGGCCGTTCAATTATACAGTAAACCGGAAATAACTGACATTGCTACCCATATTGACCCAAAGGACTAGAATATATAAATAGTCGAGCTACCATGTAAACTACATGGACTGGACATTACATTCAAACATGAAACACATTTCTGCAACTCGGTGGTGACCTGACTTTCCACACACACACACACACACACACACATACACACACACACACACACATACACACACACACACACACACACACACACACATATATATACATATATATATTTATATTTATATATATATATATATATATATATATATATATATATATATATATACACAAACACACATATATAGAGATAGATAGATAGATAGATAGATGTATAATGTAATACAAGGGTTGCTCCCCAAATATATATATATGTGTGTGTGTGTGTGTTAAAATATATAGAAAATAGGAAAGAACTCGTTAGGTAAATAATCCGAAGTTCTTCAGCATTTTTGTTTTTATTTTTACAAAACAGTGCTCGATACAAAAGTAGAGCCTAAATTAAATCCATTTGATTCTAATAATTATATTGAAGTTTCAGCTCTTGTTTTTGAAACATAAGAACTCGTATGTAGCAGAGGAATCATATTTTAAATAAATAATTACACACACACACATATATATATTTTTTGCCATCCACAGGCAGACTGTTTCGCAGCTCATCAGTATGGCTAGACGTCCGGTTGCCTCTAGCTAGGATCGAAACCCGACTGAATTTGCGTCAGTCCGAACTTCTCCCACTAAGCTTACGGTACGAGATGGAGGTGAATTTTAGCGCGTTTATTTTTTAGATTCGGATAAACACAGTGACTGACAGTGACTCAATTCTGTCGAAGAGTCGTGCAGTATTAGCTTAAATAGTCACTGTTTACAAATTCACACTTCAAACCAGAGAGCTCAACTGAAATTAATTTTTCAGAAGCTAATATTTTATGTATTTTGGGAGCAACCCCTTTTATACAAGTTTCATTAAAGACAACTAACAAGGTATGGCATTTAAAATTTGTATTTTACTTTTCCGAGTGTTATTTTATGTCCCTGCCTTTGGGGTTTTATTCTTTTAGACATTGTCAAGGATGTTTATTATTTTTAATTCTGACTAAATTGGTAGATTTTTCATGTATGTATTTACACACACACACACACACACACACACACACACCCACACACACCCACTCGTTTGTGTGTAAGCGTGCGTGCACGCGCTTGTGCATTCGTTAATTTTATATGGGAAAATCCACATGTTAACGTCACTGGCATATGAGAAGAAGATCAAATAGCTAATTCTCATATGAAATGTTATGTTCTGAGTGCTAATAATATGCATCGAATATGCTATTAAAATTACTTGTAAAGACAAAATCAATTTTTATTTCAAATGTAAATTAGATTCTTTGAAGATGGTTCAAAAGTCAAGCCAATATATAACTAGTTTTTGGTTCATTTTTAATACTTTGTTTGATAGACAAATTGCAAATAATTAAATTGTATTCTCTATTAAAAAAAATGCTCTGAAAAGCCGTAAGTTTAGAAAATGAAGCTCAAGATCAACATAAGACTAGATTGTAAGAAATGAATGAATGAGAACTGTACTCATCGACTCCTTCAATTTTATTATTCAGTCTAGAAAATCCACGTTTTTAAGTAAACCCGAACACTGATCTCTGGCACTGGGTAGAAACATACTATGATATATTTAAACCTCACCTTGGTAACTCATTAATACAAATCGGTCGCGCTTGTAGACGACAGTAAAGAAAAAAATAATCTTTAAATCAGTATTCTAAATTCAAGCTTTATTTTAATCTCGAACTCCGATATTACTTAGGAAGAGGATATACTTCAATTTTTCAATCACAAGTTAGATTAATGATGTTTTATTTGTATACAGTCAAAGATCATGCGATAAAAATTATTTTACATCCACAAATGATCCACAGTAAAATATATATATATATATATTTTGATAGCCTGTCAAAAATAGAGCAATTCTATTGTATGAGATATTAATATTTTTAGAAAGAAAACGACTGAAAACTTGCAGGAATTTTCCCTTTGAATTGCCATTTCCTGGATATTTAGAGACTATTAAATCTCTTAATTAAGAATATCTCCTGTATTGTTTTAATACTATTCCCACAATATAAACCGAAGAGCCACTCATTCTAGACATTTACTGAGCGTGATTGTTTTAAGGTACGAAGAAGTTGAGAGAAAGAAGTGGACATGATACAGATTTATGTGACAGGTATTTGTATACAGTCAAAAGATAGATATTTGTTGACTTGAATGGACTAATATTATAGTTTTCAGGGAAGCATCCCCTCGGTAGTTATTAGTTTTCCCAAATTAACAATTCAGGAGAAGGTATCTGATTGGCGCTTACTCCTTATCCAAAGAACACAAAGAGAACGGTGATCATTTGCTACCGGGAACATGACTTGGAAGGGACTAATTGAAGGTCCGAGCTGCTGCAACTAAGGAATGTAATTCGTTTGAATATCTACATTAGTAATAGAGATAGTGTAGTGACAGGCTATCGATGTTTCGTCTGTAGGATAACGCATGCAGAGTGAAAGATAATTCATGTCGAGGCTGGAAAGTGTGGACTAGGATGCTGAAGCAAAATGTGTAGTAAAGTCATATATATAAAAAATAAAAATAAAGTCGGAAGATGGTTTTATCCGAATGCAAGTCCTTCCTATTCACTCACATCCTCTCATTTTCCTTAATAATCACTGGAAATTTCAAACCATTTAAGAATCCGTATCCGGAAACAAACATGTAAAAATTAAATTGGTATTTATTACAATACTTTCATCTGAAAACTTTACATATTTTGACGGGAATAAGTATAAGAATTTGTACTTGCATATTTGTACTTGCATGCGTGTAGCGTAGTGGGTGTCGATGCTGACTGTGCGATTTGCGTGTCGAGTTCAAAATCAAACTGGGTTCGTCTTCAAATTGCATAAATCTCCGTCGATGTGTACTATTTTCTGCAATTAGATGTTAAAAGTTGGGTAGACTTAGACCCACTTGAAATGATTGGTACCCCGATTATTGGAAGGACAAACCAATACAAAACCGGTTGGGTGAGGGCTTCGAAAATCACCACCCGCCTCAGAAAAACTACTTGCCACGGAAGCAACACTAGCAACATACTGCCTGATGAGACTGTGGCCCTATATTATACAGTGGAACCTACAGGGTTAACATCCATATTGTTAACAGCTCCCCCCAAAAACGTCGTACCTAAGATTTAAATGAATTTAACAGGAGAAAATATTTTATTTTAATTTAATTTCAAAAATTAATTTAAATTGACATGAGGGATTTTTTTTTTACTCAAGTAGCTGCTTAGCGACTTTATTTTGTTGTCTTTCATCGCAATGTAAGGCTCTTTATTAAAAACAAAATCTTCCAAAAATAAAATATTCTCTTTTGAAGCTTTATTAGAGGAATATTAGCTGATTTTAATTGTAATTAAATGCAATCGTCAGGCCAGGCCAGGTGGCCTAAAGATTGCATCTAGCATGAAACAACCTGTCGCCTCTAATATATATATATATATATATATATATATATATATATATGTGTGTGTGTGTGTGTGTGTGTGTGTGTGTGTGTGTGTGTGTGTGTGTGTGTGTGTGTGTGTGTGTGTGTGTGTTATTATTTTATTGAATTTTCTTATGTACATATTAATTTTTCTGGATAGTGTGTACAATTTGATTGAATATTTTCTATGTCCAAACGCTTTCAAGAATTCTTTTAGTCACTATCGAGTTTGATTTTATGTCTATTTTTCACTGAATGTGTAATAATTTGTTAAATATGTATGTATTTAGAGTTAGGAGAGTTTTATTACAAAGACGTTTTTTTAAAAAATGGCTTAAAATAATGGAAGCATGGATAATAATAATAAAATGTGCTAGAACTAATAACACCAACTATGAAGACGGTCAAAATGTGCTGGCCGTGTTTGTAAAAAATATCCCATATCTTTATATATAGATACATTAAAAAAAATACAAATAAATACAATAAATTCAAAGAAAAGAGAAAGCTGTCTTAAATTTGATTTTTTTGTTCATAAAAAATTACATCGGTCACACAACTACATGTACATCAAGACGACTTATGTTACACCTATCTGAATACAGCTCTATTCGAATCCATTTAGACAAACTCACAAATAACTTCCATTCAAATCATACTAGTAGAAAATACAAACATAATCACCTCATCCACATGTAAACAAGATTAAAAATAAAGGAAGCCTTAGTAATAAAAAAAAAAACGAAAAAAACTTAATAATAATAATTACGAACACTGTCACAATCTGCTGACAGTGTTCGGCAAATAAAATATCATTATAGCATTAAAAACATACACACAACCCACACCCCCAATTAAATTAAAAAGGTAAAATCATTCTTGATTATGGCTAGAAGTAGAGCAGAAAGCGCTCGGAATTTTGGAACATTTGGACATTTTCTACACTCTCTGTGTCCCAAAAAAGAAAACATTTGTTCGAACACAAGAAAAAATTAAATAAAAAGCTTAATTGTAGTAACATTTCTGTCGTCTCTGAAACATTTATTAAAGAAGGATTCTTGCCTCTATATATATATATATATATATATATATATATATATATATATATATATATATATTGATCCGTTTCTTTAAATAATATAGACTAGTTTTGTCTCTTTATTTTAAGTTCCTTTCATATTGTTTGATAAGCTTAATAACATTGTCATTGAAAGACGAAATACTTTCGCGTCTCGTTGCTTTGAAATTTATTTTTGATGCAGCAAAAACAGACTATCATTATTGTTTCGTCCGTGTATTGTTTGATATATTGATATGTAATTGTCATCTTTGATAATGGCAACTATAAGCCCAAAGCTTAGATTGGATTTAAACATGTATCAATATGGTGATTTCCTTTCGTCTTTCTATGATAATGTTATTAAGCTTATAAGACAATATGAAAGGAACTTAAAATAAATAGACAAAACCATTTATTTAATGAAACATGCATCAATGAAAAATTGCTGCCTAATATACACAATATATATATATATATATATATATATATATATATATATATATATATATATATATATATATATAAGAGTTTGCATGTGTAGTATTTGTATTATTTATATATATATATTATATATATATATATATATATATTTATATATATATATATATATATATATATATATATATATATATATATATATATATATATAAAACAGTTTGTATGTGTCGGTCAAATGGAGGTTAAGTTAATCGGTGTATGAGCAAACAGTCCCCTCCCAGTTCTTATTTTGGGATAACGTTGATTATTATTTACGGTCATAGCGTGTCGATTGAATATTTAAGGTGGTTGGTTTGTAATGTGTATGCAAATATGCGGGGTTAAATTTATGGTAATCACATTGTTCGTAGATGAGATTAATAATTTGTACGAAAGAAAAAGACCATAAAACTCATAAATACGCTATTTACGTTCGTTATTTTTCGACACCAAAGATTATTTGTGTTTTACCAAAAACGACGAAACACAAATAGGTGATTTGTTAGGTTTCCATCGATTTTCTTTTATTTCTTGCTTTCTAATTTATATTAGATTATAGGGACACTTTTATTTAGACTCGTAAAGCTGATGAGGGGGTGTGGCTGGCCAAAGTACTATTACTAATGTTTATTAAGGGAATTCACTCTGTCCTTTTTACAAATACTTTCACGGTAATTGCTCCGAAGAGATGCTTTCGCTGGTTCCCAGAATTCATGAATTTAACCGTTCACTGTCCAAACTTAAATGTAGCCGTCTCTTCTACTCCAATTGCTTCATGTCTCGCACCTCTCTCCTGTGGAACTCCCTCCCCTTTTCCTGTTTCCCTGTCAGCTATACTCTAAATCTATACAAATATAATGTCAATCGACATCTCCAGAAGCCCGGATCTATCCCCTATCCTTCTCTTCGTCCTTTCCTCTATCACTCCTATTTGGTCTCACTCCAATTCTCTGTAACCCCTTGCGTGCTAGTGGATTCCCGCCTTGCTTGTGGTGAAACGCTTAATATATATATATATATATATATATATATATATATATATATATATATATATATATATATACACGCCCACAAAATAATATATATATATGTATATATATATATATATATATATATATATATATATATATATATATATATATATACACCCACAAAATAATATATATATATATGTAACGTAAATCATTCAAACGAAAAACAAATACTGAAGCTAATTATATGGCGAGAATCACTCTCACAAACAATATTTACTAATAAAATACAATCAACTTCGAATCCGTTAATGAATGGTGTTATCCTTGTTCATAAATTCCGGGTTTATCAGCTTTTATTTTTTCTACAAGCCGGGCTTTCAGTCGTTCCGAACGACCATCTTCAGGTAGACATTTCAGTGTGTTTTTGTTAAATTCCGAGTATTAATGCGACATCGAAAGATAGTGCTATCCGAGGGAGAGTTTTTTTGGCAATGAGATTTTGTTAAATGTAAGATTAATTTTGAAGCATGCAGACGCAACGCTGAGGTTGAATTTTTTTAAATTTGAAAAATGTGCGTACTTGTACTGAAGAAAAGTGGCATGAACTAAATTGTTCAATAATAAGAGTAAATGTCACAATATTATCAGGAAATTCGCACGAGGATCAGGTTATTTTAATATCGATTTTGTAGTGCGTATTCAATTTATGTAACGTAAATCATTCAAACGAAAAACAAATACTGAATACTTATATGGCGAGAATCACTCTCACAAACAATATTTACTAATAAAATACAATCAACTTCGAATCCGTTAATGAATGGTGTGATCCTTGTTCATAAATTCCGGGTTTATCAATATCTCATTGCCAAAAAAAACTCTCTATATTAGTAAATATTGTTTGTGAGAGTGATTCTCGCCATATAATTAGCTTCAGTATTTATTTTTTGTGGTTACATAAATTGAATACGCACTACAAAATCGATATATATATATATCGTATATCATATATATATATCAATATCTTAACGGGTTTATGTTTAAAACTTGTATCGTTATTAATAATATTGGACACCTGTAGAACAAAAACTATTTACTGTGAATCCCAGAAAAACACACTTAGTGCTCGTATAACAAACGACACATACTAGGAACTGATATTAAAATAAAACAAGGGAAAGTTCCTGGCCATAAATAAACTTCAATGCCAGATTGCTTCCCCCGTGATAAGATAACTTACTCTCCCACCAATCGCTAACACAAACCCATTCTCATTAACAAGGCGTCTACCAAAGGGACACTGACATTGAAAATAAATTTAAAGAATTACTTCGACACAGACACTTAG
>OZ038476.1:9649745-9667245 GCA_964036315.1 Acanthosepion esculentum
CATATTCATGATATATCTTTCCGTATGTCACAATTAAATATGATAAAAAACGAACTGTAACAGTGAAAATCACTTTTATTTCAGAAATAAATAGAAAGTACTTTGGAAAATTAAACTACAAGGGCAGATAAATGTGGTTAATACTTTTTATTATAAACTGAGCATTTACTTAAATATTTGTGTCTATATAAATAACGTATAACAAAATGTATTGAAATAATTTTCGAACTTTTTTCAGAATATATACATACATACATACATATATATATATATATATATACACATATATGTGTGTGTGTGCGCGCGAGTATGCGTGTATGTGTTTGTATATATATACAGATGT
The DNA here is from genome assembly GCA_964036315.1 of Acanthosepion esculentum. NCBI lineage: Eukaryota > Metazoa > Mollusca > Cephalopoda > Sepiida > Sepiidae > Acanthosepion > Acanthosepion esculentum. Next base: position 9,650,089 of record OZ038476.1, read on the forward strand.
ATAGAGAGAGTGAGAAAGATTTTGAGATATGGATTATAACTATATACATATAAATATATGCTTCCTATCGAGGCATGAGATTTTAACACTAATAGATAGATAGATAGATAGATAGATAGATACGAACTGACATAGATAGATAGATAGATAGATAGATAGATAGATAGATAGATAGATAGATAGAATCTTTAAAATATATTTAAAGTGGACAGTATGAAATAAGCAAGGAAGCTTGTTTCCTTGATAGATTTAAATTTGAATCCAGAAACTCTTTTCGTATTTCTGTCACATATCCCTAAAGAATTTATTTGCCCTGCTAGCTGCTGATAAATATTCTCTCGCGTAATTGTTATTTTATCAGCAGTGCTCGAATGTCTGACAAACAATAATTCCAGCCACGTTCCCAGTCATCAACATAAACGTATTTTTGCTGTTTTATTTCTTCGGTATCGCCGATCGACTTAACAGAGTCGACTTCCAGGCTGCTACATCGATCTGAAAGTTGGTTTAGTCTCTTTGCACTACAACTAGATGTTCTGATCGAATCATTTTGTTAAAAGTGCACACGCTCAAGGGCAGTGTCTTTACAACTGCACATGTTTCAAGGCAAACTATAAGAGGGAATAGGCCAGACAGTTATATGAACAATTATTAATGTTGTTTTGCATTTCATTTGAATTTATTCTCCAATTTATTGAGGAATATTTAGAGACTGCGATATTGATAGGATAGTTAAGGTAATACGAGTCTTCTATATAATAAATGCGAATGCCTGTGTGTCACTGTGTCACACTTTTCAACTTTAACCGTACTTAGAGATCGTAGCCCAAAATAGCATAACATATTGGAATCAGGCCGACTCTATGAGCAAATTAAAAACATTCCGAGACGGATCCGGACCCGCAATCCAGAAAGTTTGGATTCCCAACTTTTCATTACGGCGATTGTTTTCGGCAATTTTTTACGTGATTTTTTTTTTGCGACGAACTTTTTGAACGATAACAATTTTCATAACTTGTAAATAAATATGGGAATAATCGAAATTAATTGCGAAATCCAGCGAAAGTCACCTGTGAAATAAAAATATTTGTTTGTACGGAAAGTAAGGACCTACGCATATCAAACTCTCTTTAAATTAATTTGCGGAAGAAGAATTATCGTTGAACGTTTAAAAGTTAAGCTTAAATATTAATGTATTACTTAAATGCAACGATTAATTTGTAGTTCTTTAATTCATTGTTGTCTATCCCATCTACTACTCCATACCTATTGTGATAAAGGCACAATCAAGGGCCCTCCATTGGATATAGCTTAAATGCTACCCGATAGGACGGCTTTTAAGCTAGTCTTAATATCTAACTATACAAGGCAGGATGTGTGTGTCTGTATAACGAATGCACGGCCGAAATTTTCGACGGATTTGCACCAAGACCGACTTTGCATTTCCCAACTCCCATCGATAGTGGAAATAATGGATTTTTCATGCTTCTACGGCAGTTTTCATGTATTTTGCGGACATTTTCTACTGGCCATAGTGAGAGCCTATAGCAGGAAGATTCTATTGGCCAGCGTGAGAGCCAACAGCTGACTGACACGAATGTTAACTAGCATGCTAGCATGCAAAAAAATCGATAGCTACATTCGTCACGAGTGGGAAAAATTTAAATCTGCAAGGCACTTTACTCCAATTGGCTCATTCGCTTGCTTAAACTCAACGTTGATTCTGATTCCGCAGAACTGTGTAGGGTGAGAAAAAGTATTTGCTGTTAACATTCTTTTTTCATTCGGTTTTTTCCAGTTACGAGTCCTTTTTTAAGGCTGAACGATTTGTGTTCATTTTGTTTAGTTCTTTTTCCGTAACAGATTTAATGTTTAGTATGGAGCTTAGAAAAAATTCGCAGTGTGAGATAGGAAAGAAGTAAGGCATGTAGCAACATCAACACGGCAAAGGGCACTCCTTTAAAGGCAATGAAGGGCAAAAATATTTTAAGTCAAGTGATAGCGATTGCTGTATGAGTCGTACGATTTTTGAATCAAGCACGGGCAACGCCGGGTCATGCTGCTAGTTAATAATGAATATACAAGTGATTAAGTAAAATTACCGATAAAATATTTTACTACCTTAGCAAAATTAAAAGAATGAATGCAAAATAGAAGTATGTAGTTGTATGTAAGGATAACCTTTTTTGTATGTACCTGTGTCGAACGTTTCTTTTGAAGTTTGGGAGACATAAGAATTTAGATGATATTTTTGTTTTTATCTGTTAGAATTATTAACTATGCCTTAGTGTAGTCACGTAATCTCATGGAATTTTATGTAATAGACACTCTGCCTTGTGTTCACTGTGACATTAGGTGTTATGATGCACCCAACAACATGGAAGAGAAATGAGACACGTCTTATCTGTATGACATCCTGTGCATAAAATAGAAAATAAAATGAGACGGTTCCCCTCTTTTCATTAGATAATGTTTTGGACCCGCCATCATGTGGTCGTTAGAAAACATCTTTTGGAAGTGGGATAATCAGTCGAAATAGAGATATATTTACACATTTCGTCCAATATTAGTCCAAAATCAATGCATCGAAAAGCATAAGGGAATTTAAATATTTTTGATCATTGCCTTTCTAATATTTATTTCTTCATTTCTACTGATCCCTGAATTACACAGTTTCTAACCACAAATGGTTAATGTCTTGGGATAGTATTCCACCAAAAGGTAGTATTCCGAATTTTTAAACCGTTTATGCTTGCTTAACGCCATTTTTCAATGTTCATATTTAAAATCAATTCAACCCAAGCTTAAGACTAAAGGGGCTCCTGCGGGTGAAAAAGAATTGGAATATTTTAGAAACAACTGGAATTGCAATGCGTACTGAAAGCAAAGGGATAAACCTCTACTCCTGTTCAAAACCCCTGAGATAATTATGAAGTGGAATTTCAAATGGGTTAATATCTAGTGACTGCCCAGGGCTGAACAAGATTACACAAGATGTTTTTCTGGTAGTTATATATTTCGGTAGATGTGGCAAAATGTCAAGGAATATTAATGTGTTCTATGGAAACATTTACATTACGATGCAGAGTAGCTAAGCTCTAAATATCAATAAAAAGTAACAAGAGTTAAACGTAATACCTGTTTGATTAATGAAGCTACGCATAGGAAAAATGCCCCGCCGAGAATATTTGAGAGTCTACAATGGATATTTTTATTGCGAAGATAACATTTTGAATCATACCGAGATATAGCTGATCAAGAGAGTCGTTTTATGCTTCAAAGATCACGTTGAGAAACAAATTATTGTATTCCTGCAAATGGAAAATGTGGCGCTGTTTATGGACATTTTGAGGGCCAAAACGAGGTTTATTTAAAATTCTGTTCAGATAGTTTTCTAAGAAATGCAGCTACCCAGATACAACCGACATATCTGTTCTATATTGTATTCTTGCTAGAATTCCTTTTCAAATTGCTGAAAATGCGTTCAAGAAACATGGCTGGTTTAAGCTGCAGTAGGCTTCAGATACATTCAAATATGTTGGGGAAAGTATACAATGAGATTTTAAAGAACAATATCAATAAAATTCTATTTCTTTGGAAACATCAGTTTGTATAAAACTGATACATTAAACGCTTTATATAATATAAATAAACAGATAATATTTTAATATATTTATTTACCGCTAAAATGATGCTTGGCTAATATATTTCATTCATGAGTAGACTTCAATAAAAGAGAAAAATCAAGCATCAACAAGCCAAAATTCATAAACATAGTAAGAATGACTCAATAACCAATAGGAACTTCTAAATAAGCATCAACGGGAAGCGAGAAGGAAGGACAAACCATCAATTCTTAGACAGAATATATGTTCGCTAGTCAAAGGGGCATCCTAATTGGCAATCTACACATTGGAGACGTCAAAATGAAAGTGCATAAATGAAAAAAGGTTTTATAACAGACAACAAGGAATGTGAGACAGGAATCTCAAGACGCATTTGAATAGCGAAAGATGCCTTACGATGCCTTAAGAAAATGATTGTTACGTATATGCGTCCTCTATATGACTGTAGACACTTTTTAATTTCTGCACAAATGAAGAGGAAGCATGAAGTAACAGATATTTTGTTATACAGAAGAATGCTGAGAATAATATGGACGGAACATGTGAGCAACAAATACATTTTTAAGGAAAATATATACAAAATGTATACTGGTATTTACTATGTGAACTTGTTGAATCAGAAAGAGGACTTTGAAATTGGGCCCCAATAGAGTATAATGAAGGGAAGAACGGCATAATGAGAAAGTCACTAATTTACCTAACGATATTGTGTAAAGGGATGACTGAACAGGAATTGGCGTGGATGGTGAAAAGGGAACAATTGCTTCATTCTGTAAATGCTACCGGAAATGGAACAGATCAATACATCTTGAAGTTTTTTACATCGAAGATTTGATTTAAAAATGCTGAAGATTATCATTTAAGGAATTAATATATTACAATCTCATAATGAGATATATTAAATTTTGAATATGAAATCCATGATTTTGGACAGCCGTTTTATGATATTTTTTTAAAATTTCCACTGGTTGTCGGACTTTATTCATCGGTTTTAATTTCCCCCACTAATATTGATCAGTTCTTTTATGCATGCAAACAAAAACATGTCGTGCAACTTTCCCAAAGTGATCTCATCAATTGGACCAACCGGAAATATTTTAAAATCTTTCCGTCATTTACGCTCAAGACGAAAAATATCAATATAGTAATTATGTTGATTATTACATTTCTTTCTCTTTGAATCACAAATCAGCTGTCATAATCATTTTGAAAACCCAACAAATATCATAGTATTTCTAAAAACCATATCAAATAAACAAACAGCACAATTATTTTACTAGAATTTTGATCGTAACGAGAACCTTCTGTATTCCCCAGTGTGACAATCATCTTTTATGTGACGTGCCATTTCAATACGCCAAAGATCTTGGCTTCCCATTATTCCCCATTATTTTCCATCCTTTGTAGATTTCAGCTGTTTTGTGCTATTACTCTTCTCCTACTACTTCTCTTCATCCTCCTACAACAGTCACTGTCCAGCTATCCATTTATACAACACAATTACGTAGTCTAGTCGATGTACCACTATGTCCTCCTTGCCTTCGCTACGTACTATATGTTTCATTCCCCAAGCATTTTGATTCATTGTGTCCCAGATATTACAAATGTTGTTTTCGGATTCTAAGTACAAGTATTTTTTTTTTTCGCATTTCCTTAAAAATTCCCCTTTGCTTACATTATTGTTTTCTTGCAATTATTTTTGGAAACTATTTTATTCCTTTCTTTCTAATACGTTGGATTTATTCTATGTATAATTTATACGTTGGCACTTGTTCGAACCATTTTGCTCCAAGATACCAGAACTTGAAAAAAAATAAAGGGAGATAATTACTTCTGTTGAGCAAAATTACACATCCTTGTGATTTGTCCTACTTATTGATTTCTCAGGTTTATCTTCAATATTTACAATATCTACCATATTTGATTGCATAGGAGTCATACTGTTCCACAAAGCTTAGACTTTCCGAATCGCTGACAATGTCTTTCTTCCATATTTTTAGTGCATTTCCATAGTAAATCATTAAAGTGCTTGTAGTAAAAATATTAAATATAGTCTACATAGTAAATGCTTATCAATACGTCTACAGTTTACATATAATGCACCTGTTCTGACAATATCCATTGTATGAAATCTTGACCTGTAACAATCCCTTTCTCCACCATTTTTAATGCATAAATTGCAGATTAAATACCAAAATTTGATACAAGACATATTTGGTCAGATGTTGAAAAAAAATAAGTGTTTAATCCTTATTTCCCATATTTACATACGTGGAAGTGACGTGAATTTCGCATCCCGACCTACTTAAAAAAGAAAAAAAAAAACTAAAATTTGCATGAAAAATATATTCTTGGTATGACTTAGAACCTTTCAACACACATCAGCATTAACGGTGAAATGCATAATCTTGTGAACGGCCTTCTTCTTCTGGCTGGACCAAAATCCCTCAAGGGGTAGATGTCAGCATTTGTTCTGGATTCATAAGGACGGTTGCGCAAAAATGGACTCACTTTAAGTTTTATGAATTCCTGACAGAATATAGGTAAATAACTATGTATTAATATTTAATACTCTGATTATTACCTATATGAGTTATTGTGTTTGTTGTGTCATTACGTATGCAAATAATAGGGCATATTTAAAGATATATTGTTGCATATGTCCTAATGCTGATCTCGAATTAGATAAACTGTAATTTATTAAACTATTTCAACGTCGTCACAACAGTGATTTGGGGAAGAAATGGCACAGACAAGTGTCAATTTTCAACCCCCCTTCTATTTCTTCACTTAACATCATACTGGTTTTTATCTTGTAAAGTCTGATAGGATGAAATTATAGCAGACAGCATTTACTGAAATCTTAAATACCAGCCAGATTTTAACTTGCATAAATCTCAACGAGATGCGTGTCAAGTCATTCTATCAACTTCCATTCGTGTACGACGATAAATTGCATCCGGCAGCAAGGCCTCTGATTAGTAGATTGGAGGTTTGAAGAGCGTGGAACCCCTTCTTAAACGTTATTGTTCCAAGACACACCCTGACCCGGGGTAGTAGCACCTGTTAAGGCCCCAGCCATGGGCAAATGGTGAACCCCTAAAAAAAATCAACAGTACATTTCTATAACAAAATGACAAACAATACATTCGTATAGCAAAATGGCAATCAATGCAACACTAAAAAAATATAAATATACATTTTTATAGTAAAATTATCAAAGATTCACTTTATGATCATATATATATATATATATATATATATATATATATATATCTATATATATATATATATATATATATATATATATATATATATATATATATATATATATATATATATATATATATACACTTACCATGAATGTATAAAATTATGTACAAAATATCTGTAGTCGAAAGTATAATATTACGGAAAATATTTAGATTTCAACATTAGAAAACCCATAGAGATTGATAGAGAACCGACCAATAATAAATATTTATAGAAAAATGACCAACAATACATTTTATCTGTAGTTGAAGGCATACAACTGCGTTGAAAATATATTATTATATATTATTTCATTAATTTGATTTTATTTTATATTTAATAACTGACAATGACTATGTATTCTTCCTATAATCATTTGACCCCAAGGAAGGTGATAAATCTGCAAAGATGTAAATTGTTACTGAGTGCGAAATAATCTGAGAAAAATGTTATTCAGAAGATAATAACAGATGGACAAAAGAGACAGAACATGACGACTGACTTTGAAGAGCAAATATGACTGAAAATCAAGAAGCCAGAAGAGAGTTCCCCAACCGAGGAGAACAAGAGGAAATCTGTTACCATAAAAACTACATTTACCGTTAGCAATTGAAACTGTAAAATTATGAGACCAACTTTCAGATCACGAAATGTGCGTAAATTCGTAAATTGGTTGAATCGTTGATTTTTTTATGGCTTATCTACCTTTCGTGGGTTATGTTTAATTTGCAAAAATGTTTTTTGATTTTAAGAATAATTTCTTCTTTGGAGAGTATTTTTTTTATTAGCTATTATTTGAAGATAATAAAGATTTTCAGATAGAAAACCTATCTAAGAAGCAGATGCATGGAGAAGAGGTGGGCTTATTCCTTTTCTAAGGGTATTTACGCGAATCAGAATTGCTACGAACGCGACTGGAATTCGAACTCGGCTTTTCGATTTCTCATTCTGAACTGTTACCCATGACACCACCTGCGCACCCCAACGTATTACGCATCTCTCTACTGACCAGACTCAATATTGATTAACTTCGGTGATCGAATGAGAACCAATGTTGCGCCGTGATATGGCCATGTTGCGCCGTGATATGGCCATGTTGCGCCGTGATATGGACATGTTGCGCCGTGATATGGCCGTAAGCATTACAATTTGTAAGGTCCGTGTACAAAGTGGACCGAAATCATTAACATGAAAATATAGAAAAAAGCACAGGGAAGCTAAGTTAAGGCAGTAGGTAAGTGACTGAAGTCACGATGCAAGGTCATTCATGCATTTCTTTATTCAGTTAGCGCATTATAGCGTCGTTGTGATCAGCACTCCCTCCCACACTTGTGGTTCATGGTGACAGTCAAAGCAGAATAGTGCAATGGCTTGCCGGTTCCTTTTTCAAGAGGGGTGTTGAGGTTACCCTGTTGCTTCTCTCAGAAGTTAAAGTGGAATCACCTACAAAGCAACAGGTGGTTTGAATTTAGAGTTTTCCTTCTCCTCGACTGGTAATGGTATATGGAGGCGGTGGGTAGTTGTACAGACTTCATACACCCCCACCATCTCGGCTGTACCTACAAAATCCAAAGGAATACAGGGTACAATATTTGGGGCGGCTTGTTGTCAGGGCTCAAGGCGGTTGGTTGTCATTGGTGCTGGAAGACGGTTGGCTGTCATTACTGCTCGAAGGCGGTTGGCTGTCAACACTGTGCTCGAAGGTGGTTGGCTGTCATTACGGCTGGAAGACGGTTGGCAGTTAACACTGCGCTCGAAAAGCGGTTGCCTGTCATTGCTGCTGGTAGGCGGTTTGGAAGGCGGTTGGCATTCAACACTGTGCTCGAAGGCGGTTGGCTGTCATTACTGCTGGAAGGCGATTGTCAGTCAACACTGCTGGAAGGCGGTTGTCAGTCAACACTGCTGGAAGGCGGTTGGCTGTCATTTCTACTCGAAGGTGGTTGTCAGTCAACACTGCTCGAATGCGGTTGGCTGTCATTACTGCTGGAAGGCGGTTGACAGTCAACACTGCTCCAGGGCGGTTGACTGTCATTACTGCTGGTAGTCGGTTTGCTGTCTTTACTGCTGGAAAGCTTTTATCACTCAACACTGTGCCCGAAGGTGATTGGCTGTCATTACGGCTGAAAGGCTATTGGCTGTCATTATTGCTCGAAGGCGGTTGACACTCATTACTGCTGGTAGGCGGTTGGCTGTCATTGCTGCTGGAAGTTGGTTGGCAGTTAACACTTCTCGAAGGCGGTTGGCAGTCAACACTGACAACTCCAAGTTATCTGCCTGGATCTATTCCCACAGCCTTTTCCGTGTTTTGAATATAGCCGTAGTTTAAAATCAGTGTTTTCCTTCCCCTAGATGTACTGACTTCCTGGGTTGTCGAGATCCATCTACCCGAACATGATAGACCATGATTGGTAAACATTAACATATCGGTGTAACAGTATAATTGTCCATTCCACAAAATGTTTAATATATAAAAACAACTAAAATACGTATACCATCTTGATACAATTGATCGTAAGAATAACTGAAAAAGCCTTTGAGTTATTCAGCTCGAAAGATAACAGTTAAAATCATTTTGTGTCAGACCCGGTGAATAAGTTTTAAAAAGCGGTATCAGTAGAGATGAAAACAGGATCAGGAAGTCACAACAGGAAGAGGGATCATCATTTCAACTTAGAGTGAAACAGATAAATTAGAAAAGGTCCAACTCAAGCTGTCTTTTCTTAACGTGAGAGGGGAGTTTCACCTATAATAGTCCAAAGAGCAGTGAAAAAAGTCTTCAAATTATAAACTCAAGTAAAACCTGTAGGAAAATGGTCCTAGACTAATATATATATATATATATATATATATATATATATATATATATATATATATATATATATATATATATATATATATATATTATAATATTTTTTAAAAATATGATTCCTTCGCTACATAAGTGTTCTCATGTTTCAAAAGCGAGAGCCGAGACCGTCAATATAATTATTGAAATTTAGTTGACTTGAGGTGTTAAGTCCTGCTTCATCTTCAAGCGAAATTTAGGAATAAGCTAACTTTTGGTTTATGTATGGTGTGTGTGTGTGCGCGCGTGTGTGTGTGTGAACTTAATTTCAATCCTTCGTGAGATTCTGATCCTTAGATATAATTCATTAATGATTACAATGTCATTTTCACTTTTGATCGATTTCATCATGAAGCTTGGAGAGACATATATTCGTATTGCCCAAAGTAGAGTTCATTCGTGTTATAAAACCTCAGAGAATTCCATTAAGATATCTTTAATCATTTCTAAGATACAACGGTTCAAAACTTACTCTAACAACTGGACAATTTTGCAGTTACACAATTTAGAAAATTTGCTTTTATAATTTTAAAACAATAATAGATTACAGAAATTGAAACAAATTTTTGTGCAAGCTGGGTAAGAAGGAAAAGTAAGGGATCTAAATGAGAAGATGGATTTTCTATTTCGACCAGTATAAATAAATTTCCTCAGTTAAGGGCTGACTCCATTGAGAGTTTCTTTGAATGAAAATGAGATATATATCAGAGATTTGAACGAGTCTCTGCAATAGGGTTGCTGCAGAAGCAACTGTCGATAAAGTTTAAACATGTAAGAAAGCGAATGAGAACAAATTTATTTAGATAATACTCTATCTCGCAGAAATTGTAATTACGTTCAGCTCAACATAGTTGCAATATAAGGTGGACACTGTTGTCGTTAATTGAAGAGAAACGTGCCCGAGCAAGAGTTTGCAATAGAGATTGACTAGACACCCTAGTAAACAGGCTAATCGGCTAGGAGCGGCCAGCTATTTTATTTTTTAAGCGTTTCACCCCAAGCAATGCGGGAAGCCACTAGCACACAAGGGGTAACAGAAAGTTGAGCAAGAGTAAATAGGAGTGATAGAGGAAAAGATGAAGAGAAGGATAGGGGATAGATCAAGGCATCTGGAGACACCGATTGACATTACATTTGAATAGATGGAGATTATAGGCGAACAGGAAAAGGAGGAGGGAGTTCCACAGGCGAGGGAGTGCGAGACATGAAGCTCTTGGAGTAGAAGAGACGGCTACATTTAACAGTTTCGTCTGTGAAAGGGTGTGAGCGAGATGCCAGCCTAATAGAACGCTTAAATTCATTAAGTCTGGGAGCCAGCGAAAGTAGCTCATCGAAGCATTTATCATGAAAATCTTTGTAATAAATTCAGAGGGAGACGACGTCACGTCTGTGAGAGAGAGACTGCAGACTAGATGCCAGATCAGTGTCAATTATATTGCATATCCGTCTCTGGATCTTATCAAGAACCTTGAGATAAACATAAGAGGCACTAGACCATATATGGCAGCAATACTCCATGCAAAGGCGAATGGTTGATTTGTAGATTTGATGGATCGACTCCGGCGTGAAAAATTTCCTGGCCCGGCACAGAGAGCCAAGTTTCCTTGCCTATCATCATCTATTGCATATCATCATTTAAGCTAACTACTCTAGACCAACATTTACAAAATCCTCAAGCAATACGACTCGCTATTATTCCCAGGTTAACAATATTAATAACTTTAACCTCATTACTTTATTATTAATTACATCAAATTGCCTACAAATATAAGTGTTGTCTACAAATGATGAGCTACTATCAGTTGTCCGGAAGAATTACCAAGATACCTTGACAACTATTATCCGTCTTTGCTACGGTCGCTCAACACGAAAACATTATTATTGACCCTATCTTTATACCGAGGAAACATGCGAGATTTGTTAGCACATTGGTAATTACCAGAAAGGACACACAGGTCCATGATCAACTGACCAACCAATGATAGATTTAACTACATGCTTTTCTGTTCGCATTGGTAAATCGGTTTTTACTGTTTGTGCTTTCGGCTCATCAGTCAGTCACTTGAAAAGGATTTTCCGCAAAAGTGTGTAATTTGGATTTTGACGGGAGATTATCATCCTGTTGAAATCTCGTGTGTAGCGTGATAGAGCGAGAACTCCCAGAAATCGACGGGCATATTTTTGATTAAAGCGTTTTTTTCTTTTGTTTGTTCGGATTTTGTATTTTTTTCATTTTTCTTATGTTCTTTTTTCGCCATTTCGTCATGGTCTTTAATTTTTGTATGCTTCTTTCCATTCCTTTTCTGATCCTTTTATTGCATTGATTTTTCTTTAATTAAATGATTACCACATAATATCGATTTTCCTTTTCTAACGAGTGTGCTTTTTTCTGTCCTTAATAAATCGGAGGCCTGTAATCAGTTTTCTAACTTTTTCTATTCGATTCACCTTTTCTTCATTAACTTTTGATTCAGTTGAGATTCTTTCGTTATTTCTTTTCCATGTTGTCTTAAGTGTTATCTTAGATTTTAAAATTATCTTGTAGTACATCTTTCATTTTCTTTCTTTCTTTCTTTCTTTCTTTCTTACATATTTTATATTATGGCATATTCCTTTGTCCTTTCCTTCAAATCATTTCTATATTTCCTTTCCACTTTCTTCTCATCTTACTCTTTTTCTGCTTTACTTTCTTTTTAGTTCAGTTCACATTTTGCCTTTTTTTCTGTCTTGTTTTTCCGTTTCTTTCAAATCCGTCTCCTCTTTCTTGTCTCTTTTCCGCTTTAGTTTATTATATCGTCTGCCGCTTTCAATTCAACTCTTACTTTTTCGGCCATCTTTAAGCCTCTTTTTCAGTTTTCCTTCACATTTTACTTTCTACTCTATATTGTCTATGATGATTTTTCTTTCCTTTTCTTCGTTATTCATTCAATAATGTTTTTTTCCGCAATACTTTTCTTTTTCTCTTTTTTTTACTTTCGACTATTCTCTCTTTAATTTTTTATTCATCCCATAATTTTTCATTTCTATTTTTCTTTCTTCCGATTTTATATTGCTTAATAACACCTTTCTTATTCTTTGTGACGTCAAAAGCTTTGTTAAACGCCTTTTTATCTTTCGATGTTCCTTTTCTTTTATTTCTTAATGAATGCCTTTCCTTCTTCCTCTTTAACATTTCACTTCTGTTTTACCGTATCTTTCTTTTTTTTTAAAGATTTATTTTCTCTCGTTTTTACTTTTCCTTTATCTTCAGTTTTCCTTCCTTTTTTATTCTACAACTCCTTTATCTGTACGAAATGCCCTGTCTTCTTTCATCGTTACAGCTTCTTGTACAGTTTTTCATTTTTCTTCTACAACAATGTCTTAATTTAACAAGTGATGTTTATTCATTCTTTAATTTTCTACTTTTCACCGAAACTGACTATTTATTTTCTGATCCTTTTTCCTGTTGTCTTGCATATTTTTACAGCATTCCTAATTAATCAATAATATTGTTCCCAAAGCTTTCAAACAACATTTTCATATCCGACGAACTTGGCGCACAATTACAGACAAAAATTAATTCTTTTCCTAATTTTCAATTATCCTTTGCAATAGGTAAGGGAACATGGCCACCACTTTTATTTCTATGTATATCAGAATAGACACCAATTATTTGCTTTGTAAAGCAACTTAGAAAAACGCCCTGAACAATAAATAATGTTTCCATAGTCATAAAAGATTTCTGCAAGAAGATCTGCACGAATGGCCAGAAGAGTGATCTGTTTGTGTATTTATTGAAAACTTGGGTTCTTAGCATAATAAACACATAACCAGATTCACAGATAATCGTTCCTTTGTTTATCAAGAAAATTGTTAAGTATTTCATGTGAGCCCACAAAAAAATTCACGGAATAAGGGAGTAACTATACAGTCATCTATCCTTAATGTAACAAAAAATTAAACGCTATTGTTTGTCACAGCGAAATGACTTAACACAGCAATATGGTCTCGTTCAATTAAACCGTTACATATGACACCACTGTGGACAATTTAAATCTTTCAGCCCTGTAAATTGGGATGTCGTACCACATTAACAGCACATGGTTCTTGATAAAGACTGGGTCGTCAGACTGTACATGAACAAAAACAACAGAAAAAAATTTGAATTCCAATCTACATATTCCTACGAAAATTGTAAAAAATATATATTTGTCTGTTAGATAGTAAAATAATATAAATAAATAAATAAGTAATTATTCACGTATACGCGCTATACTATAAGATAAAATAATCTGGCTACTTTTTGATGATTTTATTTAGCTGATATATGGGAGCACAACAAAATTTTGTCGAAATCGAAAAATTTACATTTCCTTATAAAATACATACCTGGTCCCAGGCTCCAATCGCTCAATCAAATTCACATGGACCAAACACACACACACACACACACACACACACACACACACACACACACACACACGCGCATGCGCACACATTCATACACACATATACACACATTTCCGTTTAAGCATGAAACTCTGTTGCCACTGGGTGTTTTCTATGTCCTATTTTATATATTAGAAGACTGGCTGCTAAAATGAGTGTTGTGGCTTCGAGCAATCTGCCTTTCGAGCAATTAATAGTTCGAGAAATTATTTTTCGAGCAATTGATATTTCGAGCAATTTACTGGTTTATTTGGTTCTGCAGAAGGAAGCTAAAATATAATGAACAGTTGTTCATAGAATCAGACAAAGACACATGGAATACCTGAGATACATAATTAAGGAAAAAAGACATATTCACAAGATGTATTGACTAAAACAGGTGTAAAAGAGAAACACATTTCTATGTCCAATTTTATATATTTTATATATCAGTCTGTACCTGATATTGAGCTCTCTAACTCATAAATATACCATACCTTAAAACCATATTTTATCATTTTCCAGAAAGAATTCCAAGCACGTCTGTTCCTTTCAATGTTTTATCAGGAGCTCATTTCGATCCATTTACATTCGTATTACATGTCGTTCAAATGAGTTAACATATTAAACTTCGTATGAAAATCCTGGGCAATAAATAACTAGAGAATGTGTTATGCCGATATTTACGGACACCCAACCGGGATTGAATGGTTAGTACGTAGGTGAAGCTCCAATAAATGCCTGATGCATTCTGGTAAATTAATGCGTTAATGACGATCCTTCCTCAAGGAACAGGAAATGGTATTCTTTTATTTCTTGATCGAAAGATTTGTCAAATGCCTAGCGTGATACAAGCGAGCCTAGATACGTTTAAGTGATTGACCAAATTATTAGGCTCTTATACAAGTGAAGTGAGTTTGTTAATTTCGTATGCATGTATAGCTTTTGCTATGTTTAAGCTAATGAGGAACCAAGTCAGAATAGAAATTAACACACTAGCAATTGTATACAAAATTAGATTGTAAGATATCTATTAGAACAGACAATGGTAAATGTGGCAGAGTAATCAGAACATTGTTTCTAATATTTACTATAAGATAAAATAATACAACTATATTGTTGTTAACTGAACAGTTAAAATTGAAGAACGAGTACATTTATATAGCAAGTCTTATTTTTTCTATAGTTTAAAATAAAGGGTACATTTTTATTATTACTGTTATTCTTCGTGGTTTAAAAATATAAAAAATATATATAATTATTGTTTTTAATATTTACTCTATTAGTATGAAATATTATATGCAACACTTCTTAAATATTCTTCAACATTGTTGTGACATAGTTTGATACAATGTTCTTTAATCGCATTGCACAGTCACGGGACATTTTTTTCTGTCCTCAGCTGTACCCACTCCTCCCACATATTGCTCTATTCGCAATTCTTGTAAACTTCGTTCTCTCTTAAGTCCATCAATAATGACAATAGATATGGTTGCTATGGGAAGAAAGGGAGAAGCACACTTACCACTTACAGAGACTAGCCTTGCCACCGTGTGTTGAACCAGCCAAGAGAGAAAGTCCTAGAAGACTGACTGCTAAAGTGAGTGTTGTGGCTTCGAACAATCTGACTTTCGAGCAATTGATAGTTCGAGAAATTATTTTTCGAGCAATTGATTTCGTGCAATTTCCCGGACACGATCCGTACTCGCATTAGGGTAGTAGTAATTACATTTCAAAGGCTATAAAACCTATTAATATACAGGTAAATTTTATTAGAAACGAAGGAATGAATGCAAAATCGCTATGCAATATCAATCGTTCTATATGGAATTGAATATCGAGCAATCTCATCACAGATAAAGAGTTGACTTGAGGGAACCGAGATAAGGTTCTGCAGAAGGAAGTTAAAATATAACGAACAGTTGTTCATAGAATCAGAAAAAGACACCTGGAATACCTGAGACACATAATTAAGAAAAAAGGCATATTCACAAGGTGTATTGAGTAAAACAGGTGAAAGGGCTAAAATGGGGAGGGGGGAAAAGACTGGTCTTCTCTAGTCCTACCTGAAAACTATCTAGTCTCATTCGTTGACCCATTCGTACTTACAATTTTCCTTTCACCATAACACATTTACTTTCACACAATCACCAAAATACCACATTTTCTCGATGAAAAGTCCTAACATGAATTTTTAATTACAAAATCATCGAGGGATGGGGAAAAAAATTAAAAAAACAATGTTTATATACAGTGTAAAATATGTATGTACAAGAAACTAAACAAAACAATATTAGTAGTAGGACCCTTCCAAAAATGTGGCAGAAATCTCTATTAACTGGGATGAACAAATCCAGAGAACAGACACTATTCCAATGTTATTATTTATTTGCATTTTAAAATACAAAATGTGCCACAAGGGCTAAAAATGGGGATTTCTTTCGTTGGTAGATACTCCAATCTGAAATTGTAGTTCAGAAGAATTGTACCTCATCTTACTAACTTATTTGCAGTGTAAACCGGTAGACCTTTTTTCGAACCAAATATTGTTAGTAACGGCATGTGATACGTCTGTAGAGTAAAGAATCTACCATATATATATATATGAAATCTTGTGACTGCGAAAATAATTTCACAGAGCTTCTTTCTCTATTTGTGAGTAATTTTTCTCTGCTGGTAGTAAGATTCGAGAAGCATGCGTGATGGGTTCTATTGTCCCATCCGGCATTTTATGCAATATACATGCCCCGACTCCATAGGCACTCATGTCACTTTCTACAGTTACTTCTAATTTAGGATCATAGTGTTCCAAAAATAAATCCGAAGTTAACGTCTTAATTATTTTGTCAAACGTTTTCTGGCATTCATCTGTCCAGTTCGTTCATTGGTGGGCGAAGTTCATGCATGTGAGGAATGAATTCATGGTAGTAATTCACTAAACCTAGAAAACTTTGTAATTCTGTTATGTTCTTTGGAAATGGCATTTTTTTTATTGCCGTTGCCCTTTCAGGGTCTGAACGTCTTCCT
>OZ038476.1:9672245-9724745 GCA_964036315.1 Acanthosepion esculentum
ACAGCTCCACCAGAGTTAAAAAGATAAATATTACATAACTGCAAAAGGATAAATCCAACATTGTTTCGCTATGACGCTCTAGTCTATTTCAAACATGGGTATCCACTAAAATAGACGATGGAGTAAAAAAAAAAAACTCTTTTAATAACAGTATTCATATTTAAAAGTATTTTATTTCGTCTGCCTGTCTGAACATTCAAGAAATTTTATTAAAGAAAAATGCGCCTTCCAGCACATTTTTACTTGCGTCCACTTTTCTATTTATCATTAAAAATATTTCTCTAATGTTCAGGCCGTCAGACGAAATAAAATATAGTTTTAAAATATCTAAAACGGAACGTCTACTCATATATGGGTATCCACTCAAAATAACCTTTAAGTAATTAAACTTTGTCAGATTGAAGATAAAAATCCACTATTTCGTTTTATATACATACATGCATACATACATATATACATACACACACACACACACACACACACACACACACACATATATATATATATATATATATATATATATATATATATATATATTATAATGAATCATTCATAAAAAAAGTAAATTAGTAAAGTTAATGATATAAAATGTCAAAATCCCTTAATTAAAAATTAATTTAAAAAAATAAAAATATCTCAATCACCTGAAGAGACGTTGTAATAAATATGGCGACAAACAATCCGAATAATGTAATTAAAAACATATTTCGATTTGCATTATATTTTTTTGTCTCGGATGCTACCTGAATTTTACCAAAACCAAAATAATTTACATGCCTGAAGATGACTGAATATACAGTGGAAAGTACTTGTGTATTTAAGAAAGACCTTATCCAGCTTATAATTTTAAAAGACAAGGATCATAACATTCATTGAGTGATTAGTTGGTTAATGCCTCTTTAAAATTTTGTTAGCCATTTAATATTATTAACTTTAGTAATTTACTTTTTGTATGAATGATTCATTGTAATGTAATATAAATTGAACTGCACCACATAATTGTTATATATAGTTATATATATATATATATATATATATATATATATATATATATTTATATATATATATATATATATGTGTGTGTGTGTGTGTGTGTGTGTCTAGAGATTTGCTAGAACGTTAGCATACATGATGACAAACGACCCATACTAAATAAGTTTTATCATCAAAATCTTTATGTTAATTTTTAGAAAAAGTTTATGAATAATGCTTCGTCAATATTTTCCTATGTGCAGATAGAAAAATAAAAACCAAGAATTATTCAGTGCCGACTTTGCGATTTGTGGAAATAATTGGAAAAATCAGATTCGATAAAGTAATTACTGGTATTTATCGTGACGTGCGCATCGTTTGCAACGTTTGTGAACGCATTGCGCATCGAAAAGTAAGCAAAGTTTGTTACACAAAACGAGTTCGTATGTACAGCTTCATATAAATCTAAATCTATTTCTGATACTCACAGTACATATTGATATATATCCTGTGAGTGTCAAAATTTCCAAACTCTCTTTCCTCATTATCCGCTCTAAATATTTCAGATGTCTTTTTCTAATGTTAAATATAAGTGTCTCTAAACTTCGTTGGTACCCAGATGTTCATCCACATTTTGAAACACATTTCTGTTTCTTCAAGAATCTTCTTCATCTGTGAGGAGATTTCCTATCATTCAAGTCATATAGGAGGACTAATATTACATAACAGTTCAGTAGTTTTTTAGTTAATTCTAACACAGTTTTTACTCTTTCTTAAGAATTTTAATAGATTTTGGAATGCATACTGTCTAATCCTAAGCCGACTTCGGATTTCGGTGTCATATTTTCCGTTCACCGTTAAAACACTTCGCAGATATGTGAATTGTAGCACTTGCAAGATCTTGCTATCTTCAGACTGAAATTTGGATGTTGAGTTCTTCATTCTGAAGTCATTGACTTGCATAATAAAAACTGATACATATATGCCATATACTCATAACCACGAATAGACACACTAATGACACCTGCACACACACACACACACACACACACACACATATATATATATATATATATATATATATGCACATACATACATGCATATATATATATATATATATATATATATATATATATATATATATATATATATATATATATATATATATATATATTCACACTGTTAGATTTCTATATGACTTTGAGGCATTAAATTATTTTTTTTTATTTTTTCTGACTTTTCTTTTTGAAGCTCGTTAGAAATATGATTTTCTCCTGGGTATTTGAAGTTTCATTACATTACTAATATATAATTATAGCGAGAGACTCGTAGGTTTCTTTTCTTAGCTTTCGTCAAAACTCTTATTGAAAAGGAGCAATTTTAACAGAAAATAGTCTGAAAACAAAGCAAAAAAAAAGAAGTAACATAGAAATTGATCAACTCTCCCAAAATTTCTCTCTTTTTCTTTTCCTCCGTCTACCTCCTAATATTAGCACATAGTTTGCTGTTAGTCGCCTAAATATCCTTTCTCGTGTGCATCGATTGGCAGAATTTGACGTATGACACGTCTGCTATATAAGGAAAATATTGAAAGAATAAACGTGACAGTGACGTCATTTTTGAACGATAGTGACGTCATGGCACGCATTCAGACGTAATACGAAATGTGTTCGTAAATTGTAACAATTTACTTCTCAGTTTTGACGCCCTTTTCTGTTTTGATCTTTTCCATCGCATTTATTCTTTTTATAACCAGATTGCTAATACAGAAACTAGCAATTTTCACACGTAAATGTGCACGAGAAACTTGTTTTTATTCATTTATGAAAGGTGGCTCAACTGCTGAAGTTAATTTTCGGCTTTGTTTCCGAAAATCATGTTTAATTTCCACTGAATAACTAAGATTTTCAATAGAGAATTTGGAATCACAAAGAAAGGTGTTCTGGATATCTTAATCATATGAACCGTTTTCGATTTTCTTCTTCGTTAGAGATGTTAGATGTTGTCTTTTAAAATGTATTCAGTCTTATTCAAAAGAGTAGGTATAGAGTAGCGGGATCCGAAACGAACGACAGGTCACAAATGTGAAGGATTGTCAATCAGATGTAGAGGACCCCACCACATTTATTTAACTTTGATTAGGAATGACGTGGAAAAGGACAAGCAAAGATGGGTGACATGCAATGTATATTTGACGTAAAATAGCACATAGCAAAAATAAAAGACAGAACGTAATGGTTCAAAACATAACATTAGAATTTATTTCTTTTGATGTACATGCATATAAGCTAAAGCTTTTATAGAGTTACGTCTCTTAGATTTGAGAAATATTTGTGCCGGAGCTCACGAAGTTGAATTAATTGTTAAACTGTAGTTTTAGAAGAATAAAGTTCTTGTTGCATGTTAGGAAAAGTTGGTAGAGTTCAGAAGAGTTAAGAGTTCGTACTTGCCTAGATTTTGGTAATGTTCTTTAACGTTTGAACGCAAGGTTAAGACAGGAGTTCTTGAAGATCACATTTTGGCAGCAAGGAAGGAGAGGAAAAAGCAAACTGAGAGAGAAGGCTTACTCGGCTTTATATAATGCGGAGTATAAGAAGGCTTTATATAATGTGGGGCATCACGTGACAGGCTCCCAGCTTAGTACGCGGGAAATATCATTCTTCGCGGGAGGGCGATCTGATTAGTCGGAATTGACCAATCAGCGAGCTAGTTTTGAGGAGATTAGCCAATGAATGCTTGTCGTATGACCTGTATGTATATGTGTGTGTGTGATGGTGATGACAATCACCATAATAGTATAAACACTGAGGTACATCACATTCGAAGAATTACACTAATCCTACTCTTCTTGAGACAATTTCTAAACTTTAGAGAGTTCAAAAGCGGTTACGTTTGTGATAGTTTCCCTCATTACAACCCCTTTTGCTCAGACAAAACTTTGCCAAACTCTCGCTATCCAAACTCTATTGACAAATGTTAGCCTGAACTGTCATCGTTACACCCATCAATCCAAATCTTCACAAATACACATCTTCATAGCCTTTATTATATATTGGTAATTAAAGCTTCTGCCCTAAGCTCCTGAGAATGTGTTCCGCTCACAAATATCAGAACCTGTATATGGTTAATTTCAGCTGCTGTCCTCCATATCTACTTCCCGTATGAAGCGATTTTCATTGGTTGTAATTTTTCAATATCGAAATAATCTAAAACTACAAGAAACTTGAGTTACACTTCAAGCTGGTCCTGCTATTTTGTTCTTATTCAATTTGTCCAGTGTTGATTTCAATTCATACTTTAATATTTCTGGTTCTTCGATATTTCTGTGCCTTGAGGGTTGTCCTCTTTCGTCGTAGGCGTGTTCTCCAAACTATTTGTTCGATCTCTGAAGCATTTTTCGTGTGATATTGTTTATATTTGTGCATAATTTTCTTTGAGCAATTTCACTTTTGTCTGCCTGCATTTTTCTAATTTCTTCGTGCTATGTGACCTGTCTCAGCATTGTTTGCTCTCTCCTTTTCATCATGTGAAGAATTTCATCTGTCATACATTCTTCTTTTCCTTATCTAGTTTCCTTTAGCACATCCTTATTTCATTTCTGTTATAAGAACTTACCCATAAGAATAATGGACTAGTACATCATAAATACTGCGCCTCAAGAGGGAGCAGACAGTTCAGAGTCAGTCTTTTTTGGACGACTCGGCTAGACGGTCGAAATCTCTGCCTCTGGGCAGAGAGGAACCCGGACGAGGCTCCGTCGAAGGGCAGAGCCTCGTTCGGGGAGGTTGACCAACCCGATTCCGTTTATACGGGTTCTACGGGCATTTTTTGTCCGAGCCTAAGGGCTCGGTGAGCCCACATTAAACCGGCCTTGTGCCACATTCAACACACGTGGGCAAGTTGTTGAACATCGTTCAGTTCAGAGTCAGTCTTTTTTGGACGACTTGGCTAGACGGTCGAACTCTCTACCTCTGGGCAGAGAGGAACCCGGACGAGGCTCCGCCGAAGGGCAGAGCCTCGTTCGGGGAGATTGACCAACCCGATCCTGTTTGTACGGGTTCTACGGACATTTTTTGGTCGATCCCACGGGCTCGGGAATACCCACGGTAAACTCGCCCTTGTGCCACATCTATCCCTCGTGGGTGGGGGTGCAATAAATACTGTTCAGTTCAGAGTCAATCGTTTTTGGACGACTCGGCTAGACCTGGTCGAACTCTCTGCCTCTGGGCAGAGAGTAACCCGGACTCGGCTCCGCCGAAGTGCAGAGCCTCGTTCGGGGAGGTTGACCAACCCGATCCCGTTTATACGGGTTCTGCGGGCATTTTTTGGCCGAGCCTACGGGCTCAGAAATACCCACGGTAAACTCGGCCTTGTGCCACATCTATCCCTCGTGGGGGGACAGTAAATACTGTTCAGTTCAGAGTCAGAGTCAGTCAGAGACAGAGTCGCGTCAGACGATCACTGTAAGACATTGGAATAGTGATACTGGTCGAGACAACATAGTTCTCTCTAACCAAACCTGATTGTCATTACTAACACTTCTACTTCGTTGTACATATTTCTGTTTGTAATATATTTGTGTTATTCCATACCTGTGTTCGAGTTATTCTTCATTGGTTCTACCATGGACCATCACCGTGGTACAAGTAACTTGGACCATAACAATTTCTTTATTTAGATTTCTTTGGGGTGATCTAATTTGCTGTTGTTTTTAAAGGTTCACTTAATGTGTTCCACTTCAAATTCCTGTTGTCATTTAGTTTAGTTTATCCACTTTTAGCTCTGTCTGTATATTTCTCATTTAAATTCAGAATATTCAGGAACATATCATGCCCCAATTTGGGTGCCGCCTTAGACCTCTTCAATTTACGTACTTTCGCTCTTAGCTTTCATATCGCTGTAAGATGATCCTTCCCGCAGGCTGCACTTTGGTCAGGCTGTCAAGTGTAAAACTGCATTTCTAAATCCCTAATTAATCATTATGTAGTCGATTTGGTTCGTCGTTTTTCCACCTGGGTTTCTCTATATCCATATTCCTCTTGAGCGTCCTTAAAACCAGATGTTGGTTAATATCTAATCGTTCATAATGCACAACTTCGCTCATTTTTCTCCACGTTTGTTACAAGTCATTTCCATTTCACCATCTTTCCTTTTCCCTAATTTGACATTCATGTCTCTCATGATGATTGCAATGTCCCGCGATTTTCATTTTACATTGAGATTGTCGAACGTGCAATAAACCTTATTATTTAATTAGTTTAAATAATGCATTGACGACTGTTTGGGTTACTTGACAATAATTGTAAATGAAATGATACGCTAAAATATGTAATCAAGTAATCCTTCTATTTCTATGAATATCGGTGCCCAGCAGAAAATACATGAAATCACCCTTGTAAAATAGATTAAATACTAAACAAAGGAGTCAGAATTCATTTTCAAATGAAACAGGAAAACAAATTCCTACTACGTTACCGGAAACTACATCGTGATATAAAATACAATCCAGTAATTTAGCATACATTGCTTCAAATACAAAAATAAATAATATATATTAATAGATAAAATAAGGAATATGAATTAAACAAAATAAAAATCGTGCCTATTAATACCCTACAAAATTAGCGCTGAAGAATAACAAACCTTTTAAGAATTGGTTTCTTATATATATCCCATTTTAATGAATACTCCAGTGTGCTATATAGAGAGCCAGAGAAAGGTGAAGTAAAATGTGGTCTGAAGCTTGCCTTGTAAGTGAAACTATTTAGTATTTATTCCTTATAACCACACTATGTATCTATCTATGTATCTCTCTCTCTCTATCTATCTATCTATCTATCTATCTATCTATCTCTCTCTCTCTCTATATATATATGTATGTATATATACATACATATATATATATATATATATATATATATATATGTATGTATATATATGCATACATACATATATACATACATATATATATATATATATATATATATATATATATATATATATATATATATATATATATATATATATATCACTCTGTGTGTGTGTGTCCATGCATGTGCGTTTTCATTGTGCGCGCATGCGCTTGAGTGAGCCTGGCAAATATAAACAAGTAATGTAATTACTGACTACAGATATTTGAACAAGAATATTTGGCAAAGTGTTAGAAGTCATTGCAAGCCAAAGTTTGCCGTAATAAAATTATCAAGGATGAAAACAAAATCATTATACGGCACGCACAACATTTGGCAAAATGTAAAAGATCAGATGGAAATATTTAGGAATGCAACTGTTTTATTTATTTAATTGGTTTGCTTGAAAGTTGTTTCGTACAGACGAAGGAAAAGTGACATACATTTGTGACTCTCTGAGGAAATAATGATTTCGTACAGAGTTTCACCGTGAAGAGTCATTTTCTATGTATTAATGTCTGTTTAGTAATTCTGAGTTTACATATTACTGAACTTGTATGATTCATAATCGGAATTTGTTATTTTGTTAAGCTTTATCTATTCGCTTTGATGAAATTCGTCTTAATAGAGATGTTGATATATGTAGACTTTGAATTTTCAAATATACTATGCACATCGTTTCCAGATCATTTTCTAGTCAGGTCGTCATTGGAAGCTAGAATTAATCGTGTCACTTTTTATTTATTTATTTATTTATTTATTCAGTCTGCTATTTCCATATTTGCATACATATTCTTGACTGTTTTTTTATCTCCTGATTATGCCTTTATTCCTCTAGAAATTTTATTTATTTTTTATTACGTCACAGATATTCGTATCACGAAGTCCATTAGAACTGGCAAATACTGATCCTGTTTTATCGTTTCAGAGTTTGGAAATGTTATTTAAAGAAATTTAGAATATAATATATAGAAAGAGTGTGAAGACATCTTTTCTATGACTACAGTGTTTAAATATTTTGTATAATAGCGTCTGATGACAAAACAGACGATAATTCTTTTGTTGCCTCTCTTTTTCATGGAATTGGAAGCTGCAGACGACTCCTTTATATGAGAGGATTTTATACTCAATCAGATATTTATCCTCGGTCGTTTAGGACGATTTTTATTCTGGCTCCGTGGTTAACTAATTTAGTTTGCCACGTAAAATAAAGTGTTACCTTTAACAATTCGAATTACAGTATCGAATTATTTACCTTTGATGCGGGGAATCCTGCCCCTATTCACGTTCTTTATTTTAAAATAAGATTTAAAATATTTTAAAGGATATTCTTCATGGAATAAGAAGATTTTAAGATCCCAGACTAGGTTAGGATTTGTGGTTAATAATTTACTCTTGCAGCTCCAGAGGAAGTGAAAGAGTTTCAAATGAAGACTAAAAAATATTTGAAGAAAGAAGAAAATAAAAGAACTTGAATTGATTGTAAAAAAATGTTATAACTAAATAATGTTTATTGTAATGAAAAAGTTGAAAGAAAGAAAAAGGTTGGAAAGATGTTTGTGTTATTTGCTTGCTGACAACATTGCTTTGTAAGTAAAAATCCTTTTGTTTATTTTTGCTTGTTACCCACTTAGCATATGGAACAATATGCATGTAATTTTTCATTTGTTAAAATAAATGTTTATCTGTGAACACTAACTGTTTAGTTGTTTTTTAAAATCGTCTGCTTCATTGAGTGATTTTGTTGTTATTTTCCTCTGAAGAAGCCGAGAACGAAATCGGCAGTTTAGTCCAGTGAGTTATTAATATGTTTAATTATTTAAATATATTACTTAAGACCGTATACGGGTAAAACTTAAATTTAATGGAGAATTTTAATTCTTCATCTGAATTTGGGTTTATAACATCACCGTACACTAACACACAAGAAATTTAAAATAAATATTTTTTTATTTTTTCTTCAAGAGGTAATTCATGGAATTTAGCTTTAAAAGGTTTCACTTTGAAAATGTATTCTCCATATCAATTGTAAGTCATGAATGTTGTGAATTTCTCTGATATGTTCTTCGTTTCACAGTTTAAAAATTGTTTTATCGATGCAGTTATTTTGTACAAAATAATTGCATCGACAAATCAATTAGTCCGATCACAAGATTCTTAAATCTGCGCAAAATCGTCAATTATATTCATGTAAATTATCTGATCTCCGTTTCTTCCGAATTAACCTAACGGAAACCGTTTCCCTTCTTATGATCTATTTATCAACAATTTGACGGCCATTTTACATTTACAGGATCATTGTTTGAGTTGCTATTAAAAGCTGCAGGCATTTCCAGTCCATTTGACAAATCATCATATTTTCAGTCCTCTTGATACTTTGCTACATTATCAAATTTCATGGTTTGATTCATAAATTGTTCGTCCTCTTGCTATTATACACAAATGTTTCATATTTATATTTCCAGTGCTTCATTCTTCTTAGTATTTGACCAAGCTTTCAGTTTTCTCACTGTGTTAATACGTTTTCTTGGCCTTTACCAATGCCTTCAGTTTGCCTCGCACGTTTTCAGTCTTCTTAATATTTTACAGAAATCTAGAAATTGTAGAATGGTTCCATTTTTTATAGTATAATCAATGTTGTCAGTCCCGATTTCTTTTTCTTCTTTTCTTGGTGTATTATTATAAATTCAGCCTTCTTCATATTTTGCCATGTTTCTTCTTTTGTTGGTGTATTTTCATAGTTTCAGCCTTCTTCATATTTTGTCATGTGTTTTCTTTTCTTGGTGTATTATCATAATTTCCGCCCTCTTCATATTTTGCCATGTTTCTTTTCTTGGTGTATTATCATAATTTCAGCCCTCTTCATATTTTACCATGTTTCTTCTTTTCTTGGTGTATTATCATATTTTCAGCCCTCTTCATATTTTGCCATGTTTTATTCTTTTCTTGGTGTATTATCATAATTTCCACCCTCTTCATATTTTGCCATGTTTTATTCTTTTCTTGGTGTATTATCATAATTTCAGCCCTCTTCATTTTTTGCCATGTTTTATTCTTTTCTTGGTGTATTATTATAATTTCAGTCCTCTTCATATTTTACCATGTTTCTTCTTTTTTTGGTATATTATCTTAATTTCAGCCCTCTTCATATTTTATTATGTTTTATTCTTTTCTTGGTGTATTATCATAATTTCAGCCCTCTTCATTTTTTGCCATGTTTTATTCTTTTCTTGGTGTATTATCATAATTTCAGCCCTCTTCATTTTTGCCATGTTTCTTTTCTTGGTGTATTATTATAATTTCAGTCCTCTTCATATTTTACCATGTTTCTTCTTTTTTTGGTATATTATCTTAATTTCAGCCCTCTGCATATTTTATTATGTTTCTTCTTTTCTTGGTCTTTTATAATAATTTCAGCCCTCTTCATATTTTGCCATGTTTTGAGTCTTCTAGCAACTGTTGCGAGTTTTCATTCATTATGGTAATTGGTTACGTTGTCAATCGTCTTCTAATCGTACATTTTCCATTTTTCCTGTCGTCAATGTATATTCCATGCTTTCCGGTTCTGGGTATTTTACAATAATCTCCTAACAGCCTTCTGATTTGATGTTTTTTAATACTGCACCGTTCACTAATTTGCACTCTGCTGTCTGCTGGAACGACTCGAAAACGAATTCTGAAAGGATTCTTCTGATGTTCCTAATTTCTTTTCTGTAACGCAGAGAGTTGGTCAATGTGATACGCACACTATTCTTAAAATTTGGAGAATAGTTTCAAGCCTCTCCTAATATTTTCTGATTATTATGTAAGAATTGAAACGCCATTGAATCTATTCAGCTAAAATATCAGCTAATGTGAAAATACATAGGAATTATAAAGATCATTAAATCTGCTTTACACCAGCAATGATACACAAAGAGGGATATTCAATTACTGGCGGAAGCGAATATTGATATTGATTTTGAAAGGAAAATAAAATAATTAGATTCTTGATTGAAGCCAATGCAAATAAAAAAAAACTAAAATCGCTTCATTAGTATCACAATGAAATCGTAATATTCAAAGCTGATATTTGAAACAAATGTTGCATATGAGAAAACTTCTCGTTCATTCTTTAATCTGCAATTGAGTCAAATGAATTTCGATTTCATTTTTCAAAACAATCCTTTCCTATTCTAATAAAATGATTAATTCTACGTGTATTTACGTGTATTCTTTGTGTACAGATATTTCTGTTTTTCGCTCTTCTTCATTCATGATCTTCATTTGTAATGACCAGCTAAGACGTAAACACTCGGGTCTCTACGTTAAAAACTGACCTTGTGTCACAACCTGACTCATTGGGGGTCAAGTAAATATCAACTTACCTGGTGTAGGGATCCGTCCTTGTGCTGGTGCTATCATGTCTACGACTAGCTTGGACCGGGTCTGACCAGCCTGGACCAGGTATGACAAGCCAAGACCAGCTCTGACGAGCTTGGACAAGCTATGACCAGCTAAGACCAGCTTAGACCAGCGGCCCGAATGAAAACATTAGGCTCCCCACGTTAAAAAATGACATTGTTTCATAAACTGACTCAGTGGTAGGGTCAAGTAAATAAGTACTTACCTGGTGTAGGGATCCGTCCCTGTGCTGGTGCCATCATGGCTACGACTAGCTTGGACCGGCTCTGAACAGACTGGACCGGCTCTGAACAGACTGGACCAGCTATGACAAGCCAAGACCAGCTATGACTAGCTTAGTCAAGCTCTGACCAGCTTGGACAGGCTATGACCAGCTAAGACCAGCTTAGACCAGCGGCCCGAGTGAAAACACACGGGTCCCCACGTTAAGAACTGACTTTGTGTCCCAACCTGACTCATTAGGGGGTCAAGTAAATATCTACTTACCTGGTGTAGGGATAAGTCCCTATGTGGTGGTATCATGGCTAAGACTAGCTTGGACCGGTTCTGAACAGCCTGTATCAGCTATGACAAGCTAAGACCAGCTATGACTAGCTTAGACTAGCTCTGACCAGCTTGGACAGGCGATGACCAGCAAAGACCAGCTTAGACCAGCGGCCCGAGTGAAAACACTCAGGTCCCCACGTTAAAAACTAACCTTGTGTCACAACTTGACTCAGTTGGGGTCAAGTAAATATCAACACCGTGGCAATCTATTGAATGATCAGTCCTCCAGAATCCGTTCCAATCTAGTGTTTCCTCAATTCTCTAAAATCCATGTCCATTCAGCTTCGTCTCCGTATTGCAGCAGACCTTTCAATCCAGTATCTTTCCGATACTAAAGAAACAATGAAAATCCAGTGTCTTCCCAATACACAAGAAGCCATATAATTCCAGTGTTTTTTCAGTACTCTAGTATATGTACCCATCCTGCTTTCAGTTCTCCAGCATCCATGTCAATGAGATTCTTTGTCAATCCTACAAGTCGTGTTAATCCAGGTTTATCCCTATATTCGAACATCAGTTTGGATAAAGTCTTTTTCCAAATCTCTATCATCTGTGTCAATCCAGCGTATTCTCAGTTCTGTCAATCCAATGTGTTTCTCATTTCTTCAGCATCCGTATCGATCGAGTTCCTTGTCAATATATCAGCATCAATTCAAATACCGTGTGTTTTATCACTGTACCAACATCCGTTGTAACGAAATGTCATGTTAACACTGTAGTATCCATTCCCTTCTCAGTTCTCCAGTATCTGAGTTAATCCAGTGACTTACCAATGTCAATCAAATTGTATTCTGATTTTCCCAACATCCGTGTCACTCGAATGTCTTTTCAATTATTCAGCATCCATGCCAATGCAGTATCCTCTGAATTTTCGACTTCAGGATTCTTACCGGTTATAATAATCCTGTTTCATTGATCGTTATTATGCTTACTTGAATATTGATTACATCTCAGGTCTTTCAAATCTGTTCGTTGCTGTTCCAAGAGTTCCGCTATTACTGTTTGCAACATTCACCTTCCAATTTCACATTATCCTTAGTTCTTAAGAAATCTTTTATATATTTATCCACCTTTTCACTCATTTCATCTTTTTTTATTCTTTAGTCTTCAGGAACAGGAACATTTACAGATATATTTGGTCTTTTTTAAAAATAAGTATTACATGTCGAAAAGTGTAATAAGTAAATATTATCAAGCCTGCTTGTTGCATACATTTAAAAATAATGAATACTGAAATAATATTTATTTATGCAAATGTCTGCACAATTTCTTTTTTTTAATATCTCTGCAGATGAAGCTGGTCACGTCTTCGTTAGTGTATTGTATATTTGTGAGTGGACAGCAGATATCTGTTTTTTCTTTCGGTATCTAGTGGTATCAAATGTCCTTTCAAATTGAAAATTACTACTTGAAATTTACTTCTGTTAGCTGGATGACAACAATCTTTCTTGGAAAAAAATTAACTTGCTCTAATATTATGTCTCACAATTGAATAGATGAACACGCATCATCATGTTCCACGAATACTCCTCAAGTATATTTATTATCTATTTTCACACCGGACTTTAAAACTTGCAGTCAGCTCTGTGAGCCAAGTCAGAAAAATCTCTTCAAATCTCTACCATTTACCTTACTTTTTTCGCAAATGATTCTACGATCTACTGGATTAACACGACTTGTAGGATTGACAAAGAATCTCATTGACATGGATGCTGGAGAACTGAAAACTGTATGGGCACATCAGAGTAGATGTTAAATAACCCTGCACATAAAAGAGTGAAATCCTTATATTCTTCATTTCACAGGGTGTTTCTATAGAATGTATACAGGGCAACAGTGTGCTATATTTATTTCATATATAAATTATGACACCCTACGAGTTCTACAAGTACAATATGACCTTGTAGTACTGGTCACTTTTTATGGACATCGGTGAAAAAGTCCGTTCCCCAGACAAGCGTTCTGGTAAGCGTGATTACAAATCTAGCATGATTAAAAGCAATGATCTAACAATGGAAACATGGACCTTCTTTTAACTACCATATAACCCAATGAGAAAGTTGGCCTTAGGATTCCCACGACGGAATCTGGTGGTCGTCGGCTGTTATTTGAACTGATGTCAGATACGCTTAACCAGGTTTACTTGCACAATATATGCTATGCATGATTGAATATTTCCGCTCCATTGAACCAAGATATTCTGGAGGCAATTGCTCAGTGAACCAACCACAACATCCCGTAATGAGACTGATGATGATGATGATGATAATGATAATGTTGATGATGATGAATCCTGTACTAGGATCGCATTTTATATGGATATGGAAGCCCTCTTCAGTATTCACTAATAAAATGAATTTAAATATATACATCACAAAAGAGATAAATATTACTGTATCTATCTATCTATCTATCTATCGATCTATATATATATATATATATATATATATATATATATATATATATATATATATATATATATATATATATATATATATATAAATGACAATAGGACAACAGTAATTGCATTGGACGAAACGGGTCAGCAATTACTGTTTTCCTATTGTCATTTATTTATAAATATTGTCTTCTCTAAAAGTTATCTTTGCAAAATTTTCATATATATATATATATGTATATACATACATATACATATGGAGTTGATTTGATGTTAGTTAGTGACCCTGGATTTCATGCTATTTGCAATCGTCAAACTCTATGTTATAACTATCACTGATATTGAGCACTTTCCAATAATATATAATATATAAATAATATATTTAAAAATTGCATATATATATATTTATTTATATTTATATACATTACACAAACATACAAACACACACACACACACACACACACACACACATATATATATATATATATATATATATATATATATATATATATATATATATATATATATATATTATAAATTAATAGATTTAAAATATGGTTTTACCGCTACACAGTGATAACCATGTTTCAGAAATGGAAGTTAAAGCCCCTGAATTTAATTTTGTTATTAAACCAAAGACATTAGTTCCATTTCCTGTAACTTACTTTTTAAAATTTACGGTTGTTAACGGCACAGGAAAGATTCATAGTTTGAGGGTTTCCAAGGATACCGATAAATCCATTCATCTAGACATAGGGTGGTAGAGGGTTCAATTTTTAATTTTCGTAGTATCAGTTAATAGTTACATTTGAAAGCGGGGTTATGTTTAGGGATGGGTAGGGATGTATCTTTTAACAAATTCTGACATCCGCTAAATTCATGTCATCTGGGTTTTTTTCTAACGGCAAAAATTCTTATGGTATTTTTTCTATTTGTATATTTAAAGATTTTGAGGGACTGTTTAGGTTAGAATATGTTTTATCCACCTTTCTAAAAAATTATTTTTAATATTTAATATACTATACTTCTAGTTAAAAACCAAGTAAATGTATTAGGATTACTTACAGTATTTAAAATTATTTATTCTTATCGAGTATAAGTAAATATTATTTTATTTTATTTTATTTTATGTAAACTTTATGACAATGACGGCAAAGGTGGTTAAATTATTTCACTAATTCAATAAACTTTTATTTATAAATTTAGTATTATAAATGTATATATGTATGTATAAAGGACATTTAATGTTCAATATTATGTATGTGTGTGTGTAAAAGTGAACATTGAAGTCAACAATTGAGGCGACAGACTGTTTCAAAATCATTCTGATCTTTACCGTTTCGATATATTGGGATTTTTATCTCGAAGAGCACATACATTTGAAGTTGCTTATTTTATTCTCATCTTGAATAAAAAGAAATATAATTGACTTAAATGCTGCAATAGCATATGAAAATGGAATCCAGGATTTTACCTCCAGATATACTTTATAAACAGGTTTAGAGACACATAGATACAAATATGGTAAGTGTCACTTCTTGACAGATGAAGACCAGAAAAAATGTTTCTTTTTTTATCACTTTCCGACTGACCTATCATGAGAGCGCGCAGGACGTTTTAAACCAAATTTACTTTTATAGGCTTTTTCCGCAAATGTTGCAGCTGAAAGGGAGACCCCTATGCCCAACAGGCGCGGCATCAACGTGAATGCTCATGTGTCTTGTTAATACAGAAGCTGACTTGAATACATTATGGGAGAGTGTAAAAGAAGGCACACAGACTGATTTCTGGCATCGTCCAATAGATTGAGGCTGATGAAACCTAAGGTGCCTTTGAAGACCTGCGTTTGAAAGATCAAAATTACCAAACAAACTACGTATTGTAGATTGCGCTTAACCTTAGAATGTTCCACCTTGTTCTCTTCAAACAGGTTACAACCTCGATGTACTGTCATTCTCAACGAAGGTCGTCATTCAATCTCCAGTTCCCAGGTACCAACTGATACCCAAGAGCTCTGAGATTCGTTTGGATGCAACATATACAGGGGTTTCTAGGTTTGTGTCTTGGACGCTTGTCTAGAGGTAGTTCATCAAAAAAGGCTCGTTTAGGAAAACCTTGACTTATCCATGTGCACCAAGTGACCTGCCCAGCACATCTGATTGAGGATGATTAGCTTCTCAATACTGGGGATAGTATCTTTATTCAGAACATCTGTGTAAGGTAAAAAAGACTGGCGTGAAATATTCAGGATTCTTCATACATACATATATACATGCGTGCATGCATGCATATCTATCTATCTATCTATCTTTGTTTCTGTCTGACTTTTTTGTATCTATCTCACTATATATATATATATATATATATATATATATATATATATATATATATACATACTATGGTTCAAAAGTTTGAAGCAACCCCAAGAATTATCATCGGATGAAATTGACGAAAGACTGAAAAAAATGGATAATATATCTCAAATTCATTGAAAAAAGAATGGAATCAATTACCAAACTTATAATTTGAGAAGTTTTTGCCAGGAATGCTAAAAAGGTTTATGCTGTAATCGGGGCTAAAGGAGGTTATTTTGATGAGAGCAAAATTTAATCATAAAATGTATTATTTCTTTAGGTCATAATACAATTTCTAATAAAAAAATCATATCTCACTTTTTTAGCCATGTATAATAATTTTCCCTTATATGAAATAGAAAACAAGTACAGTTTAGACCAAATTAAAAAATTACACTGCGTGGCCTCAAATTTCTGAAATTTAGTATATATATATATATATATATATATATATATATATATATATATATACATATATATATGTTGAGTCTTGACTCATTGTTGAAGCTCGACTAATGCATGGAATAATAATGCAACACAAAATGTACTTAGAACAAGAATGTATTATAACAAAAAAGTGTACACAATATTTACATATAGTATTTCTGTATATTTCTGGGAAGACCGTTCCTGAAGAATGTGTTGACTAAGTCGCAGTCGGGCAGAGTCTCTAGCTGGATCTCTGTATTCGCTCCCCTGTCTTCCGGTACCAACCATTATTTATATAGTCGGTAGTCACCTATGCAGATTAGGTGGATCCTACCACAACAATATATATATATATATATATATATATATATATATATATATATATATATATATATATATATATTATATTTTCTTTATTTCTCATCTCGCTGAAAAAGGACACAAGCGTGTCCGAAAATTCCGATTATTAGCGGTTTTCTCGTTAGGCTTCAATTTGGTCAAAAGTCCTGCAAATATACAATGTTATTAGTCTAATTATCAATATTGTTATTTTGTTGTTTTCATCTCTAGAATTTCTTTCGACGGCCTTCTATATCTACATATTATAAGAAGCATATGTACACAATCCTTGTTTACTACCATATATATATATATATATATATATATATATATATATATATATATATATATATATATATGCGCATACATAGACACACACACACACACACATACATATAGATATACATACATACATACATATATATATATATATATATATATATATATATATATATATATATATATATATATATATATGGATGTGTGTGTGTGCGCATGTGTAAGTGCGTGTATATTATATGAGACCGACTCAAATTCTCTCCTCGGTGTTGAAAAAATATAATATTAAAAGGACAATTCTACACAAACCTATTTCTTTTTTCATCTTTTATATCACTAATATGCTCCAGACTCGTCGAAAAGGCATTACAAGTTCTGACGGCACAGCGACACCCTGGGATTTGCCATCCCACGAGTGTCTTCGTTACAGAGTAACTGAAACGAATATAAACAAACACGTTTTCATAAAAAAATGTTTATCTTAACCCCTGTGGAGTTCCAATGTACGTAAATCTTGTGGGAAAGCGACGTGGGGCGGTCTGGACTTTTATTTGATTTATAAGTTAAGAACATTAGAACATTTGCAAATCAGCGGGTAGCATGTCGTGTGTTGCAGATAGAAGTACCCTTTCGACATTTTTGAGTGGTTGGTATATTATGGATATATTTACCGTAGTTAACCACATCTGAGAGACAGTGATTTTGTGTGACCCACAGTAACAATCAAACAGAGAGGGAAATTAATATTTTGTTAAACCAGATTGTTTAGCAATTTTAAAATAAATATTTTTGAGATAAGGATTTCTCAATATACTTTCATTTAATCATAATACTGTTATCACCTTGATTATTATGGACATCATTATAAAAACAAGTTTCGGCAAAGTACCCTCGGGATATCTTCAGGATGATTTTGATTTTGGCGGATATGTATTATTTATTGATTATTGTGTTATTTTCTCTCTGTGATGCCATTTAATGGACATTCATGTTAACCCGTTGTTTCACTACCTGATCCAAGGATTAAGCACACGAATTCTAGATAACTGGAACTTATGGTCGCCAATTACGGCAACTGTGGACGTCAGGATAAACAAATATGGAAATTGAATCTATATTTTTATTCGGATGAGCTAGCATTAATCTATCCCACCAAACATCACGGCACTCCATCAAATTCAGAAGGTCATTAGGGTGGTATTCTGTGTCATATCTGGTCAATGTAGGTCGTTGCAGGGTTTAATGGAACCTACAAACTGGTGCTGAGGGCTATACTTAATGTTATGGGAACTTATCCATAATAATAATGGACTATTCCGGACATTATAAATACTGCGCCTGAAGGGGGAGCAGAGAGGATTATTGTAAGAACATTGGAATAGTGATTCTTGTCGAGACAACATAGTTCACTCTAACCAAATCTGATAGTCATTACTAATACTTCTACTTTTTTGTATATATTTATGTTTGTATATATTTCTGTTTGTAATATATCTGTGTTATTCCATACGTGTGTTCGAGTTATTCTTCATTGGTTCTACCTTGGACCATCACCGTGGTACAAGGAACTTGGACCATAACACTTAACAACTCTTTTTTGCAAAATCTAACTAAATACGTTCAATGGATCCATCCCTAACATTGCTATAATTTTACGCGAACGCAGAATTCGCTTAGCTGGTCATTGCTGGCGAGCAAAACAATAATCGCGGGTGATCTACTTTGAAAATAAATGGCTCCCTAAATACACCAATACAAGGGAAGTCTTAGAGATTAGCTTTGATTGTTTATTCTGGTTATTCATTCTTGTACAATCGTTCAACAGCAATAAAAACTTATGGAATATATCAGAAGTTAGGAAGAGCGACTTTGCAGGGAATTAACGAGATATTTCCCGTTGCCTTTCAATTCCTACTCGATCGAAAAACATCGTCTTGATAACCTTGTCAATACTGATAATAAATAAAAGTTCATGAAGAGAATTCAAACCTGAAAATTCAGGTAATGACTAACTCCTAACAATTGTCAGCATCGCAAACAAAATAAATTCTAAAATTTCTATATTTGATAGTTTCAAATACATATATAAAAAGCAAGCTAGCAGTACATTTAAAAATAACACAAGGAATCACAATGTAAGTAAAGCTACCTCTTTATCAGACATTCTTCATTTGTTTCTCCATATGACAGACACATTTCTTTCTGTTAGTATTTTATCATTATCTGTATTACGTTTCAGTTATGTATCTTTTTATATAGCCTCCAGCTGATTAACGGTAGGAGTGTGTTGAGGCATTTTTAGATCTGCCGAATCAGTTGGTAGTTTGATACAATAATAACTTTACAGTACCAACAACCACAATAATAATAATCATAATAGAGGAAGAGGGGAAGGAGGAAGAGAAGAAGGAGAAGAAGAAAGAAAAAGAAAGAAAAAGAAGAAGAATGAAAAAGAAGCAGAAAGAAAAAGAAGAAAGAAGAACAAGAAAGAAGAAGAATGAAAAAGAAGACGAAAGAAGAACAAGAAATAAGAAAGATGAAAGAAGAAGAAGGAGAAGAAGAAGTAGAACTATCATTTAGAATGTCATTTGCTACCCTATACCAAACATTGTGAGTAGTAGAAAAATACACTTAGATGATATTATGTGATTTCTTTGTTCAAAACGATCATGTCATTGAAGAACGGAAATCTGACCTTATTGCGATAGATAAAGAAAATTAAAGAAAAATACCAAATTACTGATTTCGCTATTCCATAGGATTCAAGAGTAGACACGGAATAAACGGAAGAATGAACAAATAAAAAGGAGGTTAAGATGCTATGGAACAATTCCTGTCGTATCAGATGCACTTGGAACACACCCAAGAAAATTGCAAATGTGATTTAGTAAAAATCGTATTTGAGACCAAGATTGTAGATGGTCCAGAAAAAATGTCATCAATTATTCTGCAAGTATTCGCCGAAAATTTCACGAGTTGTGTGGATTTTTGTTGGACACATGCCTCAAGAACAGAATTGCCATTGGCAATGTCAATGTGTGACATCCAATTAATAATAATAATAATAATAATAATAATAATAATAATAATTGTTTTTTAGAGAATTGATCAATGGAAAATATCATGAAGCTATTTCTGCCCTTAAGTGTCGGGTTGGGTCCGGGAAGTATTGTGTATACAACAAAAATCAAAGGAAGCAACAATCAAAGAAAGCGACAGCAACAACAACAACAACAATAATAATAATGATAATAACAATGATGATGATGATGATGATGATGATGATGATAAGCATCTTGACAGGGTTTAAGTAACTAATACTGATATATGATTTGGGATAACTGAAGCTAACGACGGAAGTAAAATTATTTCTGACAGTATTAAGTGTGGGCGAGATAAAACGTTACATGTAAGACGCAGAACAGTTTTTGCATCATAAAAAATACGTCGTATTTGACACCGAATTACTATATGTCCACCGCCCTTGCGTGGAGTATTGCTGCCATATATGGTCTGGAGCTCCTTCTAATTGTCTCAAGGTCCTTGATAAAATCCAGAGACGGATATGCAATGTAATTGGCTCTGATTTGGCATCTCGTCTGCAGTCGCTCTCTCACAGACGTGCCGTTGCCTCCCTCTGTCTTTTTTACAAATACTTTCACGGAAATTGCTCCGATGAGCTGCTTTCGCTGGTTCCCAGACTTCCTTAATTTAAGCGCTCAACTAGGCTGGCATCTCGCTCTCACCATTTCACTGTCAGGACTGTTAAATGTAGCCGTCTCTTCTACTCCAATAGCTTCATGTTTCGCACTTCTCACCTGTGGAACTCCCTCCCCACCCCTTTCTCCTGATAACTGCAATCTCCAACTATTCAAATGTAACGTCAATCGACGTCTCCAGATGCCCTGATCTATCCCCTAACGTTCTCTTTATCCTTTTCTCTATCACTCCTCTTTGTTCCCGCTCCAACGCTGTAACCCCTTGCGGGCTAGTGCCTTCAGTCTTGCTTGGGGTCGAATGCTTAATGAACAAATGTCGCTTATACTCTTGTCACAAGCTCTACAATATTCATGGTGGGTTTTCCCGCTCAAACAGTTTAAGACTTCAACAAATTCCTCGAAGTAATCACGGTTTTGAAAACAGATTTACACTTTCATATGGGAATAAAAGTCTCTTGAGTGCCGTTTTAATATATTTATGATTGTAAAATAATTAATTTAACAAGAATTAAAGAATTGCGACAACTTTCGAATAAATCTAACAAACTTGTCAACTATCGGAGAACTAGAATTAAGAAATTTTGAAAGCTATCCTGCGAAATAACTATCCTTCCATTTTATGTGTCCTGTCTCTTCATTGCGTGAATTACGAGGTCTCTACATAATTTCGTATATTTGGTAGTTCTGAGTTGTCCGTTTAATTTTCTCTTCCAAACCCTGTCATCCATTGCTCGTTGGGTATGTGATTCACTGTTTGCATCTTTTGCCATCAATACCTCAATATTTAAGTGGTATATACTCCAAGCAACGTTCTTTATTATGCGTCGAAGAATTTTCCAACATTTTTGTTTTTGATTCTAGGCCGACAGGACCTTTTCGATACTATTTTTAAAAAAAAACCTCATTGATAGACTTCCCGTCACTACTTCTGTGGAAAATGTTATGTATGTTTTAGTAAACCTTCTTAAATATAGTATTTTTTGTCATTTTTCTAAGGCATTTCGAGATGGGATAATGGTTATCAAGCTTGTCTCGCTAAATCATTTACGAGTGAGCCGTAATTTTAATCCTGCCTGAGTGACCATTATATTCGACCTTTAGCCACAACTAAGTTACTCTTAGTAAATAGCGATTGTCTAAGATCTACGACGTAGTCTTATGTTAGCAAGTTTGTTTCGGTGGATCAATTATGCCTACGTAGATATATATATATATATCCATATTGAATGCCATCAGTTTTCGGCATTGTGTTTCATCTAAGCTATGCTTATTATATTCTACACGTTAACGATTCTTTGTATTCTTAAAATCAGAAAAGATAATATATTTACTTTTCGCACACACACACATTTTATTATTTCTATGTACAGGGGTTGGACAAAATAATTGAAAAACTTGTTAAATTCAAAGAAAATTTATTTAATATGGGGTCGGTCCTCCTTTAGCCTCACATACAGATTTAATACGTCTATAAATGGAATCATAAATGGAATCATACAGAATCCTGACTTCATCCAGAGGACCTTTCAGCCATTCTTCCATTAACACCAGGTCCAGCTCTTTACGGTACGACGGTGGAGGATATCGGCTCCTAACTTCGCTCCAAAATGCACCACAAGGGTTCACAAATATTGATTCTAGTATGCAGTGCAACTACTGGACCGAGACATTTCCATGATATGGTGGCCCAAACTATCACTGATCCACCTCCATGCTTCACTGTTGGAAGAAGACAGTCAGGGTTGTAAGCTTCTTTGGGATGCCTCCACACATAAACTCGCTCTGAAGTAGTGAAAAGAGAAAAACTGAACTCGTCTGAGAATATGACTTGCTTTCATTGGTCTGCAGACCAGGCATTGGGATCTCAGCACCACTTCAACCGCTTCTGAATGTTGCGAGTGAAGAGAAGAGGTTTCCTTATGGTGGCTCTCCCATGATATCCAGCCTTATGGAGCTCACGATAAACAGTTTTAGTAGAATCTGGACTATTCAGATGTTTATTCAACTCAGCAGTCACTTTTGCTGCAATAGACCGATGATTTTTTGCCACATTGCGTTTCAATACATGTCGGTCCTTGTCATTAAGTTTGCAAGTCCGACTCGAATTGCTACGGTTGCTAGAGGTTTTGTCCAGTTTATCAAATTGTGTCATACTTCTTGATATGGTAACTCTTGAGAAACCAAACAGTTCAGCAACCTTAGTGATCGATGCTCCTGTCATGCGAGCTCTAACAATTTGTCCTGTTTCGAACTCGGAGATGTCCCGCATTTAGCTTAAATTTTACTAAATTCGAAAAATAAATAAGACAAAGACAATAAATTAGATAAATAAACGTATTTACAATAGATATAACCTGCAATTATGAAGTTTTAGTTAAAGTTCTTAATATAATAAGTCTTTGATATATAGGAGTGGAATTTGCACCTGTTCCAATTATTTTGTCCAAACCCTGTATCTATCTGAAGGAGCATGGAGAAGAAGATCCCAAAGATTGTCGGTGCGAGGACGGAGCCATGGTTTGGTTTTGTTTATTTTACGGCATATCAACCTCAATTGGTCATTTAATGCCGACAATTTTTTTTTTTTGTAATGTTTTTGTTTTGTCAAAAATCTATTTCTGTTAATATTTTTTTCCTCAAAAATATATAGCTGGTAATATTTTTTTCAAAAACGTATTATCAGAGGCCTTGCTGTTGGATGTAGTTTATCGTCTTAACCAGGACGCGGGTGTAGTTTATCGTCATACACAGGACGCGAATGTAATATGACTGTTAACAATTTACCGATAGCTGGGACACTAACAGGTGCTACTACCCAT
Source organism: Acanthosepion esculentum (assembly GCA_964036315.1). Taxonomy (NCBI): domain Eukaryota; kingdom Metazoa; phylum Mollusca; class Cephalopoda; order Sepiida; family Sepiidae; genus Acanthosepion; species Acanthosepion esculentum. The sequence goes on from OZ038476.1 coordinate 9,696,414, forward strand.
GGTAAAGGTGGACATGGGAACATCAGCAATTAAGAGGCGGTTCCACGCTCCTCAAAACCTCCTTGCTGTTGGACGCAGTTTATCGTCTTACCCAGGACGCGGGTGTAGTTTATCGTCATGCCCAGGACGAACGCAGCCTTGCTTTACACCGTGCTCACAGGGAAGGCGCAGGATGTTCTATCCATCTATCTATCTGTATGCGCTCATGTATGTGTGTGTATTTTGCGTGGATGTGTCTGTAGGTGTGATATTCATTTCTATAGACAAATGATATTAAAGGATAATTGTAGAATATTAAGAGTTGCGTACTATTTTCTCTATAGGTGTTTCGTTTAACATGCATTTTTAATTTATGCCTCTCTTAACATATCTATCTATTTTTACCCGTGGCCTTCCAATGGAGATTTTCGGTCATACCATACGTGTCACGTTCTCTATTTTCACACATGTCAATTCTATTAATATCAACTCCTACAGAAGATCTAGACTTTTTGCTTATGTGTAACATGCTATGTGCAAATCCATTCTCCTGTGCATGCTCTTGCAATTAACTTCATATCAGATCGTGATGTGCATGCTAAGTTGACTTTCATTTCTGTGTTGTAAGCACGTTAGTGATCACAATAAATTCTTTGAATTTATTACCAACTATCTAGATATTAACACGCTGTGAATATCGTAGACTTCAACATATCGTGTTTATCTAATCTTTAAGTTTAGCGCTTCTTAGAAAACGAACAGCATGAAAGATGGCAAAAATATGGTATCACATTCTATAAATCATTTGAGTTTAAATAGAGAAAAAGCTTACAGTAACACACACACACACACACACACACACATATATATATATATATATATATATATATATATATATATATATATATTGAGCTATCGGAGAATACATTTAGGCAGTATTAGTTGATGTCTTTCTAATACGTTTCTTGTTCATTTTATTTCGATTCTATGTTTCAGAGAGACACTTAGCATTTAAATTATTCCTGCTCAAGTCTTTTCTTTTGAATTCACTATTAGTTCACTTCGCATTAATAAAGTTTAACTTATAATTATTTTTGAAGAAATAAATTAATTTAACATACCTGTTTAAATCTTTCTTTTGAAGTCAGGTTATTGGAGAAGATTCAATCAGTTATTATTAGTGTGCAATTTCGACTGGGAATTTAGTTATTACCAACAACATTTTACTCCTCTTGCAATAGAAAAGTCATCGCTATGCGGACATGTTATATAATAGAATGTTATATGCAGATGCGTATATAAGGAAATTAACGCCATCATTAACATTTAATATGAATAGAGTTATTTCATTTGTGAAATAGAAACATTAAAATATACATTGCATTTGTTAGATCAAATACGTTCCACGCATTGCAAAAAGAACTGGAGCTTTATCTTTCCAGTGAGAACGTTACTACAACAGTAAGGCTCCCGCAATATTGTTCCGTTTTTCCTTATGCTATCTCGGCTAACCCAGAAATGGTATATGATCCTTATAATATAAATAACTCTATTTAAAAATTTATTAAAATATATTTAACTTATTTTAGGGTAATGTTATTTTTATGTAATAAAACTTCAGCTCAATATACTTGTTCAGTAAATCCACGTTATCTCTCCTTTGTTCTCCAACAGGAGAGCTGTTTATTTAAGCAGTAAGGTTTTACTGTAATTTTCTTAGTTTACACGGATTTTAAGGAAATAAATGTCGTTGTGGGAAACAAAAATTCACTTTTGTATGTGCTATGATTTAGAGAACAGTTCGAAAACGAATGCCAAAAACAGAAGAGAAGAAATGTTGTCCTACAATAAAAAAACAAAAACAAAAAAAAGACTTTACAATGTATTCATGGTTTATGTTTTCTTCATAGTACGTTGTTGAATTTAAGGTTTATCTCTTGAAAGAGCACAGTAGACTTTTATTCGATTGGTTTTGTTTTGCGACATTAGTTGCACTTTTCTGATTGTAATCTCTTTGAACAAAATCAGTTAATCGAAACTTTTCCATATATCGATGATAATAGATATATGGAAATGTTCATATCAAATATTTATAAGTATAAAGAAAAGAGTGAAAATATTTAGTAAAATTTTCTATATCATATTTTCTTTCATTATTTATTTTTGTAAATGTTACTAACTTTTATTCAATGTGAATTTTTTGTATGCAATACTGGTCCCGAGAAAGGAAAACTTTAGAAGGTCCACAGAAATGTTTTTCTTTAAGATTCAATTTGAATGCATAAAGGTCAACGTCTTACTAATAAAAGTATGATTTTCTTTTTTTTATAAGTAATTGTCTAGATTTAAAATATTTTTGTTCAAAGAAATCTTACCGAAGTTTATTTGCGCAATCTACAAGGATTAAAATTATAGATAGTTAACGATTTGGACTACTTCGCCATTTGTCATGATATGGAAAGTAATAAACCTAGCTTAATCTGGGGTAATCTAAATGGATTAATGACGAATAAGGACGAGAATACGTTGATCTAAACATTTCGGATATAAAATATTGCCTCCTTGGCGTTACTTTGTTTAAGTAATAAACGACTTGTGACTGGCATGAAATATACAACCATCTGAAGAGTAAAGGATACTAAATTGTATTAGATATATCGATGAACCGAAGATTAGTGGCAAGTATATGGCAAGATGGAAGTTAGCTGCTCATGACAGTCGTTCATGTTATGGTCGCCCTCCTGTAATTCATTTTGAGGGTTAGATACCGTATTTATGAGCAAAAATAAAATAGATTTAAGGGGGGGTTAAGGCCACGTTTTAATACACAGGGGATTAGGTAAAAGAAGTGACAAAACAGTTTGTACGGTGGATATGATAATTAGTGTTGGCTTTCTATATTTTCTGGTTTTTGAAAGAAAAACTAACAACCAGAAATGCTTTGAGCGGTCAAAACATATCAATACTAGAATTACTGGTGTATTTTCTTCAAGTAGAAACCAATGTAGTATTACTTTGACTGAAATTCTCAGTACTTTTAATTAAGATAAAAGACTATTTTTAACACATAATCTAATGTGATCCTTGTTGCGTATGAAACTGTAGCGCTATGGTAATCTGTGTCAATGCCAACTAATGTCAATTGCCGAAAGCGACTTAAACGAGCAGGAGACCAGAATCAGTAGAAATCTCACCTGTTATAATGGACCGCTCTTTTCCCTGAATATTGTAGAATGACATTGTACGCGCACTTCGTTACTTTAGGAAAGAAAGGCACGACGACTAGAGAAAAAGAAAAATCGATGCTTGCAGTGTGCGTGGTTTGGCTAATGTCCTGTGGAACTCTGTGTCGTAACATTAATGTGGGAAATGCTTTGTTGCATGACACGTACCTTAATGTCGTTGAAGAAAAGGTGTCACCTTGCATGGCAACATTTCCTATAATGGCCTCGGCACCTTTCACAAGAACAATCCGCCCTGTCACACAACATTATTTTAAGGAAATGGTCGAAGTAACATGAAAACATAATTTTGTTTTCATGGTTACGGACACTCCAGATTTCAAACCTATGTGTTATGCTATAAGGTGAAATTGACTCTGTCGAGGATACTTCACAAAATAAAATTTCCTAAATGAATTTTGATCTAATGCATCACGTAACTTGCATCAGATGAATAATGCTCTTAAAACCGGAGCCGCATATATTAGAGGAAACCATTAGTGTTCTTGTAATGTTTTGGTTTATTAGTTTAATTAATAACGTCTGTTTATCGTCTTTTAAATATATATTTCCTCGGCATTTCTCAAATATATTTCGCGAAAATAAAACGCATTTTATAAAGGGTAAAATCCCTGCTGTAGGTAGTGTTTAACGGCGCATATGATGAAGTTCTATGTGCCCTTAAATTCAGGATAATAAAAAAGACGGTAAAAGAACGTAAGATAAAAATAACAATTTTCTTTTTTGAAATGTTTTAAACTAGTCAGCACTGAAAGTATAATACGTTATTTCAATCAGTATATGAAGTACTAAAGTCATTTGGCAAATGCACGAGAGAAATTGCGTAAAAGTACCCTGTTCGACCCAATTAACAATTAAGTACCCTGTTCGACCCAATTCCCCAAATCGGTATTCTGTGGTGTAGACATTGAAATACTAATTTGGTGAAAGTTAGACGAACCGAGCACTTTTTAGCATCTCCTTGCAGATAGATCCCAACACCCAATCAAAGAGATAGCATGAAGTTTAACGATACTTATCTCTGCGAAACAGTCACGGCTGGTGATCATTTATCTTCAGACGCTTTTTTCCCTCCACATACAAGAACACGCAATTTACCGGGATCCCGCTGATCTTAAGTGGTTAACGGAGAAAGATTGTGCAAGATACGAACCGAGTTTTGGAATGATAGGGGTGATAGAATCGTCTTTAGAGAATTTATCTTGTGTGGGAGGGAAGGTTAGGGACCTATTGCGTGCGTATGAAGGAGGGATCCCTTGATGTTTCTTAACTACTGAACAAGGAAGATGTGACGCAGTCTTATATTCGATGCAACGCTGGGATGTCAACTCAGCAGGCAGTAGACAGAAAAGTAGCACTCACTGGCGCTCCGCGTAATCATACGAAGGGATAATCGGTTTGTATCTTCTTACAGACAAAAATGCAGCTGAATGGGTAGTGTTATAGTTTTCAAAGAAATAGGTGCGAATATCTGTCCCTTATTTTTCCGGTGTTTATAAGATAGAACATTTCTTAAGAAATCGGAATAAAATTTTTATCACCCTTTAAGTGAGATTTCTAAAATTAGTTTCGCTAGACATGCGTATTTGAGTTTTCTGATGATTTTTAATTTGTAAGTTACTGATTGAATAACCTCTTTGCAAGATGTCTGTTAAAATTCCCCTATTGCCTCGCTAAATTTCTAAGCTTAAGAACCTTAAGATATGCATGAACATTATTATTTTTAAAAAGTAAGACGGTACAAATGAAAAGACTTACACTTGCCAAGATTTTTTCTTTCACTGAAGCAGTCGTTATTCTAATAACAGCGTTCTCGCTTGCAATATATTCCCCTTTTTTCTTTCTTTCTTTCTTTCTTTTCCCTTAATGTCTCTAAACCGTACGTTTTAAATAACTGACAAACTATTTCAATGTAAGATACAAATGGTTTAATAAAATATAGTAATATGAAACATTAAATAAATTCTGAACGGTTCCATTCATTTATATTGATAAACCATATTAGTCCATCTAAATACGTATATTTTCACAACATTTCATACTAGAGAATCACTTACGGTTAAACAGATGTATTAAAATTGTAATTCTCAAACAAGTAGAGAAAGCAGTGTTTGAAGATCATCCTTTTAAAACTAGTTCCATGTCTGGTTTTAAACGATGTCTTTTGTTACAAGTTTGAAACAGGCAACTATTAAAAACCAGAAGTTTTTTTTCTAGATCAGTGGTGGGCAACTTTTTTAGAGTCCGCGCAAAAACTGGCCAAATCTTTGTAGAAAACCTTTCCCCGTGCCCCCGAATAGTTTGGAGAACATATTATTTAATATCAAAATTTAAGCTGTCAAAATTCTCTGGAATGGTAAAAGTCTTTAATGCTTAATATCCTCATTTCTCTCTTAAACACGCCTTTTCAATATTTTTCAAGTCAACTCTAAGATCAACAAATTCTGCTTCCAAATTGAGATCCTCTAAAATTAAATAAACTGCATTTCGAAATGATTCATGTCTATCCAGGAAAACATATGCAGGTTTAGTTCATACAGTTTGATACAGTCTGGACATTTAATAAATTTTACTTTCTCTTCCACTTCTGCCGAAATTTAGAATCAGTCTGAGATCCAATGAAAACAGGATTTACTTCTTGGGATTTTAAGCACAAACATCGTAACTCACCCATAACAAATGAAGTAGAGAATCCGAAAAATCTAGAATCTTTCTTTTTCTATGACTCATTCTGTTGTGATTTATCTGGACTTTTAAATATAAGTTACATTGGTTATCTTTTGAGGTAAGAGTTATTCTAATGCAACCATCAGTTATCCTGCAAAATCAGTTATCCGGCGCCCTGGAGATTACAATGACGCCGGCTTGTCAAACTGTAAATGAAAGAGAAAGACCTTGAATAAGCCAATTTATTTTTAGGCCGTTTGTTGATTTTCAACTCGAGTCATCTCCACAAAGGATTAAAGTAGATTTCTCCTTGTTCTTTCCACTTTTAGACATTTGCACGTAAATGAAGAAAAGTTTGGGAATCGACGCAAATAAGAGGCGTTAGGAAGACTGGCTTTGTTGTCAACATCGGAAAAAAGTAGAACATCCCTATAGAAAAAGAATTTCATGCTTGAAAGGGAGTATCGCGTTAACTGCACTTTACAAGCATGAGGGCTAACCTTTAAATGGAGGATTACGTTTAAAATGGCAGTAATTTGATAGATTCATCTAATACGGATTTATTTACATCATAAAATGCTCATAAGAGAAATCAAAACAATCGCTGACATTGCGTGAGGCCCAAATAAAATATAAACTAAGCATTGAATGCTCTTTTATATCGAGGGGAGTTATTTTAGGCAACATCTATAACGAGAAGTGGTTATTTTTATCGCAGTACGGTTGAAACATTTGTAAAACTCAAACGTACATGTTTTTTGTTTTTCTTATTCTCTTACTAAGGATCTTCTTTCTAAGAATTTGGATTATTACCCATTACACGTCTGTCTTTTGGTTTTGCATTTGAACTTAAAATTAAATCAATGTAAGTATTTAGTTTATAATTGGAAAAAAATGTATAAAAATGCAATAAAAAATATAATATTATGGTTGGACTCTAGAGACCAAATTTTTTGAAAAGTATTTTATTCCAGCTTTTTGAAAATTTTTGAAAATTTAGATGGAACCGAAGCGGAACGTGCGCAAACCTGTCTGGGACCCCAAAATCATTTAAATGGCAACGTATTCCACAAAACATTACAAATGACCCACAAAACATGCTGATTTTGATTAGTGATTGAGTAGCTGGTTATATGTTGTTTCTACAAAGCTTATACTGAAATTAGGAAAATATTTCTGATGTTTTAAAAGACAATAGACCGATTTGGAATAAAATAACGGCCCTCATGACAGATTCAGTTTCCAAGTATTTAGAGATTGAAAACTTGGTAACTGCAAATCTCCTGTCACAGCAAATACCCCTACATATTCTTTGTAATAGCCACAGTTGTGAGGTGTTTGACACAGGAAGCCTATCTGTTCAGAAGCATGTAAATAGTGAATCTGAACTAAAGGAAAAAATAATCAAAACAATGACACCTTTGAAATCTTTCCTGGCTAAAGTTTAATCGCTGCTGTAATTGATGCATTTTGTGAACCTGTATCGAATGATGGTAATAAAACATTAACCCATGAGGAATTGTATGATGTATTGAATAAAGCTGTTAAAAAATCTTGCACTATATAAAGAAAGACGTTTTGGTCTTCTTGGATATAATGTTGCTGCCTTGCTTCACCATTTTGATGATTTAAAGAAATACTGTTTCAGATACACCATCAAATAATCAACTGGTACAGACATGGGGATTGTACAACTTGTGAATGAATATATTGAAAGCGCTTTAATATAGCATGGTTTACTTTCAAAGTCACGATGCCATTTTTAAACACGCGTGAGCTGGAGTCACCAGACACTCTCTTGACTATTCTTCCTGCTCTTTAAAATTACCTGAGTTGTTCAAATATGGACACTGTTGCCATATAACGTGTCCCGAGAGAATGTAATGTTGATGTAGCCGGTGATTTCAATTCAAAATAGTGAATTTTGTCCTCGTTTCTTCTGGGATTTGGTCTATTTCCTGTTCAAAATAACCATTGTTTTTGTTTTTAAATTAATGTGTAGACTCAATATTGTGTTCGTAGAACAATGAATGTCATCATTTGAATTATTTTGGTAGGATTTATTGGTAACTAAAGATTTTATTTGGAAGACGTTGTCATTTTTAGTGATTCTTTGGTTCCCGGGTACTTTTCGGTCCGTCTCCAATCCCAAGTTTCAAAAACTTTCAAAACGTTAGACTATTTCCTTCTATCAGGTCCTCCCATAAGTTCTGTCCGCATTTTGAAATTTGAAACAAGTGGCCAAATGTTACATTTAATTACAGATTCAATCAACAATGTATTTTCCCTGATTATCTATGATTCCTTCCATTTATTAACAAGCTTACTAATTCCATTACTGTAAAATTATTTTGACTTTGATTCGAAGAACTCACAAATGTCAGTTTTAACCTCTTCCTGTGTTACAAAAGCTGTTTCTTCCAAATGATTCTGTAAGTTAAGAAACAAATGTTAATCTGAATGAGCAATATCGGGAGAATAAAGTGGATGAGGAATTTTCTCCCAACCAAGTTCTTCGATCTTTTGTGACGTGATTCTTGCTGTGTGTGGTCGCGCATTGTCCTGATGAAACAACACCCGTTTTCTTTTTTCTTCAAAGCTTGGTTCAAACGCTCTAATTGCTGACAGTATATTTGAGCATTAATTGTTGCATTAGGTGGTAGGAATACAAAGTTGATTTTTCCTTGGCAATCCCACCAAATTGAGAGAACGTCTTGCTCATGAATTTCCCTTCTCGGCTGTGGCTGGGGTCCTTCCCCTTTACCAAGCCACTGTCTACGACGCTTAACATTTCGATAAAAGATCCATTTTTCGTCGCCAGTCTCAAGTCTATCCAAAAAAGGTGAAACAAGTTGGCGAGAATGGAGAGAAGATCAGATGTCATCTCGGGATTTGAGGTTGTTTTCAGACAATTCATGAGGCACCCATTTTCCAAGTTTAGGAACTTTTCCAAGTTGTTGAAGATGATGATGAACAGTTGTATGGTTTGAACTGAGAACCACTGCCAATTCCTCAACTGATAAAGCAGGATTTTCTTCAAGGGCTGCTTCAAGAAGCTTTTCATCAAACTCAAGTGGACGTCCGGTTCGATCTTCGTCTTCAAGTGTGAAATCTCCACCTCTGAATTTTGCAAACCATCTTCTGCAACTTCTTTCATTCACACATTCCTCTCCCTAAACTGAGTGAATGTTTCTAGCCGCTTCGGCTGCTGAGTTTCCTTTCTTGAACTCATAAAGCACTATGTGCCTCAAATGATTCTTGGGTACTTCCATGTTAGCAGTGTTTTAATCAAACAAAACTTATTTTTATTGTTCTCTGAAATAAAATTTCATCAGATTAAATGCATCTAAACATAAAAATAATGTTCAGCTCCATTATGCATTATAGAATACTCTTTAAATTTCGTTCATTTTAACAAAAAGTTAAAATTCGGACAGAACTTATGGGATGACCTAATATATGGACACAAATGAGTGTAATAAAACACAATTCATCTTTTTAAAAAAAAATTCTATATATACCACCCCTAATATCATACTTTTTTTATATACAATTTTATCGCGTCCATCCGATGATTCAACAGCATTTGATTTCAAATATAAATACAAAGACATCAACATTTCAATCTTTCAGAAACATAAAAAATAATAACTGATTTTTTTACAGCTTTAAACATATTTAGGATTGTAGGAGATCGCCTCTAGTGTTAAATTTTCTCGATAAACCACCATTTAAATACAGAGCGGGAACGACATTTCTTATCTTTCAGCATGATTTGATAAAAGCCCTAAAAAATAGAAAAAAAACAGTATTACAAATATGAGACTTGGTTTTGTTGTACAATTAGGATTTTATATAAACAATTCTCTGCTAAATTAAAAGTGATTTTCCACCAATTGAGATGAAGATATTCATTTAAATACAAGATTATGGAATTATGTTTTGAAACAAATGCTTAAATGAGTGTTAATATATTACAGTATATTTGGGTGATATTATCTTTATTATTGTCTTTTAGAAATATTGTTTCTTTCAGTGTTGAGGCGAATCAATTAAATCAATTACCGAGTCCCATGGAAGATAATTCAGGGCTAAATGCGATAATATGCCGACATTTAACTTTCAGTACGGCAAAATCCAAGCTGGCCTCTCTTAATCGTCCCCGATCAAACCCAGACTTTTCTCTAGGTATGATAAAAGGCTGTTCTCTTAATGAGGATCATTGATACAAATTCTCTGGGGATCAAGTTGACTCCAGACCACGAGTGGAACTGATTTGTGTAATTCGTTGCTAATGATGCTGGTAAATGGTTATCACACTACACTGCTCCAGAAAGTACATGACTCCTTTGGCCATGTTTTATATTTACAAGTCATATAAAACCAAATATGGGGTATTGCTGCCATATCATAACTTGAGATGACCAAACCTCTCCTTCCAGGGTTGACATAGCCCAAAAGACTTATGCGGAGTTGTGAGAGACGACATATTCTCCACCTTATAGTATCATTCTTACAGACACAACGTCGCAAGCAAATCGTTGGTTTTACTGACAAGACTCGATGTGTACCTTACACATAATCTAATCATCTACATTTCCTCCGTATTTCAGTTTTAAGGAAAAAGGAACATTTTTACCGCTTTTTCGCGATAAACGTTTCTCTGTAAACAAGACTCCTGGACACTATAAAATATCCTCTCCAATTCAAAGTTCCCTCGGTGACTATCTTTCATATCTACAAAATCATCCCTCCCTAATCTTCCATTCACGTCATTCAGTGACACTCAAACCTGAGTGGCTCTTGAGCCTTGTATTAGGTGAGGATTCCGTTTGTCTGAACCTTTCTATCGCGTTACACGTAATTATGTTATCATGGAAACTACTTGCCAGTTCGGTTTCATATTCAATTGAACTCTTGTTTTGATACTTGCACCTTTCATTTATTAACAGCCTCTTTATTCAATCCTACATTTGAAAATAAAAGTTACGGAAGTTCTTAATGGGAAGAGAAACCCCGTTCTATTGGGTTGTACTGCGTGCTCTTGCGTTCGAGGCGCAGTGGAATCATAGATAACAGCTCGGATTACGGAATCGTAGAGCAGAGTTCCAATTACTTTTAAGTTTGTTGTATCTACTTACTTAAAATACTCTTTAAAAAATTATAAAACCAACTCTTCTCCCGTCAGTTATGGATAAATAGCAGAGCAGACTGGATCATATAGCCTTGAGTGGCAACCGATCTAACCGAAGGAGAACTCTGAATTCAAAACCTCCAACTATGTGTCACCAACCCGCAATTCACCAAGCGTGGTGAGTCAGATTACACCTCTGAAAACATTGTCAATAAGGCAGGGGTTCCTCTAAGGAATGAGAAGGCATTAGATCTAGATCTCGATTTGGCTGTTTCTTGTTTCTTATTTCGTTAGTTGTATGAAATACTGTCTAGATTTCAGGCAGTACTTTTCACTGTAGTTAATAATGAGAATAGACATCAGCGGGCGAAAATGCACGCTTGGAAATGCTTATGTAAGCCGTCTTATAACCTCGTTTCTACAAAATAAACACGATATACAGAAAATGTTAATTGTTTATTCTATGTCAACCTAAAAAAAATCCTTATTATTAAAACACAAAAAGATACGAGGGTGAACAGTAAGAAAATCCGTGGAATTAAAAGTACAACCCGATCTTCTTCTGACTCTGTCACTCGCCATAACTCCTCTGGGATTTCTGGCTTGTTCTGCTCAAAATAAACAGCGTTCCTCTTTCTTTAGCTGAACAATTTCAATTTTGACTCTCGACATTTTATCACTGTGACAAAATGTCGCTCTGGAAAAGGCACCAAAACAGTTCATGGGTTCCACTGGATTGGTGTAAAGTCGACGGAAGAACATTTACAATAATATATTTAACGAAAAGATGAGGGGTGTTGCCGAATTGAGAAAACCTCAGTCAATCAGACATTTTCTCAATTGTCTTCAGCAATATGTTGTACACATAAAAATAAAGAGGAATTTCAATTCAGTATTCCAGTGGCGAATTCTTAGATTTTAATAAGTCAGTCAAACATGAAAACATTTCAGTTCTATCTCACCTATTCAAACACACACACACACACACACACACACACACACACATACAGACACACAGAGGAGAGCACGGTCCTCTGTCTTTTCTACAAATATTTTAATGCCAACTGTTCTATTCCCTGATACCCCGACTGCATACATTTAAGCGTGCTACTAGAATACATCTAGGTCGCAACCTTTTAACGTTGAATAGCTTCTTTTCTCGCCCTCCCGTTTGTGTTACTCTCATCCGTTTGCTTGCTTCCCTGATAACTACAACCTTCAAAAATTGAAATGCAACGTCAATTGCCATCTTCTGAGGTTTTGAACCTTGATCATCTTTTATCCTTTCAACATTCCCCCCTACACAGTTTTTTTCTCCCACTCAAGCCTTGCTTGTTGTGAAAGCATATATATATATTATATATATATATATAAATGTATGCATATTGCTGCATGTTTCATTAAATAATATAGAGAAGTTGTGTCTATTTATTTTAAGTTCCTTTCATATTGTCTGATAAGCTTAATAACATTATCATTGAAAGAAGAAAGGAAATCACCATATTGATACATGTTTTAATACTATCTAAATTCAGTGTTTTTAATTAAACAGTATTTATTCGTTTTTAATCCTGTTTATTTAAAAACACCATCTCTTGATATAAATTGCATCTATTAAAAATCTATAAGAAAATATATTAATTAATTGTCAGACTTAATTGGTTTCATTATGTATAAAATATCAGTTGAAAATGCTAACATAGGAATTGTTGGTTGAAATATATATTTTTAAGCGGTAAATTTGATTTTCTATTTTATTTAATATATATATATATATATATATATATATATATATATATATATATATAGTATTATTCTTTCTAATTGGAATTCTAAATTATTCAGATTCACGAATGTTGTCTCTTTTAGTTTTTATTAGCTTCATTTTATTCATTTAAAAAAAAAATCCATTTTAAGATATTTTTATGGTTATACATTCTTTTTATAGATACAAATATTTAAGTAAATGGTCTGTTTATAATAAGCAGTATTTACCGGCCTGAATGTCCGGAAATTTCCATAGAAAATATTCATCTTCCGAGAGGAATCGAACCTGTATCCTATACGGAACCGTATTATAGTTATAATTATCAAACCCTCCTTACAATATCTATCATATATATATATATATATATATATATATATATATATATATATATATATATATATATATATATATATATATATATATATATATATATATATATATATATATATATATATATATATATATATATATACCCAAGTGTGGGATTGGTATATACGGAGTAAATTCCAATAAACAACAATTATTATTCTTTAAAGAGTGCTCAATACAGAGTAGAGCAGATATAATTATTTATTTAAATATTATAACATAAATATGTGATTTCATAACATATTTATCTTATAATATTTAAATAAATAATTATATATATATATATATATATATATATATATATATATATATATATATATATATATAACGCCATACATTATGAAAGTACAAGTATACCTCGTATCCTTGCATAATGAAAATAATTGAATTGATATGGGATTTTATGTTGATTGTTTATGTAAATGCAGTTTTCACAAATCCTATGAAACACGGATCGAAATATTGAGTGGATTATGTTAGAATGAACAGTTTCTTACAGACAAATGATAGTTGACCAATTTCTGTAAATTGGATACGTTATATAGAATGATCTTTTCAAAACGCCATCATCTTTTCCATATGTAACACGGTTGTAAATCGGCGAGTACAGTGAGGCGAACAATTACATCGCTATATTCGGTTTAACGCCGTGAACTTTCTGACTATGCAGTAATTTCATTCTTCCGCATGACTCGTTGCAATCATAAACGACTGAATTTGTTATGCAGGTAGACATGTTTTCAAGAATTAGATTCTCCAGATACTTGAAAAATGTTGTTGCAAGTCTGACACAAGCAAGAATATCGGAAATATATTAGATTTGTTGAAATCGTGATATAATAAACTGCAAATTTCCATACGATTTTCGAATGGTCGTTAGAATGTATATCAATAAATTTTATAAAATTTCGATATGTATGGAAAACTATATTATGAAATGGACAAAGTCCGACAATTATTTAAAGCCATTTTTATGTTTATACATTCTTTTTATAGATACAAATATTTAAGTAAATGCTCTATTTATAATAAACAGTATTAAACAACATTTACCGACCTGAATATCTGAGAAATATTTATAGAAAATATTCCTCCTCCGAGAGGAATCAAACCTGTATCCTCTACGGAACCGTCATATAGCCTGACGTGCCTTAACCGATTAGGCCACAGAGGAGCAGTAAAATCGACCTTGCTAACCGAAAGCTCCTCATCTGTAAATCTGGTATCGTTCGACAAAACTAACATGGCTTCTGATCTCGAAATGTACCTCCAATCTTTGGTTGACCGGGCAGGAAATGACTTGTGAACTTCAATGCCTCCAAAACGAAACAGGTCTCCTTTACTCACCATAGAGAAGCCTCCCTGCCTCCCACCAGAATGGCTGATGCCCAACTCTTCCAGAGCGCCTAGTTACGCCTGCTGGGTCTCGCGCTCTCCACTGGCATGAGGTGGAATAAATATATTGAATCAATAGCTTCATCTACTGCATGAAAATTTGGTTCTCTCTGTCATGCCAGAAAGTTCGTTTTTGAAATCTATAAATCTACCATCCGTCCTTGCATGGAATACTGCTGTCATATAGAGTCTGGTGCTCCCGTTGTACGTCTCGAGGTCCTCAAAAAAATCCAGAGACGAATATGCAAAATGATAGGTCTTGATCTGGCATCTACAATGGCTATCCCACAGACGTGACGGGGCCTCCGTCTGTCTCTTCTACAAGTATTTTACGGCAACTCTTCTGACGAGCTACTTTCTCTGTTTCCCGAACTTCATGAATTTCAGCGAGCTACCAGGCTGGAAACTCGGTCGCACCGTTTCACTGCCAAAATGGTTAAATAAATTCTGCTCAAACAGCTATTTCTCCTGCATTTCCCATCTGTGCAACTCCCTTCCTTTTAGTTGTTTCCCCAATGACTATAATCTCTAAATATCCAAGTGTAATGTCAATCGACATCGGACAATCGACATCGGACAATCTGAGCTTGTTCCCCATCCTTCTCTGTATTATTTCCCAAAACATGCCTCTTTACACTTGTTCTCAATCCTCTGTAACCCCTTGCATGTTAGTGGCAGGCACTCCCGCCTTGCTTGGGGTGAATTGCTTTAAAAAATATAGAAGAATAATCTTACAGCTGAAAATTTCAAGGAATAAGATCTAGAAAATTTAGAATAACCAATAAATTCGCGAGGTCTATGTTGTTGTCCCTGGTGGTATGATATGTGCCAAAACTACTCGAAAATGGTTCCTGTTATGCGAGGAGTAAGAATATAAGATGGTCGTCAATGAATGAAACATTTTGAACAAAGACGCATTTTTTGCTTGAAAGGCGGTCTGGTAGTGATTGTAATTTAGAAGAAAGCTTAATTTATAAATTGGGGTGAGAACCATATTAAGCTGAGGACATTCCTTCGCGGAACGAAATGCGTCACTTGTATTTTTCTTTTCTTTTCTTCACCTACTCACTATTATTCTGATATGCATATTTTACTTTCTTATTTTCCACGCGTGAGCCCCCTACACACACAAACACACACATAAGCGCGTGCACATACACACACACAAACACACACACACACACACACACACACACACACACACACACACACATATATATATATATATATATATATATATATATATATATATATATATATATATATGTTCCAGCATCTTTGATTGAATAATGTAGACATTATCTATATTTTTTTTTGTTTTAATCCTCTCAGATTCCCGCATCAATTTATTAATGCTGTTATTAAACTCATTAAGGAAAGCGCCGTAGATTTTTTTTATTTCTTTTATTTTTCCAATTACTTTCAATCTCATCCAAGATCATGTTTATTGGTGAATAGCTAATCAAAAATTAGCGTAATTGATAATTGGGAAATATTTTGTAAATGCCAATGCAATGCGCCATGTTAATTGAAGAATTAAAGTTATCAAGGGAGGTAACTAACTTTATATTTGTAAATTAAAAAAATAGAATTTAAGTATTTTAATACGTTGCTGTTATAATTGTAATGTTTTAATATTACAATTTAGGTATTTTAAATTCTTGCTGTTATAGATATTTTGAAACATTGTTGGTATGCCCGTAATTAAATATAAGAGCAAAGTTTTAAATCCTTAAATTGTAATTTAAAAAAAAATCAAAATATCAATTAAGTGAACCCGCTTAGATAACGTTAATTAACAAAGAATATTCAATCAAACATATTTAATGAAGTTACATGTATATATCAGGTCATCCCATAAGTTCTGTCGGAATTTTGAATAAAGAAAACAAGTGATCAAATGTTACATTTAATTACAGATTCAATCAACAATGTATTTTCCCTGATTATCTATGATTCCCTCCATCTATTAACAAGCTTACTAATTCCATTGCTGTAAAATTATTTTGGCTTTGGTACGAAGAACTCACAAATGTTAGTTTTAACCTCTTCCTCTGTTACAAAAGCTGTTTCTTCCAAATGATTCTGTAAGCTACGAAACAAATGGTAGTCTGAAGAAGCAAGGTCGGGAGAATAAGGTGGATGAGGAATTTTCTCCCAACCAAGTTCTTCGATCTTTTGTGACGTGATTCTTGCTGTGTGTGGTCGCGCATTGTCCTGATGAAACATCACCCGTTTTCGATTCACTAGAGCAGGTCTTTTTTTCCTCAAAGCTTGGTTCAAACGCTCTAATCGCTGACAGTATATTTGAGCATTAATTGTTGCATTAGGTGGTAAGAATTCAAAGTGGATTATTCATTTGCAATCCCACCAGATTGAAAGACGAACATTTTGCCCATGAAGTTCCCTTCTCGGCTGTGGCTGGGGTCCTTCCCCTTTACCAAGCCACTGTCTACGAGGCTTAACATTTCGATAAAAGATCCATTTTTCGTCGCCAGTCACAAGTCTATCCAAAAAAGGTGAAACAAATTGGCGAGAATGCAGAGAAGAGCAGATGTGTGAGGTTGTTTTCAGACAATTCATGAGGCACCCATTTCCCAAGTTTAGGAACTTTTCCAAGTTGTTGAAGATGATAATGAACAGTTGTATGGTTGGAACTGAGAACCACTGCCAATTCCTCAACTGATAAAGCAGGATTTTCTTCAAGGGCTGCTTCAAGAAGCTTTTTATCAAACTCAACTGAATGTCCGGTTCGATCATCATCTTCAAGGGTGAAATCTCCACCTCTGAGTTTCGCAAAACATTTTCTGCAAGTTCTTTCATTCACACATTCCTCTCCATAAACTGAGTGAATGTTTCTAGCCGCTTCGGCTGCTGAGTTTCCTTTCTTTAACTCATAAAGCATTATGTGTCTTAAAGGATTCTTGGGTACTTCCATGTTAGCAGGGTTTTAATCAAATAAAATTTTATTTTATTATTCTCTGAAATAAAATTTGATCAGTTTAAATGCATCTAAACATAAAAATAATGTTCAGCTTCATTAGACATTATAAAATACTCTTTAAATTTCGTTCATTTTAACAAAAAGTTAAAATTCAAACAGAACATATGGGATGATCTAATATATATATACATATATATATATATATATATATATATATATATATATATATATATATGTGTGTGTGTGTGTGTGTGTGTGTGTGTGTGTGTGTGTGTGTGTGTTGTTTAAAAATGACTGGCATCGTGATTCTGTTCTTTTTTTCTTGTATGCCAACGAGAGTATTACCTTTTAGACTCGGTCATCTTATTTTCAAATTCAAGAAAAATAAATACTCAGATACTGAGAGATTCGATTTAGAAATCAACACACCATGGTTTCTAGAAATTCTAAGATCACCTGGTGTTAGAGGTCTATTCCTATGTCCACCGTGTCTACATCTCGTCTACTGTGCAATCACTCCTAAATATAGTAATCTTAAACGCACTTATACATGTGCATATCTGACTATATATCTGAGCGCATGCTGAAAGTCATGGATTTTATTTATAACCCAACATCTTTCTCATACCATCAAACTTTATATTTCGTGGATATACATGTCTGAGTAGATATACCAGTTTTTTTATTCATATATATATATATATATATATATATATATATATATATATATATATATATATATATACCGAACTGTGCATTCAAATATTAGGTCTTTGTTACTGGGAAAATAATCGTCAAGCCCAGTGTGATTGTAAATGGCTTAACCATGGATCCTATCTTCGATCGAGCCAAGATCAGTTATCTCTATAAGAAATGCGCATATCCTGGTCAGAGCCCTCGAATCATCTATCTGATTTTATTTTCGTATACAAAACGTAAAAAATGCAGTTTCTAGAGAATGCGTGGATTTTCCTTATAATCTAACATTATTTCTTAATTAAACATTATATTTAGCGGTTACACACAATTGACTAGAAATCTAAACAAGGGATGTGTATTTTTGAAACAGGTTAATTGATCTGTGCTTGTTTGTGCAAGTCGACCGTGGCTGATTGGTCTGAAAACCCGCGGAACATTATCGTGCTTTTAAGCTACAATGCTCGACACAGGTTCGAAGGTTGCCTCTTTGTATGTTTACTTGGTAGACATAGATTTATACTGTTTAAATACTGATATATCTGTTCAAGCATGTATATTCATTAAATATAAATGTTAAAGTAATTATAATAAATATATTTGGCAGTAAGGAAAGTTCTTGTGTTTCATAAAACATTAAATGTATTTACAAAACGCGAGGTCTTTCCTTCTAACTATATATATTGTTGTGGATTCCGGGATGAATCCGATATCAATGAATAACAAACGCCAGGAATCGATAAGGAAAATAAATGTATTAACGTAATAATACAAACTGGTAATACGGGTTAGTAGATCCAGGAATAAGGGTTAGTAGCAATAATATATATACAGTTTTGGTATTGAAGTATCGCGGTATGACTCCTTACTGAGTCTACGTGCTCGCTAACTGTGACGCTAGCCACCGTCTCTGTGTGTGACTTACTCTACTACTACTGAACTCTACTACTCTGCTGTCGTTCCGCCTCGACGCTTCGACTGTTCGGGTATTCACTGGTAGTAGTATATGTATACCTTGGATGAGTCCATTTGTGTGAAAAGGGGAGACCTCTTAACACCCCCTCCTTAGATAGGGAGTTAATATATTTTCCTTTCTCTTATGGTCGACAATTAGAGGCACTGTAAACTTTCTTTTCCTGCTAGTCCTTCCAATTTATGTGTCTTCTTGTGGTCTTTGAATCTCAAAAACATCAAAGATCGCCTCCATCGACTCGTCATTTTCTGCGGGTGACGAGCTTGGCTCTTCAACCCGTCTTTTTTGTATTTGATCAATATGTTTTCTGTGGGTAAATGTTTTGCCTTTTGTTTACATCACGTTTCCTAGTTTGTTAATTATTGTATTTGTTTCCTCATAAGCCATATTTTTTTTTTACTGAAATAGACCCATACTTGTTTGAATGCTCTCTCGAGGACTGTAGGTGTATATCGGTTTTTATTCATTTTTCCTTCGTCCTCTGAATAAATTCATCCTTTTTCGCTTCTTTTCTTATCACAGGTAGTTCCTTTACTGCCTTGTATAACTCTTTACTGTTTTCATCTGTGGTAGCAAATGACGCGTTTCGCTTCTTTTTACATACTGGTTGGACATTTTCTTTCAATTCAAATCTAGCTGCACAATTACAAAACGAGCTGATAGGTGAATCCCATACGTTGAACTTTTGCATACAGTCTGTGACCACCAGATTTTCTGTATCTTTCATTACGTATATCTTGAGTTTTCTTGTTTCCGTGAAATTTAACATTTACGATTATTTCTCCTTCGAATTTTATACGCTTTCCTGTCACCGACTTAGCAATTTTTTGTGTATGTAACATTGTTGGTCTGTTAAGCTTTTCCCATGTCTGTAGGTTAATTATCGTTAGATCGGAACCCGAATCTAGTTGCAATTTTATCTTTTTATTTAAGGTTTCAAGTTCCACATATTTCCTTATGTTGGTATTGTCTCCGTCATGCATAGTAGTAGCTCTTATCCTATTAGTAGCTTTTCTATTCCTACATTCGGATGTCTTGTGCCCCATTTTTCCACACACAAGATATATTTTATATTTAAAACTGCAATGCTTATTCCAGTGTAGTCCTCCACATCAAAAATATGCAGATGGGGGGGCTTATATTTGCTTCGATTTTCGTCATAATTTGCCCTATATGTTGTACTTTTTCCCTTATTATAGAATTTTTGTTTTCTTTCCGGAGGGTGGTGAAGAACGTAATATTTTGTTTAACTTACGTATATGTGATACTCCTGAACTTCAATGTTCTTCGAGTCTTTCTTTATACTCAGTCACTTTTGGCAATCTTCTGATAATTGTTGTAGTGTTAGTCCGGGTTCATTTTGTAGTTTTGAAAGCATTCTTTTGCGCATTTCACTATCTTTTGCTGAGACTAAGCCTTGAACAAAGATGAGACACTTGAAATTGTCCGGTGTTAATTCTGCCAACTTGAAGTCGTCGCAAAATTTATTCACGATTACGGTAAACGTGAAATAGTCCTCATTTTCGCCCTTTACCAGGTTAAGACATGTCCACCTCATGTAAAAGATTGACGTTTTTGGACTGAACAGCTCTGTAAGACATGTAACTGCTTTGTCAAACGTTAATTCGTTCGTCTTTTTTTTTGGCAAAATGTAACCCACAAATTTTGTCTATTCCTCAGTTCCTAATTTTCTGATCAACAGACGTAGCTTCTTTGCTTCTGCCCAGTTTTGACAATCGATGTTGTAGATGTCTTCATAACGTCTGAAATAATCCCCGAAATTTTTATCCTCTTCTAGGGAGTAATTAAATGTTTCTATCGTATTCCACACTGCGTCTTGTGAAAAATTCGCCTCTTTTTCGATATTTTGTTGTTTATTACCCGCTACCTTTAATATTAGTTCCTGCGTTTGTAGTAATTGTTTTTGCCATTTTTCTTCCATTCTTTCCTGGAGTTGTAATTGTTGTTCATTTTGGTATTTTACAAGTTCTACTAAAATATTTTTAAAGTCCTCCATGATAAATGTCTTACGAAAAACTCGCTTTTCCGTATTTTAGTCCTCGTAAATCTTTTGTCGCCATGTTGGACACTGGGAAAAAACGGCAAAGGAGACTGTGCGAGTTCGAATACCTCGTCGCCAATTTGTTGTAGACAACGAGGGAAAATTTTGTATCGATTTCCTTCCCGTGTGAGCTCGAATTCCTCGTCGGCAATTTGTTGTGGACAACGATGGAGAATTTTGTTTCGATTTCTTCCCCGTGTGAGTACGGATAAATGTATTAACGTAATAATACAAACTGGTAATACAGGTTAGTAGATTCAAGAATGCGGGTTAGTAGCACTAATATATATACAGTGTTGGTATTGAAGTATAGCGGTATGACTCCATATGAGTCTACGGGCTAGCTAACTGTGACGCTTGCCGCCGTCTCTGGGTGTGACTTACTCTACTACTACTGAAATCTACTACTCTTCTGTCGTTCCGTCTCGACTCCTCGACTTTTTGGGTATTCACTGATAGTAGTATATGTATTCCTTGGGTCAGTCCATTTGTGTTAAAAGGAGATACCCGTTAACACACACACACACACACACACACATATACACATATATATATATATATATATATATATTTATATATATATATATATATATATATATATATATATATATATATATATATATAGTTAGAAAGTTAGGGATAATAGGATTTTGCATTAGAACCTGTGCAAAACTGCTACATAAATGCACTCTCTTTTCGAAGTATATAATCGAATCTCATTAGGTGGTTGTAAATGAGTATATTTACGTAGCAGTTTTACAAAGGTTCTAATGCAATATCCTATTATGAAGGATACTGCTCTATTATGGTATTGAGCGCTATTTTTAAATTTATTTAGAAATAAATTTTGTGAACGTTTGAATTTATATTTGATTCATTCTCATTTCACACACGCACACACACACACACACATATATATAAATGTCTTTGTGTGTATACATACATACATACATAAATACATATATATATATATATATGTATATATATATATATATATATATATTATAATTTAACTGATTAAAAACGTGTTTTTTTTCGCTACACAGTAATAACTAAGTTTCAAAAATGGAAGCTGAAATCTTCAAATTTAATTTTGGAATTAAATTAAAAGTTCCATTTCAGCGAATATTGGAATCTGTCTTTTCTATTTATTTATATACATATATACATTCATTTATATATATATATATATATATATATATATATATATATATATATATATATATATATATATATATATATATATATATAAATTTAACTACAATTGTATTATCCCTATTTTTAAAGTAATGTTATGAACGATTGAATTTATATTTCATCCCCATTCATTTAATATCTACATGTATTTGTGTGTGTGCGCGCATGCGTGTGTATGTATATAAATTCAATATTTTCGCAACTTATAAGAATGAAAAATATCCTTCATTTAATCGAGTTAATATTTCATGTAAATATTTTTGGGTGTATATATATATATATATATATATATATATATATATATATATATATATATATATATATATATATATGTAAAAGACAATAGGAAAACTGTAATAGTTGCCGTCGCGTTTCTTGCCATGTGGACTTTTTCAAAGCAAAACGAAATGAATTTATTAAACGAAGTAACTAATTATAACAAAACAAAATGTCTTTAGTAACTGGAAGAATTGAGAGAATGCTATTTTCATGCTGTTAACTGAAATTACGTCAATTACTGTCACGTGTGGAGATATTGTTTTTATTGCCGTGTTTACGGATCCAACCATTTACTTTTGATTACTTGATACTCTTCTGTAGGTTTTCTATGGGAGAGAAGTAATTCTGTTAAGAAAGGTGAAATAGGTAAAATATCCTGGGTGTAGATTAATATTTGGATAATATTTCTCCAGTATATTGGAGAAACAAGTAGAATTAAAAAACTGCATTTATGAGCACAAAACAGACCTCACAAAAACAACTTACCTCATGCACACATAGAAAAAATTCAACCACGATTTTGATTAAAAAAATGTTACAGTCATACAAAAATAAAATTACTCCCTCAGAAGAAAAATTCTCGAGAGTGCCGACATTGTATATTATACAAATATTTAAAAGTATGTCCACATCGGACGAAACGCCTTGGCAACTATTACAGTTTTCCTATTGTCTTTTACATTTATAAATATTGTCTTTTTCTACGGGTTAACACTGTGAATCTTTTCATATATATATATATACCTATGTGTGTGTATGTCTGTGTGTGTGTGTGTGCGCGCGCGTTCACGCGCGTGAGTTGATGTGTGTATATGTGTCTTACTGGTAGGTAGTCATATAATGGAATTTTTAATTCATTAGTTTAATCTGACATTACTTCGTATTATTATATATGTTAATTTTAATGGATAAGCATCTACTCTGAGATCGGCAAGTCCTCAACAGTGTAAACGTGCTTCCTGACAAGAGTCGAGCCTGCATTTATTTTAACTCTCTTTCTTTAACTAAATAGGACATTCTCAAACTAACAATAGGACATTCTCATCTATACTTAATCATGCAGTTATTTGCGCATGCGCATTTGAATGCTTTGTGCTTTTAATCATTTGGCCCCAGGCAAGGCGATAAGTTACTGAGACGCAAGGTTCATCCCAATTTTGAGGTCAAGACTAGTTATCGTGAACCCTTTTCGCAATGGTTGCATTTCAAATTCTGCACAATAATTGTCCTGTTTGTAGGGAAAGTATGTCTCATACTGCATATGGTAAAATCCTACCTGACGAAATCAACATTATCCATTCAACAACAGTCTTTACTTCAATAATGTTATATATATTCGAATCGTTTCAACATGAGAAACGATTTTTCAGTGAAAATCTTAACATTAGTCTAAATAAATATGTACAAAGGTATGTCAAATTACACATGCATCAGAATATAAGCGCGTATAAGGAATTGTGTTTTTGTGATTATATATGTATATGAAAAATAAATATATTTGGAAATGTTTGTTGTGTAATAAACGATTTTCAGAAGGTAAATTTCTTTAGAAAGGATTTTTCAGCCCAGTTAGGTATTTCTTTGGCTTGGGATAACCTTGATTGTGTTTTACTTTTACTCAACGTATAAATTTCATTATAAATCAGCGTGTTGTAAGAAATTAGAAAACGTGAAAATATGGATTTTTTTTCCATATTGTCTGATTTTACTTCCCTCGAAAATCTTAAGTCACTTACTGGGAAATATTTCTTTTTTCTCTCTCTATTTCTCCCTCTCTCTTTAAAACACATGAACAAACACACGAAGAAGTTGCACGAACATTCACAGATGCAGTTTCGAACTCTTCTTCTTTCCTCTTTTACTTTATTAAGATTAGTAAGCGTCTTTATTCCGTAATAAAGGAAGGAAACAAGTTCAAAATGGGTTTTTCAAATCGGTACAGAAATCCAAGTAAACCACAATACATCGACTGACGCTGTAGAAATACTTAAAAAGAAAGAAAAATAAATGCAACCGACCAGATACAGAAACAATGGCATGATATACCGTTTCATGGCCAATACTGTGTCTTACCAAACAAGCTAATGTAGATAAACCTCGTACACATCAGTGGTTACATAGTGCGGGATTTAAAGGTTTTATCCTTGCGGCACAGGACCAATGCTTGTTAACTAGAAATTATGAAACGAACATATTAAAATATTGTGTGATAAATAGAGACACTTAACCAACTTATATCAGGTTACACAGTATTGTCACACAATGAATATAAATCCCGGCATGAAAGATTGGGTCAACGTGAAGGAAACTGAAAGAAATCGGTATGAAAACCACCCAGACCGGTTACGGACATAGGATCTGTTAAAATTTTATGAGACTGCACAATACACACGGACAGAGCAATTAAAATAAACTGCCCAGACATTGTTATTAGAGACAGCAAACAAAAATTGCCTTCTTATTGTCGTGGCAGTCCCTGCAGACTGCAATGTATCTTTGATGATCTTCAAAAAGCTATCAAAATACAAGGACCTTGAAATCGAAATCTAAAAAATGTGGCACATGGTAACATCGACAATCCCTTTTGTAGTTGGATCCCTCGAACAGGTTGGAAAAGATTCCAGTAGACTCAATGAGGGGATTCCTGGAGACCCATGCCTTAAAGAAATACAAAATATTCTGCTCACGAGTACAACCCACACATTACGAAGGGCTTTATTTATGTTATATATATATATATATATATATATATATATATATATATATATATATATGTGTGTGTGTGTGAACATTGAAGTAAACACTCATAGGCGACAGGCTCTTTCATGTTAGGCGAAATTGTCAGGCTGCGAATGTTGGATTTTTCTTCGACTATTTATACATATGGGTCAGTGCTGCATTGTGGTAATCTATTCTGGCGGTTATTTTTGCGGAAGTGGCTTGTTTGTTTATTTATTTGATTGTGGTAATTTATTTGTTTTTCGTTTTCATTTTGTATTTTCGTTTTTGGTGTTTTATT
Organism: Acanthosepion esculentum; assembly: GCA_964036315.1. Lineage (NCBI taxonomy): Eukaryota > Metazoa > Mollusca > Cephalopoda > Sepiida > Sepiidae > Acanthosepion > Acanthosepion esculentum. The sequence goes on from OZ038476.1 coordinate 9,722,138, forward strand.
AACGTAGTAAACAAATTGTGGGTATTTGCTTAGTTCGTTTATTTAATAGTTAGTCTTGGTCTGGAAAAATGAGGCTATTTATTCGTTCAAAGTTTAGATTGCTTACCGTAGTCTATTTTGTCTGGAGGGTGGGGGACAATTTTTAATTAATTTACTTATTTGGATTTATTATTTTGACGCGTTTTTGCATATTTGTGCTTATTGATATTAGTTCTAACGGTCATTTTAGCAGGAGCGATTTGTTACTTTGTTCATTTATTTCTATGTGATTTGTGTTTTTTTTTTTTTAATTTCCCAGATATACTTGTGAAGCATTGTGCTGTTCGCGTATTTGCTATTTGTGAAAGATGTTTTGTGTGCAAAATTTATTTGTTTACAGGGTCCTTCAGTTACTCCTATGTATTCTTTTTCTTCATTATCAATTATCAGAGATATTGTCATGCTGGAATCCAACATTGGCGGCCTGACGATTGCGCCTAGCATGAAACAGGCTGTCGCCACTGAGTGTTGACTTCAATGTTCACTTTTATATTTATGTTTACATACGCTCTATCTCTGATATTGAGCACTTTATTCCACAAATATAGTACACCTTAAAACTATATTTCTTCATATATATATATATATATATATATATATATATATATATATATATATATATATATATATATATATATGTATATATATATATATACATATTATAAAGAGGCACTCATACAATGAATCAATAACTTGACTATAAGCATTAACTTACTAAAACTCCATTGAATGACGTGATCCTTATTTATAAAATTGTTGTCAGATGGATTCGGTGTACTTTTAGAGCAGCAAGTACTTTCGAAAACTTCATGTTCTCATCGTCAGGCAGTAATTTTATTGCATTTAGAAATAAAACTCTAATGCAAAATAAATGTATTATAGACCGAAGGATGTTTTTCCTAAAAGAATGTGTTATTTACTCTAGAGTTCAAATATTTCAAGTCAATATATATATATACATATATATATATATATATGTGTGTGTGTGTGCGCGCGCGTGTGTGTGTATATATATATATACACACATACATATAATTGGTTAAAGACAAATAATATATATATATATATATATAAACACATACACACACACATATATATATATATATATATATATATATATATATATATATATATATATATATATATATATATATATATATATATATATGATTTTAATAAATTAATCCACTAAAACACAGAGGGTTACAGAGAGTGAAAATGAGAGAACACACCGGGCTTGGGGAGGATTGACAATAAGGTAATTTATGAACGGAATTCAGGATGACAAATTATGGCGATAGACGTTGCATCTAAATTGTGTGTATGTGTGTGTATTATGCGCGCGTCTGCGTGTTTTTGTGTGTATGTGTGCGTGTGTATTAATATATGTGTTATTTTCTTGTCATAAAATGCTGTTATTATAAAAGGAAATGTCTGTTAAATGTCAATAATGCTGATGTGATTCTAATGAAATGAGAGTGAAATAACAAAATTAGATGAATAACCTATAAAGAACAGAAACATGGAAAACCATACAGAAACGTAAAAAAATATTAAATTGAAATAAAACAGAAACAAAAAAGAAAACGAAAAAAGCAAAGAAATGTTAGGCGGGAAATATTTAAAATGGAAAGTAAATTACAAATGACTAACATAGGAGAAACATATTAAAACCAAAAATGAAAAATACATAAATGAGGAAAAGGTAGATAAATAGTAAAGATCGAAAAAAAAACTCCATTGAAATATTCTCTTTAAATTATCGCCAGATGGTGTGCTCATAACTTTCGTATTCGAGGCACTGTGTTTCAATATCATTAAAATGGCTTCCCCTGGAAGAAATATTACTGGTCTCCAAAAAGAATTTATTGTTAGATATCTACATTATATATTTACAAATTTAAAGATTATTTTTAATTAACATGTGTCGATCAATGTAATGATTAACCTCAAACTTACAATGAAAAACAAACTTTTCGTTAAACATTAACCTTTTTAACTGTCAAAACATACGCTTTTTTAAATATGATCAGGGGGTTCACATTAAAAAACAGAAAATGTAAACAAAACGCTTAACGTTGAGGAGTTTTTTGGGTTTTTTAATAATGATCTTCGCACTGTTGCGGTAGAGTGTTACAGAATAAGTGTTATATTTTATCTGGATATGTGGGGAAGATAACGGTTAATCCAAGACTTGGACAGGTTGTATCTATTTGGGAATAATGGTCTTAGGAGTCGGCTCCACAGAAGAATAGTTCGTGGAAAGAAGCTGAACGAGAGGAACTTACATATCACCAAGGAAATACAAAGAGAATGATGGGTGGTTCGCTGCAATGTAAGCAGCGTGAGCCGTATTATCCGTGAATGCTAGAACTTGGGAAACTAAGGAATGTAGCTCGCCTGAACGTTTTCCATGGAAATAAAAGATAAAGATGCGAGAGGATTTCGGAGTTTCTTCTATGACAAATTATTTTCCACCCTACATACCGCAGGGTGGAAAATAATTTGTCACTCACCAAACGCGGAGACGCTTTTGGACTTTGTCGAGAATGGAAAAGTAAGGACGGGG
>OZ038476.1:9729745-9774745 GCA_964036315.1 Acanthosepion esculentum
ATATATATATATATATATATATATATACGATAGCCTAATGGTTGATTTCAAGTATGAATTTGATTTAGGTACTCACTGTTTGTCTCATTGTTCAATTTATGCTCACGTACACACGCTCTATCCCTGATTTGGATCAGTTTAACCCATAATAATTGTATGCCATAAATTATAACGCTGCTGAGGGTATTGTCACGTCTAGATTAATTTGTATGCCGAATGGAAATTCTGATGAAGTCTGCTTTGCTTTCTTTGAACTAATATCGTTGGAAAATACATGAGGGCATACACCCTTATGCAAATTAATTGAAACAAAGCCAGTTATTCCGTAATTATTTAATTTTTTCGTATTTTTTCATTGAAACATGACCAAGTGAACATGTTAGTCGTTTCTTGAAACAACCACAGATTCTCGACTGGATTTAGATCAATATTGTTTCCGTGTCAGTCTATAGCACTTTGATTTTCTCCCTTGTAAGGCTTGCCATGTGTTTGTGACGTGCTACAATTTTCGTATGCTTCTTTCGAGTAACGTCCATCGCAGACAATAACAGTAGGACAACTAATCGACAATCGAGACAATAGCGAATGGGTGTGATAAAAATCTGATGCAATCACGGATGACGCAATATTTTTCCAGGTCAAATTCCATCATACACCCCGAAAATAGATTCACATTACTGCACACCACTGCCAATGAGCTAATCCGATGAAAAAATAGAAATCGATTTCACCCTATCACTACAGTGGGTCTAATTATTAATCCATGTCACTGATGAGATTAAACCTGTTATTCATTCAGACTTTTTGTTCCATGGTTCTCCTTACGGTGTTATTAACCAGTACTTCGACTGTTATACAAACTTTATAACGACATGATGAGGAGGACGAAGATAAACAACAAAATAAATAAGAAAAGAGGAAGAAATAAATAAAGTATAAAGAGAGTGAAGAGAGAAGAAAAATGAAGGTAAAAGAAAGACTTGAAATAGGGAGCATAGATAGAATAGACAACAAAGAAAAGCAAACCTTGGGCAGTAGAAGGGTAGAAGATATAGAAATAAGTAAAGAAATAAAGATAGAAAGAAAGAAAGAAAGAAAGAAAGAAAGAAAGAAAGACCGAATAAACAAAAAAAAAACAAATAAAAAAAGCATATGGCTAGAATGAATGTATGGAAAATTTCCGAAATAAATCAAATGAATAATTACAAGGATTTTGTTTTTGAAACCGTTAGGATTGATTGTTTTTCCTGCTGCTCTAAACATCACACTATTTGACAATGTCCGCTTCTTGGATCCTGGCGATAAACAAGCATAATTCAACTGCAGAATTTGATGTATATGAAACATGCGTTTACTTGGCGGCATGATATCACTGAAGCACAGATTTCGTACATAAACGTCCGAAGTTGGATCTGCTTCAAGCTTGATGCGCCAACAGGCCAAGAATGGAACATTATTTATCTTATCCCAAAGTTAATCATCAGTCCATGTGACGTGTAATTCCTCAGATGGTCTGGTATCGTCCAAATTATTAACTGAAGACTCGAGTTACTGTACAGTCTCAAAATCATTGGAAAGAATCGGAAATAAACATCACACAAACATACATACACCTATATATATTTCACTTATCGCAGTAAACGTGTGTTCCCTGGGCCTTGAAATACTATTAGAACTTTATGCAAACCTCAACTCATACATAAGATAAATTGCTAATCTTAGTTTAGTCTGCGGTTAACCATTTCCTTCCTCACATATCCTCATAAACTGTGTCTCTTATTCTGTAACCCTCTAACTCGAGTGACTCTCAGGCCTTGTACAGGGTGAACCTCGCTTTACACAATTTATTAGGAACATCATTATAGAGCAATAGTTAGCAAACTGAACACGCAGATTCTTCCTAATGTAATGGGTTCAATCCTCACGAAGAAAGGGCCACTCTTGCTTAGTACTGTAGTATGCCACCCATTCGGTCAAACTTAGGTAGTTTAATTTTTCTTTTCCATTTGATTCTCTTAAATTCAATATATTTTAATACTATTTATTTCCCATCCTGCAACCTCTTTCCCCACAGACGAAAAGGCGCAAAACTCTCTTTCCTCTATCTATTTCCATGGAAAGTGTTCAGACGCACTACACTCCTTAATTCCACACGTTCTAAATTTCACTGCTAAGACTTGCCATATCTAGCACATTATGGCGGACCAGCTGAAATCCATTCATCCTCTATTAATGAGATATAATTTCGACTCGAGCAGCTTCTTACCCTAAACCGCTGCTTTAAGAAAATGCTTCCCTGTGTGTTCTCGTGTAATAAAATAAAATGGTAATGAAACACTGTTGAAGTTGACTGACAGAAGTTTTAAATAAATTTCCAATTATCCTAACTTCTGTTTCTTAAAAGGTAATGTTCAGTATCGATTAGCTAACTTTCATCAAACAGCAGGTTCCTCTAACTTCAGTGTACCCAAATGAATCTTTAGTTCCTTAATTTAAACTTCGAATATAAACTAACGAAACTATATTTTCGTCATATTATATTTCCAAATTGACTGAATTGGAATTTCGCGAAAATAAACTTCAAAGTTAGCTTCATAATCTTCAATTTTCCCAAATTGCAAGTTCCGTTAATGTCGAATTCGTCACACAATACTTCACATCCGATTAGATAAAGTCGAAAATCTCAAAAATAAAAACCAAAACGAACTTCAGTTCTCTGAACTCTAATGTGGCTTTACTTAACTAAATTTAATTTATTTTGAACAGAGCATTACAAAAAAGTCTTTAACAGCATCCATTTTAGAATTTCAAGTAACACGGAACTTTACACCATATTCGATTAGATCTGTTGCAGCGAATATTGATTTTTTCCTAAATTAAACGGGTTGAAAGTAACGTACCAAAGAAATCATCACATACTTTTTGATAAATACCTGAAGTTTCTCCGTAATTATCTCAGAATTAGGATAGATATTCTTGATCAATGATTCAATAATATTTGTACAGATCCATCGGCATCAAACGAATACTGTATTCTTTTCGCCAATCAGAGTTATATCAGGTGTAATGAAACCTCATTATTCAAGTCATTTTACAAAATCTCTTGTCTCTTTTGACCGTCTTTTTGTGCGTTTTCTCCAATAAGAGATCAATCTAGATTCCCCCTGTTAATAGAGAATGCCTTGTACGCATTTCTACTTTTGTATAATTACTAATATATTAATCACAGATATGTTGGCTGTAAAGTACAGATTTTTTCCCCAAAGAAACAGCAATCAAAGAAGCAGTCTAGTTAGACAAAATTAACAACGCAGTGTTTTTCTCTCGTTAGTACTGATCTACGAAGTTTTATAATTTAAATCAGTGAAAAATTTGAATGTATTGATTTATGAAGATTCCATTTGAAATCTGGTTCAGCGAATTTAAAGTTTAGCTTGACGAAATTAAATATTTTTTAGTGAATTTGAATTTTAGTTTGTCAAATTTAAAATTTTACTTTGACAAAATTAAATTTGAAAACTTCTAAGGCTAATGAATAAAACATTTTGGCGAAATGGCGAAATTGAAGTAAAATTGAAATGGAAGCAAAATTGAAAATAATAGTCACACGCACACATATATATATATATATGTGTGTATGTCTGTAATTATTGGTAACAAAATAAAATACTTCACTCATATATATATATATATATATATATATATATTTACTCAGAGTTTCATAGATTTAATTTCACCTCAATTCTCCAGGTATTAATTAACGTTATACTACATATATCGTTTTTTTCTTAAATAATGTTATTTTATGCTGACGTCAATTTTTCAAAGTCTATTAACTTAATATTGGTACGTTAGGTAAAAATATGAATTTATTCATTGTAATTAAGTCAGTCATTATATAAAAAGTTAAATGCAACATTTACATTGAGACTTGGTATAAAATAAGCGAGGCAGCAGTCTACTGGCTGAACGATGTGCATCGAAGCACTTGTTCAAAACATGAATCTGTTCTAACCATTCTTCTCGTGAGGAGCTCCAACTTTTATAAGTTTTAAGTTACATTTACTGCTGATTAATAAAATCGTTCCACTTAAAATCATTGTTAATTGGATTTAAGTGAAATTACACATAATATATATTAAGATTTATATGCTTTAGACTGAGTCGCTAGTTAACTAAAATATATAGATGTAATATAATTCATATTTTTCTTTTTACATTTAATAATATTTTTTAATTTTGCACATCCACATAATCACAGACACACACGCACATAATGACAGACAAACACCCACACAGAAACACACACACAGAAACACACACACAAACACACGCAAAATACATAAACACACATGTTTGATTAAAAGAACCGACCTGGTTTGACAGTTATTTTTTTTATTTTTCCGGTTATATGAATAATCAAGAGTAGTCTGCCCTTGTTTTGTTACTCTCCTCTTTGAGAAAGTTATTTCTGTTTACTGGGACTACAAAAGGACACTATACGCTTGTATTCTCAGTTGAATAAAGCTTTCTTAAAGCCTACACTCCGTATGATGTTGTTACATCCAGTTTGCGGTTAAGGTGTTGTGAATTTTGCTCGAAGTGAGGAGGTTTCTTTATATGCATAGGCAATTCACGAATTGAACCAAATGTTGATATATATTTGTTGTATTTCGCTTTACTGTTATCCTTTCTATTCATTTACTTTTTTCCAAACGTTATTCACGACAGAAATTCATGATTGAGTTATGGTTCAATTCGCAGATGTTCAGAAAATAGCCGACTTTTTTCTGACAAAATAGAGGTCACTAGAACATTTGCCCCTAAATGTATTTTCAAATGAGCCACGCCACATAGCATGTATTTGACGTGGATGAAGTAATGAAATTACCCACCTATGTGGAAGAAGATAAGGTCAGTTCACTGCGGCTTATAAGTAAAGTTAATCATTATCAATCTGGTATAAGAACTGAAACAATTTTTAAATGATTTTTCTTTTTTTTTATCCTTTCATCCCAAGCAAGTTGGTTTGGTTTGGTTTGTTGTGTTTTACGGCATATCAACCTCAATGAGTTATTTAATGCCGACAACTTTTTTCCTGGTAATATTTTGTTTTGACAAAAGTCTATATCTGGTAATATTTTTTTCAGAAAAATGTATAGCTGGTAATATTATTTAAAAAAATGTGATGCTGGTAATATTTTTTTCTTCAAAAATTGATTTCTGGTAATAAGTTTTTACAAAGTATTTCTAGCATTAAAACCTATTTTTATAATTTTACAATGCTTTTAACCTCAGTTTCGGGGTTAATTATTTGCCCATTGCTGAGACCCTAACAGGTGCTACCACCCCGGGTCATGGTGGACTTGGGAACAGCAGCAATTAAGAGGTGGTCCCACGCTCCTCAAAACCTCCTGATCAGAGGACTTGCTGTTGGACGTAGTTTATAGTCTTACCCTGGACGCGGATGTAGTTTATCGTCATAGCCAATGCAAGTTGATAAAAGTCACTAAGATGTAACGCGTTACTGAGAATAAATAAAACAGCACAGACAATAAACGAACAGGGAAGTGAGTTTCTCAAACGAGATGTATGGAAGAAGAAACCATTAGCATATAACCTAAGGTTAAAATAAACCACTTCAACAGTGAACTTTTGAGATGTAGATGCCAGTCTAGTGCTGCATTTGAATACATCGAATCGAGATAGCAAAGTGGAAAGTTCATCAGAACTCTTACTGTGAAAATATTTATAGAAAGTCAGAGGGAAGCTACGTTATGGTGGTGAGAATGTGACTGGTGCTGAGTTACCAGGTCAGGACCGATAACGACATTCTTTGAATTTTGTCAAGAATACACGGATGCATGATACACATATAAATATACAAGATTAATTCTGACGAAAAGAAAAAGCCTACCATGGCATAGTTAACCTACTCTTGTAGAATCAGATTGCATTTGATTCCTTTCTCTTAGCCCCAACTCTAAAGGCCAAGATCAAGCCAGGAATGGAATACTTATGGGTAATTAGCTATTTTACAAATTGCCACCACTTTCCCGCTAACGAAAAGTTGCAAGCCTCTCGCAAGTCTGGCGTTATTTCCATAGCAAAGGTTGTAACGAACTATATTCCTTAGATCCAACAGTTAGGACCTTCAAACCAGAGACCCGCTATGCAACGTGCGATGGACGAATCTTGCCATTCTTATCGTATTCAATTAGTAAGAAGAAAGATGCATTCGGATGGTTATTCCTAGGGACAGTTACTCCCCAGAGAAAGTTTTTTTATTGAAAGAACTATTAACAGTCTTTTTCGAGTTTAAGTCCTTGGCTTTATTGAGAAAATGAACTGTCAATTACCAAAATAAACACAACACCATCTACTTTATTGTTATAGTTGATGACACTATCTGCATGTTTGTAATGAAATGCGATTAAGTGCCAATAGCTTGAATAAAGAAATCATTGCTTTAACACTGAGTTCTCCAATGTATGAAATTATATTGGAATAATGGGACTTATGATTGATGGAAAAAAAATGGAATAATAAAACATATTAATCAGATTAAACGGTCACTCCTCGTTCGTAATTAACCAGGAGACGGTGAATACATTGTAAGATATATATAATCTAACAGTGATCTCATCTCACAATCCTCACTCGTCCTCCGTATGTGGCCTCCTTTGTAAATCACTAGCGGTTCTTAAGTGCCACTTAAGATTATTGCACAAAATTTCATAACTGAATCAATTAGTCTGCCAGATCCTCATACATCGAAACTGACGGGAGCATCGATAATTATAACATATATATATATATATATATATATATATATATATATATATATATATATATATATATATATATATATATATATGTATGTATGTATGTGTGTATGTATGTTGTGGATTCCGGGATGAAATCCGGTATCAAATAATAGCAAACGCCAAGAATGACTATAGGAAATAAATGTATTAACGTAATAATACAAAGTGGTAATACAGGTTAGTAGACAAATATATATAAAGTCTTTGTTATCGACGTATCGCTGGATGACTTCTTACTGAGTCTAAGTCTTCGTGACTGTGACTCTTGCCGCTACGTTATTCTACCGACCGACTCAACGTTCCACTACTAGTCCTGTCTGACTCTTCGAGTATTCACTGGTAGTAGTATATGTACACCTTGGGTGAGTCCATTTGTGTAAAAAGGGGATACCCATCAACAATATATATATATATATATATATATATATATATATAAAGTATATGTAAATAATTTATTTTGGTATAGTACATGTCAAAATCGCTACACAATTGCAGTCGTGTTTCGATGTGTATCATTGCATATAATAAGGCGATTGTAAATTACCCTAATCGCCTAACAAATCCACCACATTCATCTAAAACCATGAGGAATCGTAAAAATTACCTGATGCTCAATGTGTTTCTTTTTCTCAAACCCTGGTTGACATATCATTTTGTTACAATAGTAGACGTGCTAAGCACTCCAAATATTTACAGTTTGCCATATTGTCTCTCTGACATTCTCTTTACCTGTTTTCAGTATTCTTTGTAGATGCTGAAAATAGGACCGAGAAGCAGTTATATATGTGTTGCAATAAAAAGGGAAATGAAGGGACTAATCACGTGGATCATAGAATGGTCGACATTGGCTATCTCGTTGAGACATCATCACATCCGGAACGCGTATATAAATTAATGAAGCGTATCGGTGAGCGACATCAGGGAGTACAATCGATACAAAATCTGATCGACTGGGCACGTTACATGCTTCATCGACGACCGTTGCCATGTGGAATTCGCAGGAGTCCGGGTTGGGGAGATCAGTAAATAGGAACTCTACGGAGAAGAACGGTGAGAACGTAAACGAAATGAGTCCAATGCCGCGCACGTCACAGTCTGGCCAATCAAGACGATCAGCACCATCATATATTCCACCCTAAAACCTCTTCCCCACGAACAAAACCTCCACAAGCCCCTCGCAGTTCTATCGCATTTCCATGGAGAATGTCTGCTTAGTTAGATCAGTCCATACATTTACAGTTAAGATTTGCCATATCACATACACTGGGACGAATCACCCGTATTCACTTCGTATGCTATTGCTAATAAGGAAGTTCTACTCAGTTTACTCCAAAAACCGCTAAGAGGAGACATCCCCTATGACGACCATCTTAACCCCATGAAGTCTAAGGACTACCTTCTTATTTCCTATATATATTCATAATCATCATTTCTTACGATCTCTTCTTATATCCATAAAATATATTAAGCCTCCATATTTTGCGGTTCTTGAAATTTTTTGTCTCAACAATACTTTAAGAAAATATCTGTATCTCCTCTAAGTATGTGTTGTTGCGAATTAGACAAACGCTGTAGTTGTCAAGGGCCACGTTTCCTGAAAATTCATTATCCAACACTTGCAGCTTCTTAGTACAAATCAAACTTATTTTACACTGTCGTTCATAATATTTTATTCATTGTTTTTTAATTATATATATCTATTTTGTAAGCCATATCCGTTCCTATTGCAAGCTAATACTAATCACTAATGACTGTTTGACCGGATAATGGTTTAACTTTCACTTTGGTAAAGAAATTATCAAGTTAGACAAACTTCTGTCAGTGAAAAATAGCATGTGTGCCTTTATGCAAATAATTTTGTATTTAGGTTAGAATGACGGATCATTCATTTCCTTTCTAAATAAAAACAGAATAAACATATTTACATGTGTCCTATATGAGTTTATTAAAAAGAAAACATTGCTAGTTTTATTAAGGAAGTATTTTCAGATATTTAATATATAATAATAATAAATATGTAATATATAATTTGTTCATTTATTAACATTGTGATATTAATTATTTATAAATTTTCATGCATTATATTGCGTTTTATTTCGAATTCTCGTTCGGGTTTTGATTTAGAACGTTGTCATTCATGGATACGTTTAAATATGGCCGAATCAAAAGTAGGAAAAAACTGTCGGGACTGGAACTTTAAGAGACGCAAACGTAAAACAAAGAAATCTGAAAATGGAAGTGAAAGAGAAAATATAAGACAACAGGGTGATAATATGCAAATAAAAATAGTATATCAGAAATGACAGTAGGTTATATACATACATACATATATATATATATATATATATATATATATATATATATATATATATATATATATATATATATATATATATATATATATATATATATATATTAACAGAGATACGCTAATACATATTATTATTATTATTATTATTATTATTATTATTATTATTATTATTATTTCCTTTGATTTCTGGTGTGTACTCATATCTTTCTGGGTCCCGACTCGAGATCTGTGTCCAGAAATGGCTTCATAACATCTACCACTTAGCAATTTAAAAAAAAATCACACATATTTTAAATATCTCTCTCTATCTTTCTCTGCCTCTGTCTGTCTCTTTATACATATATATATATATATATATATATATATATATATATATATATATATATATATATATATATATATATATATTAAATTTAAAGAAAAGTAGACCACTTTCTTCTGCTCGTTTTTAGTTCACACGTCTGCAAATACCTTATAAATAATGGGCTATTACGTTTTGATCGCGTGGAAAGAGAGGATAAGACACTACTTGGTTTCACTGAGAAAATGAAAGAAACAAAGAGGGGAAGATGAAAGTGGAGAGAGAGAGGGAGAGAGAGAGAAAGCGAAAATGACTAAACTGATACGAACAGATACTACACGTTTTTCTGAGTCCCGATTGAGAAGCAGTATTACTAAGGATCTCCCTCTTAAGTGCATTGAGGGAGGTACTACAGGGGGTAGCTATTTCCCGAGATCGGGCATCTCCCAATAATATATCCAGTTTCGCTCTGTCCGCAGGCAGAGTCACAACTGAGAGATGAAATATATTTTATCCGCCAAGGAGCAGACACTACACTTTGATCCCAGCCAAATGGTCGAAGAACAATTGTATTTTCTTTCCGCCCCACGCTCGCAGGATGTAACACAATGTCAGTATAATGTGGCGAGCCCATACACATGGATCCTGACGAGATCCCAAAACAACCCACACTCCGCAACTGTCGTTTGTGCAGGTGTCGGTATTACTGCCGATCTTTAGTGCAATGAGAGATATACTGCCTCCGTCATCAGACACTTCAGCAATATTTTCAGGTGCACTCTGTCTGGAGACAGAGACACAAGTGAAAGATGAAATACAGTTTATCCACCCGAGAACAAATACTACACTTTGCTCATAGACAAAAAGGCAAGAATGATATATCCGTCATTTTTTCAGACACACTACATGGAACAACGGAAACCGAGTAAGGAAATCGTCAAAATGAAGTTACCATAAATAAAATATTCATCGTCTGCTGAATTATTTTTAAGAGAAATGTTCGTAAGACGAGATTTTGGCTATAAAGAAAAAAAGACACAGAGAAAGACATACAGAAAGAAATAAGGGACGATAGAATTGTTTAACGTCTCCTGTCAATACCTCATAAATAATGGACTATTCCGTTTAGATTGCGCAGAAAAGAGGTACTGTACTTGGTTTCAATGAGAAAAAGAAAGAAACAAAGAAAGACACAAAGAAAGAAAGAAAAAAGAAAGAAAGAAAGAAAGAAATGAGAGAGGAGGAGGCATTCTCTTCCTCTTTCTCTCTTGTCGAACTCTCTGCCTTCGGACGGAGAGGAACGCAGATGAGGCTATTCCGAAGGGCAGAGTCTCGTTTGGGGCAGTAGAGAAAACCCAACTTATGTTTACGGGGTCTACGGGCAATTTTTGTCTGATCCTACGTACCCGGAACGCTCCACGTTAACAACTGGTCTTGCTCCACATCATGCCTTGTGGGTAGGTTCGTAAATTGAAAGAAAGAAAGAAAGAAAGAAAGAAAGAAAGAAAGAAAGAAAGAAGGGATTATAGAATTGTTTAACTGCTGTTTCAGTGAAATAGAAAAAGTTATCAATTTCAATCTTTTAATTTATACCCACGTTTTAAAATAACGAACAAAATTCATATTTATATTTGTTTTGCAATATTTTGTAAAATTTGGTAACCTCAGAAATTTACCTATGCGATAGGGAATTTTCTAGGGATATTTTATTGTCATAGAACGCGCCATGATGTTATGCAATCGTTAGTCGAAGAATTATGACAATTTTCACGTGCCTTTTTAATAGTAGTAGTAGTAATAATAATAATAATAATAATAATAATAATAATAATAATAATAATAATAATATTGCAGTTCAGGGCCAAAGCCTCGCAACCTGTTCCTATCATTGTCATATAATAAATAATGGAACCAACCCGAAATGCAGGATCTGCAGAAAATATGATGAAACCGTCGACCGTAATTATCTCAGGATGTTCGGAACAGGAAAAAAATGAGTATACCCATAGACATAACAAGTTAGCGACAGATGTGCACTGGAAGATATGCAAAAAGCATAAAATCGAAACCACTGAGAGATGTCATGAGAACCAGCCAGACGCAGTTACCGAAAACTATCCTCTGGGACATGCGAATTCAAAATTAGAGGGAAATAAAATCCATTAAAACTGATATTATTATAAAATGCAAGAAATTCAGGAAGTGTATGATTATTGATATAGCAATACTATCCGAGTAAAATACCTCCATACAAATTATCGAGAAATTATTATTGTCCAAATACAAGGACCTGGAGATTAACAGGATGTGTGTATTGAATAATGAGCCTCGTGAGAAAAGGAATGGACAATTTTACTCATAGCTTTCCGGGGTAACATCAGTCCAGAAAAATCGCCCTACTAGGAACATCCCGTATACTAATAAAGGTGCGATCAATTAAAAGACCATAGTTTGGACCCGACTATACAGGATACAAAACACGAAACATAGCATACGAACAACAACAACAACAACAATAATAATAATAATAATTAGTATTTTTATTATTTCATGTATATGTATCATTGTACTAGATGCCGATGTAGAGTGAAGGACAACAAGTTTGCTAAAATATCCACCACCTCTCTCAGTACCTTCACTTGAGTCGTTGGGATAGCCTCAGTTCTTCTCAGATTTCCAATTAGGATCCTATATATTTCCTGGTATTTCTTTTTCCTTTAGCTCTGTTTCCAATTAACCATCTTAGCATTCCAATGTCAGAATTTTTAAAAAGGTGCCTGGCGATGGAAGGAGCTGATTTCTGCGTTTCCAAAAAGCATTTCTCTTGACTTAATACTAGCAGCTTCACCGCAAATTAGAACTCGATTCCTCAATACCGCTTATCGTACACTTTTTATCAGAAACTTCTTTCCATGCATCTTAATATCGAAATCTTTTATTCTCATCAATACTTTTGTTTTCGTTTTCCCACTGTTAAATCTTTTTAATCATATTCATATAATCAACTTAAGCTTCATTCATTGCGATGAATACCCGACTGCTATGTACGAGTTTATCATTGATCATTCTCTTTCTTCCAATGATTTCGGATTATAGCGACCAACTCTTCAGAGCGTTTGTAGCGTTGTTCGAGAAGCCATAGAATTGTTTTGAGAATTTAGGCTTTTGAAAGTGAAAGTTAATTTGAAATGTAAATAAATTCAAGGAGGTCAGCTTTGTTATTACATTAGTTCTCTTTTGTAACTAAAGTAAAGTAATTTCTATTATTTGAGCAGAAAGAGAAAAATTGAGAAAGATTGTGTAACGAAAAATAAAAGCCATTTGATTGATTTGTTTCCTTTGGCTTCCTCGCTCTTGAATTCTGTAAGATTATTTTTAAGATTCCTTTATTAGTATCAGATGAGGAGAAAGTTATTCCCTTATGATCAGTTATTGGTTGTCTTCGTTTATTATGTCATTTCACTTTTTCTGAATATTTTAAGGCTGAGGGCGAAATGGTCGTGATCAAACAAAAATACCTATATACCTTCCTTTTCTAATTTATGATATATCTTTCCATCAGCAGTATGAATTTATAATCGAACACAGATAAAAAGGTTTTAAATGATGATTTTCAAAGCAATAAAATCGTCTTCAGCTTGTTAACCACAACAGATAAATCCTGCTTTGATTCAATTAATATGGATTAATGTAAACTGATTGATTCCTATATGTTCAAATGACTCATTGAAAAAATGTTATGTTTATTTTATATATGATATTGCGTGTTTTTTTAAGTCATCGATTAAGTGTGTTCGGACATATTTGCGTTTTACTGTAGTGTCCTCAAACATTCATTTCTTTTTAAATCAGCGAATCTGCAAAACACTGTTTTTTTTCTTCATATTATTCAATACTTCTCAAAAGATATATTTATCGAAAATATTAAAAAGAATATCTCTGTTACACAAGTGCGTATCTAAAAACATTTTTATGGACATCTCTGTATTGTGACACATTAGATGATTTCATTTTTTAAACATTTAAATCTGTGAGTTTTGAAATATTAGAATCCACAAAAATGTGATTTCTGCAGAATGTTTCATTTCACAATTCAGATCATGGATTTAATGCGTTAAATAGGCAATAAGTTAATTATAAAATTATTTTTGTAAAGGCAAAAATACTTTAAGATAATACGACCAAAACCTCCCAGTGTATCAAATTCGTGCGAAATATCACAGCGTCTTATCTGCTACAATGATAATAAAGTCATATAACTGTCTATGCAGTTTAGTCGACTCCTTATTGCTTGTATAATCAATAACCATAAGCAATAAGCCTTAAAAATAATTAAGAAAACAGGAAAACACAGTCAAAATCTATTTTTCTCTATTTAATCATCTCTCTACAAGTAAAGCGATAAAGCCACTAAGACGCATTGGTTTACTGAATGTGGAAAATATGAGGAAAAAAAGTAAACGTTATTTTCTGTCTTCGTAATTCTTTTTTTTTTACTGGATAACAAGAAGCCGGAAAAGAGTTCCAGGAACGAGTGGTGCGGGAAAACACACTGCTAGCTTAGAACTTAAGGTTACATCTTGCCATATCAACGGTAAAATGATATTTTGCCGCCGATCTATTATTGCGCTTAAATTCATAGAGTATGCGTAATTCAGAGGAGAATTTATCAGGAGAATTACCATGAAAGTATTTATAGAATGGCACAAAGAGTGAAGGGAAAGAGAAGGTACTGCTTGCATAAAACTTACGGTTACATTTAGCCATTACAACTGTAAAATGATGATATCTTGCCGGTGATCCAGTTCTCCGTTTAAATAGGTAAAGTCTAGGTAGGGCAAAGGATAGAGAAAACCTTGAAAAAGAAAACAAAATATGGTAAAATTTAAAAAAACATATATATTTACTTTTTTAATGAACAAAAATAGAAATCATTTGGAGTAATTTAATCAATAGCAATAAATATATTTTAATACACCAGAAATCATGACTATATTAGTCAAAAACTTAATATAATGTAATCTGCTAGGACATTTTTATTTGTGTTTAGTTGAATTAATTGTAGCTTCTTTACAAATTGCAAGAATATTAATAGACATTTGCTTCCGATGCTGCACTTAGCGACACGATTGTTTGATTGATGCAGTGAAACAAAAGAACTATGGTTAAGAAAAGAGACTGTTATTTTGGTCGGAGCGAAGGATGTAACGAGTTTTCCGGATATCAAATGTTAAAGATCTAAAATGTTTTCTTTAAAACTTTGTCTATGTCTACAGTTGCTAATGGCTTTCTAAAAAGACGGTAAGTCTTATGGAAATAGTTTTTTCCTCAATACCAAATGGGATAATACAATTTTGAAGAACTTGGCATACATGCAACGCTGACGAGTGTTAAGTAAAGATGGAGGATTGGATAGGAATCATAAGAGATATTTACAAGATTGCTAAAGATTAGAAATCTCTGATTTGCAGTTTAAATTCAAACTGAAACAACTATGATGATCATGATCATGATCAACATCATCATCAGGACGTTTACTGCAAAACAACGCCTGCTCGAAAGGGACAAATGGGAGACAGCAAATAATGATCGATCTGTGAGATAAACTTTGCCTCAAGTGTAGTCTCTGGACTTGTCATATTCAGACTATCATTTGTCTGGTACCCAGCAAAACATATTTAGGGCAGCGATTCAATTCTGATGAGATTTAATTGAATAATTAATCTAAACAAACACGAACTCAGTCTTTTATGACAGAAACTGTTTTATTTGGAGGTCGGCGTGCTATCATAGAAAACCTAGTGAAACATTCCCATGATAAATAATGTTTCTATGAACGGATATGAAATTTGTCTGTCAACTTTTGGCACCTTTTCCATGCATATATTTCCATTCAGAAAATATTAAATCTCTTATTTTATTTATTTATTTACTTGGCTAATATTAGCCCAATAGGAAACTGAAGCGTCAATCAAGTTACTTACTAATTAAGGTGGGTGTTATAGACAGAAAAAGAGGAGGAGGAAGAGGGAGGAAGTGAAGGTTATGAAGATATAAATGATATATAAAGATAAGGTTTGAAGTGGTTCAGATTGTAACGAACGAGGAAGCATCCATGTAGGAATCTGATTAACAAAGCAGCTTTCCTTGGGATGAGGCGTGCCGATTTCAGATTTCTTCTTTAAATATCTGAATATATAAATAACGAGTTGTTTTCTAAACGTGATTGCATCCGAAACAGAAACTCTGCACAGGAAATGCGTCGAAGATAACACAACCGAAGGATTACTTAAATGATTTAAATTTTATTCGAATTTAAATAGCAATTAGAAGCGCTTTGACAACTCAAATGTCACAGGGCATATGGAGGACAACGGTGATAGGGGTAGGCGGCCAGTCTCCTACCTAACAGACTTGTATCAACGAATGTCAGATCGGCGAGTGGGAGCCTTAATAAAAGGTAAAAATTATTATGGTTCACAGGGGATATTAATATTTGGAGAGCTATGATCGCCCATATCTTGAAGGCATATAGAAGAAGTTTCTTATTTCATTCTAAGTTATTTGGTCACGGATCGAACCCGTGTAAAAACAGCAATTTCGAATACTGATTTTCAAGGCAGAAAGAATTGCCACATTAGTGCAAATATTATGTCGAACAGTAAATTTGATCCAACCTTCAAATAAGCTAAGAGTAATAAATATTTAATCTCTCGTTTCTTACAAAGTAGAAATGGTAACATAATTTATAAAATACAATAGAAATATTTAACTGTATTATCAGTACAACTATTTTTAAATTGGCAGCAAATTAAGCAATTTTCCTTCATTAAAAGAACATGAATTCATTTGCAATTATAACATTATCGTTACACTCAGTAATAACAAGAATTTATTAAATCTCTAATACGTAATAGTATTATATATTTAACATCAGATTTCGTCAGTTAATATCAAGGAGTGGGTTATAGTTAGGGAGTGTCTCTCCAGACGTGGATTATTATTCTCGAGAGGATTAATTTTTTTTACTTTCTCGGGTGGAGATAACATTAACCACAAAACTAGTTTCCTATACATAAATAGTTTTGTGAAACCGAGACATTCATATTGATTCCATTCATGGCGCCAAAACCGTTCAGAAATATCCATACTGCCGTCTGTATATAACCACTTTCTCAGATCGATCGCTAAAAATGGCTTCTGGAGAATGAATCGTGTATGTCTCAGCACGTACCATACTTCTTTGAATCCCATGGACTGGCGATACAGAATTGCAATCAAAGAATTATACCAAATTAAATAAATCATATCACTCGTGACGTACAACAGCCACAACTATTAAAATGGATAGTAAATGTAATGCAAAGAAAAAAGTAACGATATAGACAAGATATTGACATTCAACACCACGTTAAACAAAAGGAAGACATTTTACATCAGTATAGGAAAGACAAATAACAGTGAGAGAAAAACATTCTTGAAAACTTCTTTTAAGAGAAATATTTCACTCGAAAGGACATCACTGACAGCTCATTCTAAACATGTTGAACGTTTCAATATAATGAAATGTATAATATTACCGTTTATATATATATATATAAATATATATATTGGATATTACCTCAGAACATGTGTAAAACCGATACATAAATGCACTCATGTTTCGATCTATATCATCGCATCTTATCAGGCGATAGTAAATCAGGATTATTACAAAATTCAATAAATAATTCTGCTCTACTATTGTATTAAGCCCTATTTTTAAATTAATGTTATGAACATTTGAATTTATGTTGGATTCGTATTTATTTCATATATATATATATATATATATATATATATATATATATATATATATATGTATGTATATTGATGCATGTTTCATTAAATAATATAGAATAGATTTGTCTATTTATTTTATGTAAATTCTTTTCATATCGTCTGATAAGCTTCATAACATTATCATTAAACGAAGAAAGAAAATAACAATATTGATACATATTTTTTAATCCTATCTAAGCTTTCGGCTTACATAAGCCATTATCAAAGATGACAATTACATTAAAATATATTAACCAATACCCGGACAAAACAATAATGATAGTCTCTTTCTGTTTACATGGAAGATTTCCAAGCAACAGCAAACTCGTGCATATAAGACGCTGGAAGCGAAAATCGCACCGCAGCTCCTGACGTCACACGTGACAGTGAAAATGAGAAGTATTAAGTATGGGGAGCCGTTGGTATAAACCAATGGCTCCTGTTACCAAGTATTGGCATTTAAGAATATATATATACACACACACACACACATATATATATATATATATATATATATATATATATATATATATATATATATATATATATATATATATATATATATATATATAATGTTACCACCCTGAATTTCTTTAAAAAAACACCATAAAATTAGATATCTGTTTATATTTCTGAAAGGAAAATAGAATTTTTCAGTAATTCTTTTTATTTTGGCAAAAAGTAATCACATAACTATCAAAAATTATCAGAAAACAGCATCATATTTTGTTTACGTCAATAACACCACCAACTGCTATAATTATCGCTTTACAAAATCTTTTGATTTCTTTCCAATACTTTTTGAATAAAAATATGTCATATCTTTGCAAGCATTATTTAAACATTCCGAAAGCCCCCTCCTCTTCTTTGGGTATTCTCTTCGGATGCTATCCAATTCATTACATACTAATTCAATGGGAGAGAGCGAGGGCAGGGAATTGAGATTTCCGACTCATAATTTCCAAAACATTGTTCTTTTTTTATATAATTTTGAAATAAAAATGTGTTTTGGTTCATTGACATGTTTAAAGGAAAATTCTTCACTTATGCGCAAAACTAGATCTTTGCAAAATCTAATGATATTCTTATTCGATTATTCCTTTGAACTGAATAAAATCTCAAATCCTCTCTCCACGAAAACACTCCTACTCCATAATAAACCCAACACCAAGCATAACTGCTAGAATCAATTATTCAGACATTCCACTGGATCCCTTCTCGCATACACCCTCCTCTTAGAATCAAAATGTTCAAGTTTGGATCAATCTGTTCAAAATATGTTACGTCAGTTTTTCAGTACAGAGTTCATATGCTTTTCTGGCAAACAGTTTTTTTTTCTAATTATTTGCTTTCCGTAACAGGGTTTTCTTGATGACTATGCACCCCTGAGATCCGATGATCTAAGCCAATTTTGCACAGTTGGGAGCGACATTGGTTACAGTCGAGAGGAATTACATTTAGCTGTCAACGATGGAACAGTCACCCTTTTATTTCTTGTGCTGTCAATACTCAAGTTTTTATCTACATCAGATTCTCTTTTCTGGCTACATTTGAGCTTCTCTCTAAAGGATTTCTTATCGAATATTGAACCTCATGTTTAAGAATTTTCACTTTCATGGCAATTCTTCATTGAGTACCCTTCTTTGAATAAAATTTAAAGATATACCCTCATCATCATTGTGCCATTTTGTGCTAATTACTTCAAAAGTTAAAAATATAATAATAATCATTAAAAACTATGTAAATACTTAATAGCAACATCCTTCTATTTCAATCAGGGAAATCTAAATATGTTTAGTTTACAAACTTATTCGGTGCTGAGTTAGCATTTAACCTGAATTAACATATTTTTAAAAGAAAACATCCATAGTTAAGCCAAATATATTTTGGACAGACGAATGCGAATTTGAGGTTCTGTGACTAAGACAACCCATGAGAAAGACTGAAAGATAAAAACAAATACACTGTAGTTACTGAAATTTTATCTTTTACTTCAATAAATAATATATCACATTTTAATGTTTTCTTTAAAGAAATGTTGCGTAGCAGAAATGTCTATATATATATATATATATATATATATATATATATATATATATATATATATATATATATATATACACAAATATATATATATGTGAAATATATATATATATATATATATATATATATATATGCAATTTATTATATATATTATTTATGTATTATATATGCGCGGTACTTATTGGAAAGCGCTCAATATGAGTGATAGAGCTATCATATTTAGTTGGATTGATGTGAGATTGTGAACCTGGGTTTCACGCTTTTGCGATCATCAGACAAACTCGAAGATCGCAAAAGCGTGAAAACCAGGGTCACAAACTCACACCAATCCAACTATATATATATATATATATATATATATATATATATATATATATATATATATATATATATAAATTCCAATACGAACATTTTAGAGTAGTTAGGTGTCTATCTGAGGACGATGCAGAGGATTCGGAAAGAGTTGATTGTCTAATGGTAATTACGAAGGGACGGCATCTCGGAAAATCACTGTGATTCTACTGATAAGAAAAAAAACCCGAATTTGTTGGTGAGGACCTCAGACTCAACATGGAGGCTTGAATCAAGTGGCTTGAGGAGATTCTGCCAAGGTTCAAGTTTATCTGACATGACTCTGCACCATGCCACACAAGCAGGTAAACCCAGTCATGGCAATTTCCGCAATCACATCACCCTTTACATCTGGCCAGCTAACTCCCCAGACTACGGCCCATTTGATTATTATGTCTGGGATGCAGTTGACAGACTAAGAAAAGCCCTTGTAGTACCAAAGCTGAACTGAAGACAAGGATTATTAAGAATTCACCGAACTATACAAGGATACCGTCTAGAAGAGTATCAGAAGATTCCGAAGTCGTCTGGAAGCTGTAGTTGAACCCAATGGAACGATTATTGAATAGATTTACTCTTTAGTATTTCAAAAGATATTCTGTAACTTTGGTAAACATGTCTGTTAATTGGAGATATCAGTATCATAGATATATATGGGAGGTTTTTCTGCTGCACATACTCAAACACACACACACACAAAAATAAATATATATCACTTTTTGTAACACTACTATTCGACAGTGAAAAAACATGGATAAAGAAAGACGGGATTTTGACACTACAATGAGAAGCTTTGATGGAGCATAACCTAAGAAGTCAGAAGGATATATTTGCTACATGAAATAAGTAGAATAATCAATTGAAATGAATCAGGACTCTACATGGATGTCGGTCTCATAATCTTTAAAAAATAAATGTAAGAGACAAAAGAAGACAAAACTAGAAAAGCACTCATAAAGATATTCAAAAATATAGAAATCGATATAGACATAAAATCTAATCTAAACCACGTAGATTTTCTAGATTTCACAGTCAACTTAAGAAAAAGTACATATAAACCATACAGAAAACCCTATGATAAACCACTGTATATGCACACAATGTCCAACCACCCACCATCAATAATTAAGCATATACCACAATCAACTGACCGCTGGCTTTCCAATAATTCTTCCAATAAAACAGTTTCAACGACTCTAAGACTATGAAACAGAACTAAAGATAGTGGATTCCGAGCAACACTCACATAAACACCATACACCAAAAAACGCCAAAAGCTACCGTACATCAAAAACATAAAAATAAACGTCGGAAAACTATTCATGTAATTCATTCATAAACAATTCTCTGCATCAATCACTCTCCCCATGATAGTCAGCCAGAAAATCAGTTGCACCGAGAATATAACACAAATAATAAAAATCACTACAAGAAAACAATCAGCCAAGTACCTGAACAAATTACATCCACGTCTAACTGCAGAATAAAGAGCGAATGTCCCTTAAACGGCAATTGCTTGCAGAACAATATAATATATAAATCTAATGTAAAATCAGCAAATAACTAAGAAAAATATACTTATGTGTAAGCGGAGGTCCTTGAAAACAAAGAAACTACGCGTACAAAACATTCTTTACAAATGGAAAATACGGTAAAATCACAATGATTTCTAAACATATCTCGGATATTAAAAACAAAACAAAAAACAAATCACACCAAGAATATCATGGACAATCAGCCTACAACAATCAATCCAAAATTTTAAAACTCTGCCTGGAGCAAAAAGGGGCCATAATTACATTCCCAGATCAAAACAAACTACTAAATAAACGATCGGAACTTATCTCAAAATGCAGACACGAAAACACATTTTTACTACGCTACTTAAAATCGAATACTGAAAATGGGCAATAATAAATGAAAACAAATGAAATAAAATAAATAAACAAAAACAAGTAAAAGAAATTAATCGAAATAAATAAATAAGGAAATAAACTATGTAGATAACAAACAAATTAACAAAGCACGCCTACCAAAATAACCGTGAGAATAATAAAATAGTTCACTCACAATGCAATAGACTACCCACAAGGCATCACTGACTTGTATATATAACAATCGAGCAAATACACAACGAACATGACGCAGGGAAAGAAAAAAACCTAGTGCAGAGGTGCTGCGGTTGTCGTATCTGTTCTGTGTTGGGGCCTGTCCCCACTCACTCTGCTGATGGGACAGAATCCGCGTAGCGTTGTTTTTTTACTCTGACGAGCTAGGGCCAGAAATAGACCAATGATTTGAGTCGAGACACTCTAGTTGCCCACGTTAAAACAAACTATATGTCGCATCCTGACTCAGAAAGGTAAATACTGACGGTTGCGTTTAGCATGTAGCAGAATGTCGCCTCCGGGGGTTGACGTCCATGTTCAACTTACACCCCCCACACATACATAACATATATATATATATATATATATATATATATATATATATATATATATATATATATATATATATATATGTATGTACACATATATATATATATGAATATATATATCATATATAATATATATATATATATATATATATATATATATATATATATATATATATATATATATATATATATATATATCGATTATAATACTAGAACGACGGAGGTAACACAGTAAGGGAGAGAATAAGAACACTTTAGTGGGTATGATTGAAAAAAGGGCAGTAAAGGAACAGGGTTCAAGATGATAAAAGATGGTGATTTACAAGATTGTAGTTATCAGGGAAACAAGAAATTGGACAGGGTTTCCACAGGTGAGATGTGTGTCAAAATAAGTTGTTAAAGTTGAAGTGGGCTTGAATCTAGCTAGTTCAAAAGTTACTCGTTGAGACCTAGTTTCTAATCTCGAAGCACGCTTAAATTTATATACTGGAGGCACAATTGACCTGAAAATAATTTTAGAAAGGACACAACGAAACCATGCCATGTCGGTGAGAACCTGACTGAAGTCAAGATGCTTGCTTAGGATTTATTGCATTACAGATCCTTCTTTGAATTTTCATAAAAATCACGAGATATACAGCAACAGTCGCTTACCAGATATGGCAACAGTAATTTTAATATGCATGCATATTGTTCATTTATAAATGTTCAAAATTGACACAGTGAATGAACTTCCCAGTTGACATAGCAATTGATTCTATATAGTTGCACAAATTTATGTCCGTGGAAAACGTGAGGCCAAAATGACAGGCAGAAAATATTTATTATTAAACGAAAACAGCTTTCTTATCCCAGTTAACCACGGATTAGAGTTTTTTCAAGGGTAGTTAACAGGTCTACTTAATCGGGTCTGTCGGACTTGCTACTAATACAGGATTAAATGGTTGTGTCATTTGCATAAATACCTTGTTAGGAAATGGTGACATCGGGGCGATCACTGATGCGGATCAGAAACAACGTATGTTCAATGATAGAGCCCTTGGGGGACCCCACGCTAGTATGAAATGACCTGGAACCGTGCACGTTCAATATGAAGTCCATTAAACGATTTGTTAGGAACGATTTGATTGGTTCAAGTATTCATCCGTTGTCACCATAGCCCAAGAGTTTGCGTATCAGCCAGCATGTTGAACGATTTCTAGAGCAATGTCGTTTATTCGCAATTTCCATCCATGACTTGATAGACAAATTCAATGATGACCGTTAGCATGCAGTCACTAGTGTGTCTGAACGTAGATTGTTCGAAGTACTAATCTTAACCAATTCAGCATAGATTATCGGCAAAATCTATCTATCTATCTATCTATCTATCTATCTATCTATCTATCTATCTATCTATATGATTTGATTGTAAACCATATTTTAGTGGATACCCATAGCTTAGTAGACACTCCCTTTATTCATTAAAGACTATATATATATTTTCGACGGATTTGCACCAAAATTTACATGCACATGCTCCAAGTTAGCGCGAAGGCCAAGACCGACTTTGCATTTCCCAACTCCCATCGATAGTAGAAATAATCGATTTTTCATGCTTCTACGGCAGTATTCATGTAGTTTGCGGCCATTTTCTACTGGCCAAAGTGAGAGCCAATAGCTGGCTGCCACGAATAGGCATGAAGATCTCATTGGCCAGCGTGAGAGCCAACAGCTGACTGACACGAATGTTAACTAGCATGCTAGCATGCAAAAAAATCGATAGCTGCATTCGTCACAAGTGGGAAAAATTTAAATCTGCATGGCACTTTACGCCAATTGGCTCATTCGCTTGCTTAAACTCAATGTTGATTCTGATTCCGCAGAAATGGGTTGGGTGTGAAAAAGTATTTGTTGTTAACATTATTTTTTCATGCGGTTTTTTCAGTTACGAGTCCTTTTTTTTAAAGCTGATCGTTTTGTGTTCATTTTGTTTAGATCTTTTTTCGTAACAGATTTAATGTTTAGTATAGAGCTTAGAAAAAATTCGCATGTAGCAACATCAGCACGGCAAAGTGCACTCGTTTAAAGGCAAGGGAGGGCAAAAATACTTTAAGTCAAGTGATAGCGATTGCTGTAAGTGTCGTACAATTTTTTAATCAAGCACGGGCAACGCCGGGCCATGCTGCTAGTGTATAATATATATATATATATATATATATATATTAACAGGCAGTTAGTAGTGTGTCTGAACGTAGATTGTGCGAAGTAGCTTAACCAATTCAGCTTGGATTATCGGCTAAGTCTATCTATCTATCTATCTATCTAATTATATTTTTTTTATTTAAGACTATATATATATATATATATATATATATATATATATATATATATATATATATATATATATATATATATATATGTTTTCGTCGGCCAGCTTCAATATTTGAGAAAACTTATAAAAAAAAGATTCGCCTTCCGGAAGCATTCGTGTCTGCGACCCACTTTGCAGGAGCAACCCTCGTGAGTGTCGACGTTTACTGCAAAACAACGCCTGCTCGAAAGGGACAAATGGGAGACAGCAAATAATGATCGATCTGTGAGATAAACTTTGCCTCAAGTGTAGTCTCTGGACTTGTCATATTCAGACTATCATTTGTCTGGTACCCAGCAAAACATATTTAGGGCAGCGATTCAATTCTGATGAGATTTAATTGAATAATTAATCTAAACAAACACGAACTCAGTCTTTTATGACAGAAACTGTTTTATTTGGAGGTCGGCGTGCTATCATAGAAAACCTAGTGAAACATTCCCATGATAAATAATGTTTCTATGAACGGATATGAAATTTGTCTGTCAACTTTTGGCACCTTTTCCATGCATATATTTCCATTCAGAAAATATTAAATCTCTTATTTTATTTATTTATTTACTTGGCTAATATTAGCCCAATAGGAAACTGAAGCGTCAATCAAGTTACTTACTAATTAAGGTGGGTGTTATAGACAGAAAAAGAGGAGGAGGAAGAGGGAGGAAGTGAAGGTTATGAAGATCTAAATGATATATAAAGATAAGGTTTGAAGTGGTTCAGATTGTAACGAACGAGGAAGCATCCATGTAGGAATCTGATTAACAAAGCAGCTGTCCTTGGGATGAGGCGTGCCGACTTCAGATTTCTTCTTTAAATATCTGAATATATAAATAACGAGTTGTTTTCTAAACGTGATTGCATCCGAAACAGAAACTCTGCACAGGAAATGCGTCGAAGATAACACAACCGAATTGCTATTTAAATTCGAATAAAATTTAAATCATTTGATTTAAATTTTATTCGAATTTAAATAGCAATTAGAAGCGCTTTGACAACTCAAATGTCACAGGGCATATGGAGGGCAACGGTGATAGGGGTAGGCGGCCAGTCTCCTACATAACAGACTTGTATCAACGAATGTCAGATCGGCGAGTGGGAGCCTTAATAAAAGGTAAAAATTATTATGGTTCACAGGGGATATTAATATTTGGAGAGCTATGATCGCCCATATCTTGAAGGCATATAGAAGAAGTTTCTTATTTCATTCTAAGTTATTTGGTCACGGATCGAACCCGTGTAAAAACAGCAATTTCGAATACTGATTTTCAAGGCAGAAAGAATTGCCACATTAGTGCAAATATTATGTCGAACAGTAAATTTGATCCAACCTTCAAATAAGCTAAGAGTAATAAATATTTAATCTCTCGTTTCTTACAAAGTAGAAATGGTAACATAATTTATAAAATACAATAGAAATATTTAACTGTATTATCAGTACAACTATTTTTAAATTGGCAGCAAATTAAGCAATTTTCCTTCATTAAAAGAACATGAATTCATTTGCAATTATAACATTATCGTTACACTCAGTAATAACAAGAATTTATTAAATCTCTAATACGTAATAGTATTATATATTTAACATCAGATTTCGTCAGTTAATATCAAGGAGTGGGTTATAGTTAGGGAGTGTCTCTCCAGACGTGGATTATTATTCTCGAGAGGATTAATTTTTTTTACTTTCTCGGGTGGAGATAACATTAACCACAAAACTAGTTTTCTATACATAAATAGTTTTGTGAAACCGAGACATTCATATTGATTCCATTCATGGCGCCAAAACCGTTCAGAAATATCCATACTGCCGTCTGTATATAACCACTTTCTCAGATCGATCGCTAAAAATGGCTTCTGGAGAATGAATCGTGTATGTCTCAGCACGTACCATACTTCTTTGAATCCCATGGACTGGCGATACAGAATCGCAATCAAAGAATTATACCAAATTAAATAAATCATATCACTCGTGACGTACAACAGCCACAACTATTAAAATGGATAGTAAATGTAATGCAAAGAAAAAAGTAACGATATAGACAAGATATTGACATTCAACACCACGTTAAACAAAAGGAAGACATTTTACATCAGTATAGGAAAGACAAATAACAGTGAGAGAAAAACATTCTTGAAAACTTCTTTTAAGAGAAATATTTCACTCGAAAGGACATCACTGACAGCTCATTCTAAACATGTTGAACGTTTCAATATAATGAAATGTATAATATTACCGTTTATATATATATATATAAATATATATATTGGATATTACCTCAGAACATGTGTAAAACCGATACATAAATGCACTCATGTTTCGATCTATATCATCGCATCTTATCAGGCGATAGTAAATCAGGATTATTACAAAATTCAATAAATAATTCTGCTCTACTATTGTATTAAGCCCTATTTTTAAATTAATGTTATGAACATTTGAATTTATGTTGGATTCGTATTTATTCCATATATATATATATATATATATATATATATATATATATATATATATATGTGTGTGTATGTATATTGATGTATGTTTCATTAAATAATATAGAATAGTTTTGTCTATTTATTTTATGTAAATTCTTTTCATATCGTCTGATAAGCTTCATAACATTATCATTAAACGAAGAAAGAAAATCACAATATTGATACATATTTTTTAATCCTATCTAAGCTTTCGGCTTACATAAGCCATTATCAAAGATGACAATTACATTAAAATATATTAACCAATACCCGGACAAAACAATAATGATAGTCTCTTTCTGTTTACATGGAAGATTTCCAAGCAACAGCAAACTCGTGCATATAAGACGCTGGAAGCGAAAATCGCACCGCAGCTCCTGACGTCACACGTGACAGTGAAAATGAGAAGTATTAAGTATGGGGAGCCGTTGGTATAAACCAATGGCTCCTGTTACCAAGTATTGGCATTTAAGAATATATATATACACACACACACACACACACACACACACACACACATATATATATATATATATATATATATATATATATATATATATATATATATATATATATGTTACCACCCTGAATTTCTTTAAAAAAAACACCATAAAATTAGATATCTGTTTATATTTCTGAAAGGAAAATAGAATTTTTCAGTAATTCTTTTTATTTTGGCAAAAAGTAATCACATAACTATCAAAATTATCAGAAAACAGCATCATATTTTGTTTACGTCAATAACACCACCAACTGCTATAATTATCGCTTTACAAAATCTTTTGATTTCTTTCCAATACTTTTTGAATAAAAATATGTCATATCTTTGCAAGCATTATTTAAACATTTCGAAAGCCCCCTCCTCTTCTTTGGGTATTCTCTTCGGATGCTATCCAATTCATTACATACTAATTCAATGGGAGAGAGCGAGGGCAGGGAATTGAGATTTCCGACTCATAATTTCCAAAACATTGTTCTTTTTTTATATAATTTTGAAATAAAAATGTGTTTTGGTTCATTGACATGTTTAAAGGAAAATTCTTCACTTATGCGCAAAACTAGATCTTTGCAAAATCTAATGATATTCTTATTCGATTATTCCTTTGAACTGAATAAAATCTCAAATCCTCTCTCCACGAAAACACTCCTACTCCATAATAAACCCAACACCAAGCATAACTGCTAGAATCAATTATTCAGACATTCCACTGGATCCCTTCTCGCATACACCCTCCTCTTAGAATCAAAATGTTCAAGTTTGGATCAATCTGTTCAAAATATGTTACGTCAGTTTTTCAGTACAGAGTTCATATGCTTTTCTGGCAAACAGTTTTTTTTTCTAATTATTTGCTTTCCGTAACAGGGTTTTCTTGATGACTATGCACCCCTGAGATCCGATGATCTAAGCCAATTTTGCACAGTTGGGAGCGACATTGGTTACAGTCGAGAGGAATTACATTTAGCTGTCAACGATGGAACAGTCACCCTTTTATTTCTTGTGCTGTCAATACTCAAGTTTTTATCTACATCAGATTCTCTTTTCTGGCTACATTTGAGCTTCTCTCTAAAGGATTTCTTATCGAATATTGAACCTCATGTTTAAGAATTTTCACTTTCATGGCAATTCTTCATTGAGTACCCTTCTTTGAATAAAATTTAAAGATATACCCTCATCATCATTGTGCCATTTTGTGCTAATTACTTCAAAAGTTAAAAATATAATAATAATCATTAAAAACTATGTAAATACTTAATAGCAACATCCTTCTATTTCAATCAGGGAAATCTAAATATGTTTAGTTTACAAACTTATTCGGTGCTGAGTTAGCATTTAACCTGAATTAACATATTTTTAATAGAAAACATCCATAGTTAAGCCAAATATATTTTGGACAGACGAATGCGAATTTGAGGTTCTGTGACTAAGACAACCCATGAGAAAGACTGAAAGATAAAAACAAATACACTGTAGTTACTGAAATTTTATCTTTTACTTCAATAAATAATATATCACATTTTAATGTTTTCTTTAAAGAAATGTTGCGTAGCAGAAATGTCTATATATATATATATATATATATATATATACACAAATATATATATATGTGAAATATATATATATATATATATATATATATATATACACACAAATATATATATATGTGAAATATATATATATATATATATATATATATATATATATATATATATATATATATATATACACACAAATATATATATATGTGAAATATATATATATATATATATATATATATATATATATATATATGCAATTTATTCTATATATTATTTATGTATTATATATGCGCGGTACTTATTGGAAAGCGCTCAATATGAGTGATAGAGCTATGATATTTAGTTGGATTGATGTGAGATTGTGAACCTGGGTTTCACGCTTTTGCGATCATCAGACAAACTCGAAGATCGCAAAAGCGTGAAAACCAGGGTCACAAACTCACACCAATCCAACTATATATATATATATATATATATATATATATATATATATATATATATATATATATATATATATATAAATTCCAATACGAACATTTTAGAGTAGTTAGGTGTCTATCTGAGGACGATGCAGAGGATTCGGAAAGAGTTGATTGTCTAATGGTAATTACGAAGGGACGGCATCTCGGAAAATCACTGTGATTCTACTGATAAGAAAAAAAAACCGAATTTGTTGGTGAGGACCTCAGACTCAACATGGAGGCTTGAATCAAGTGGCTTGAGGAGATTCTGCCAAGGTTCAAGTTTATCTGACAACATGACTCTGCACCATGCCACACAAGCAGGTAAACCCAGTCATGGCAATTTCCGCAATCACATCACCCTTTACATCTGTCCAGCTAACTCCCCAGACTACGGCCCATTTGATTATTATGTCTGGGATGCAGTTGACAGACTAAGAAAAGCCCTTGTAGTACCAAAGCTGAACTGAAGACAAGGATTATTAAGAATTCACCGAACTATACAAGGATACCGTCTAGAAGAGTATCAGAAGATTCCGAAGTCGTCTGGAAGCCGTAGTTGAACCCAATGGAACGATTATTGAATAGATTTACTCTTTAGTATTTCAAAAGATATTCTGTAACTTTGGTAAACATGTCTGTTAATTGGAAATATCAGTATCATAGATATATATGGGAGGTTTTTCTGCTGCACATACTCAAACACACACACACACACAAAAATAAATATATATCACTTTTTGTAACACTACTATTCGACAGTGAAAAAACATGGATAAAGAAAGACGGGATTTTGACACTACAATGAGAAGCTTTGATGGAGCATAACCTAAGAAGTCAGAAGGATATATTTGCTACATGAAATAAGTAGAATAATCAATTGAAATGAATCAGGACTCTACATGGATGTCGGTCTCATAATCTTTAAAAAATAAATGTAAGAGACAAAAGAAGACAAAACTAGAAAAGCACTCATAAAGATATTCAAAAATATAGAAATCGATATAGATATAAAATCTAATCTAAACCACGTAGATTTTCTAGATTTCACACTCAACTTAAGAAAAAGTACATATAAACCATACAGAAAACCCTATGATAAACCACTGTATATGCACACAATGTCCAACCACCCACCATCAATAATTAAGCATATACCACAATCAACTGACCGCTGGCTTTCCAATAATTCTTCCAATAAAACAGTTTCAACGACTCTAAGACTATGAAACAGAACTAAAAGATAGTGGATTCCGAGCAACACTCACATAAACACCATACACCAAAAAACGCCAAAAGCTACCGTACATCAAAAACATAAAAATAAACGTCGGAAAACTATTCATGTAATTCATTCACAAACAATTCTCTGCATCAATCACTCTCCCCATGATAGTCAGCCAGAAAATCAGTTGCACCGAGAATATAACACAAATAATAAAAATCACTACAAGAAAACAATCAGCCAAGTACCTGAACAAATTACATCCACGTCTAACTGCAGAATAAAGAGCGAATGTCCCTTAAACGGCAATTGCTTGCAGAACAATATAATATATAAATCTAATGTAAAATCAGCAAATAACTAAGAAAAATATACTTATGTGTAAGCGGAGGTCCTTGAAAACAAAGAAACTACGCGTACAAAACATTCTTTACAAATGGAAAATACGGGAAAATCACAATGATTTCTAAACATATCTCGGATATTAAAAACAAAACAAAAAACAAATCACACCAAGAATATCATGGACAATCAGCCTACAACAATCAATCCAAAATTTTAAAACTCTGCCTGGAGCAAAAAGGGGCCATAATTACATTCCCAGATCAAAACAAACTACTAAATAAACGATCGGAACTTATCTCAAAATCACGAAAACACATTTTTACTACGCTACTTAAAATCGAATAC
The DNA here is from genome assembly GCA_964036315.1 of Acanthosepion esculentum. Classification (NCBI taxonomy): domain Eukaryota; kingdom Metazoa; phylum Mollusca; class Cephalopoda; order Sepiida; family Sepiidae; genus Acanthosepion; species Acanthosepion esculentum. The sequence continues at coordinate 9,761,072 of OZ038476.1, forward strand.
TGAAAATGGGCAATAATAAATGAAAACAAATGAAATAAAATAAATAAACAAAAACAAGTAAAAGAAATTAATCGAAATAAATAAATAAGGAAATAAACTATGTAGATAACAAACAAATTAACAAAGCACGCCTACCAAAATAACCGTGAGAATAATAAAATAGTTTACTCACAATGCAATAGACTACCCACAAGGCATCACTGACTTGTATATATAACAATCGAGCCAATACACAACGAACATGACGCAGGGAAAGAAAAAATTCCTAGTGCAGAGGTGCTGCGGTTGTCGTATCTGTTCTGTGTTGGGGCCTGTCCCCACTCACTCTGCTGATGGGACAGAATCCGCGTAGCGTTGTTTTTTTACTCTGACGAGCTAGGGCCAGAAATAGACCAATGATTTGAGTCGAGACACTCGAGTTGCCCACGTTAAAACAAACTATATGTCGCATCCTGACTCAGAAAGGTAAATACTGACGGTTGCGTTTAGCATGTAGCAGAATGTCGCCTCCGGGGGTTGACGTCCATGTTCAACTTACACCCCCCACACATACATAACATATATATATATATATATATATATATATATATATATATATATATATATATATATATATATATATATGTATGTACACATATATATATATATGAATATATATATCATATATAATATGTATATATATATATTATATATAATATATATATATATATATATATATATATATATATATATATATATAATCGATTATAATACTAGAACGACGGAGGTAACACAGTAAGGGAGAGAATAAGAACACTTTAGTGGGTATGATTGAAAAAAGGGCAGTAAAGGAACAGGGTTCAAGATGATAAAAGATGGTGATTTACAAGATTGTAGTTATCAGGGAAACAAGAAATTGGACAGGGTTTCCACAGGTGAGATGTGTGTCAAAATAAGTTGTTAAAGTTGAAGTGGGCTTGAATCTAGCTAGTTCAAAAGTTACTCGTTGAGACCTAGTTTCTAATCTCGAAGCACGCTTAAATTTATATACTGGAGGCACAATTGACCTGAAAATATTTTTAGAAAGGACATAACGAAACCATGCCATGTCGGTGAGAACCTGACTGAAGTCAAGATGCTTGCTTAGGATTTATTGCATTACAGATCCTTCTTTGAATTTTCATAAAAATCACGAGATATACAGCAACAGTCGCTTACCAGATATGGCAACAGTAATTTTAATATGCATGCATATTGTTCATTTATAAATGTTCAAAATTGACACAGTGAATGAACTTCCCAGTTGATATAGCAATTGATTCTATATAGTTGCACAAATTTATGTCCGTGGAAAACGTGAGGCCAAAATGACAGGCAGAAAATATTTATTATTAAAGGAAAACAGCTTTCTTATCCCAGTTAACCACGGATTAGAGTTTTTTTCAAGGGTAGTTAACAGGTCTACTTAATCGGGTCTGTCGGACTTGCTACTAATACAGGATTAAATGGTTGTGTCATTTGCATAAATACCTTGTTAGGAAATGGTGACATCGGGGCGATCACTGATGCGGATCAGAAACAACGTATGTTCAATGATAGAGCCCTTAGGGGACCCCACGCTAGTATGAAATGACCTGGAACCGTGCACGTTCAATATGAAGTCCATTAAACGATTTGTTAGGAACGATTTGATTGATCCATGACTTGATAGACAAATTCAATGATGACCGTTAGCATGCAGTCACTAGTGTGTCTGAACGTAGATTGTTCGAAGTACTAATCTTAACCAATTCAGCATAGATTATCGGAAAAATCTATCTATCTATCTATCTATCTATCTATCTATCTATCTATATGATTTGATTGTAAACCATATTTTAGTGGATACCCATAGCTTAGTAGACACTCCCTTTATTCATTAAAGACTATATATATATTTTCGACGTATTTGCACCAAAATTTACATGCACATGCTCCAAGTTAGCGCGAAGGCCAAGACCGACTTTGCATTTCCCAACTCCCATCGATAGTGGAAATAATCGATTTTTCATGCTTCTACGGCGGTATTCATGTAGTTTGCGGCCATTTTCTACTGGCCAGAGTGAGAGCCAATAGCTGGCTGCCACGAATAGGCATGAAGATCTTATTGGCCAGCGTGAGAGCCAACAGCTGACTGACACGAATGTTAACTAGCATGCTAGCATGCAAAAAAATCGATAGCTGCATTCGTCACAAGTGGGAAAAATTTAAATCTGCATGGCACTTTACGCCAATTGGCTCATTCGCTTGCTTAAACTCAATGTTGATTCTGATTCCGCAGAAATGGGTTGGGTGTGAAAAAGTATTTGTTGTTAACATTATTTTTTCATGCGGTTTTTTCAGTTACGAGTCCTTTTTTTTAAAGCTGATCGTTTTGTGTTCATTTTGTTTAGATCTTTTTTCGTAACAGATTTAATGTTTAGTATAGAGCTTAGAAAAAATTCGCATGTAGCAACATCAGCACGGCAAAGTGCACTCGTTTAAAGGCAAGGGAGGGAAAAAATACTTTAAGTCAAGTGATAGCGATTGCTGTAAGAGTCGTACAATTTTTTTAATCAAGCACGGGCAACGCCGGGCCATGCTGCTAGTGTATAATATATATATATATATATATATATATATATATTAACAGGCAGTCAGTAGTGTGTCTGAACGTAGATTGTGCGAAGTAGCTTAACCAATTCAGCTTGGATTATCGGCTAAGTCTATCTATCTATCTATCTATCTATCTATCTAATTATATTTTTTTTATTTAAGACTATATATATATATATATATATATATATATATATATATATATATATATATATATATATATATATATGTTTTCGTCGGCCAGCTTCAATATTTGAGAAAACTTATAAAAAAAAGATTCGCCTTCCGGAAGCATTCGTGTCTGCGACCCACTTTGCAGGAGCAACCCTCGTGAGGGTCGACGTGTTCTCGGCATGATTCCAACATTACTTGGATAAGAGCCGCATCTATTGTGTGCCAAAATTGATGAAGATAAAGAGAAAAGTGGAAAGATCAACTGAGTAAACTGCTTGCTTCACTAAGCAGTAACAGTAAAGTCACTTTATAGTAATTCTCACACTGAACAGGATTCGGGTATTATAATACCGTTATGGAACACATTAAAGTGTGTGTGCTACGCATAGACTCAAGTATAATTATTGAAATTATAATATTTAATTCAGATGATTTCTATCTATCTATCTATCTATCTATCTATCTCTACTTATTGTTGTGACCAAGTAAATGGTTAAAGAAATAAGAATGTTTGAAGATCTATCATATAATAGCAGTAAGTACAAAAGAAGTGTATTACACGACTAGTGAGTGTGTGTCTGTTGACCCAGCGTTCAATTTATACAACTGTTATATTTAGCAGCCTCCCCACGAGGTAGAATGTGACACAAAGCCGAGTTTATTGTAGGGCAATCCGAGCCCGTAGATTCGGCTAAAAATTCCCCATAGACATCGTAAAAATAGGAGTCGTGTAACTGTTTCCCGAGACGAGACTCTGCCTTTCGAGAAAGCCTCGTCTGGGGATCCTCTCTGCCCGTAGAGCATCTGGAACAGATCAATCCGACTATTATATTTACCAACCTCCCACGAGGTAGGATGTGGCACAAGCACGACTAGTGAGTGTGTGTCGGTTGACCCAGCGTTCAATCTATTCGACTGTTCCCAAGGCCTTCACTCCAACTAATTTTATTGTAGGCGGAAGAGCCCAACACAGACTCTTTAGAGAGAGGACACCACAACACTTACATTTATTCCCATATTTATATATTAACAGGTTATTGATAAATGATCTTCCTAACGTCGTCAGTTCTCAAATCAACATCTACGCAGACGACACTACGATTTACTTCTGTTTCAATAGTAAATCATGAATTGCTACCAAAATTAACCTGTACGTTGGTCTCGAAAATGACCTCCAATCTGTGGTTGACTGAAAGGGGGAATGGCTTGTGAATTCTACTTCAACCAAGACGAAACTGGTGTCATTTACTCACCATAAAGTAATGTCATTGACTCCTATAACCATCGTTGATGCTCAACTCCCCGAGAGCGCTTCACTGTTAGCGTCTTGGTCTCATGTTCTGTACTTGCCTGTGGTTGAACAACTATATTGAAAAAATTGCTGCATCTACCATAAGAAACTTTGTTTCTCTTTGACCATCATTCACTTCTACAAGTCTACCATTCGTCCATGCAAGGAATACTGTTGCCATATATGGCCTTGTTCCCCCACTGTTCCTCTCGAGGTTCTCGATGAAATCCAAAAACGGATATGCAATGTGATTGGTCCTGACTTGGGGTCTCGACTCCAGTCATTTTCTCACCGACGTAATGTGACTTACCTCGGAGTTTTCTATAAATATTTTCATTGCGTCTGATCTGACGAGCTATTTTCACTTGTGCTTCGACTGCATGAATTTATGCGGCCACTAGGTTGGTATATCGCTTCCACCATTTCACTGTCGAAACAGTTAAATGTAACCACCTCTTCTACACCTACAGCTTCTCCTCTTGCACTTCCCGACAGTGGAACTCCCTTCCTCTTACTTGATAACTATAATCTTCAAAAATTTAGAAGTTATCTCAATCGACATCTTCTGTTGCCGTTCTTCTTTTTGTCCTTCCCAGTTATTTCATTTTAACTTTCCTCACTATACCCAGTTTTTTCCTTTACTTACACACTCTGTTGCACCTTGCTACATTAGTGGCAATCCCGCATTGCTTGGGCTGAATTGATTTTAAAAATTATATATATTTATATTGATACACAGACATACGGACGTGTGTATTTGTCTTAATATTCTCTATAATATAGCTCCACTTAGGGTAACAATGGCCCGTTGTATAAAAATAATTTGTATTTCGTTGAACCCTCTAAATTTTACCCCAAAATTTGTGGTTCAAATAAAACATTTTATTCTAAAGATTATCTTTCTATGTGCGCATTGTATATAGATCCTTTTCAAAATGTTTTGTTTTGTTTATATTTTATAGCATTATATTATTATAAGCCTTTTTTATTTGTATTAAAAATTTTTATGTTTCATGGCAGCTGCCCGTGTTAAGTTGAGAGTATATTATTTGACATTGATTGGAAACACTGTATTAAACCCAATAGCTTCGCATGTTCAAAGAATGAAAGCTTTGTTTCATTGACTGGGGCAAATATAAGATAAATTCATAAAGTACCTGATATTATCTGAGACGAATATCCAACAGCTTATGAATCTGATACATAAGCCTACCATTCTTTCATGTATCGAATATTGCTGTAACATCTGATCTTGTATTTCTGCTTTCTACCTTTTTTGAACAACACTTTTCTCTTGGGATAAACTTCGGGATGACCACATGCTTATCACCACAGCGTCCGTAGATAGCGAGAATAACAATTCACCCTCAGCAGATAAGTGGTTTCAGACACTATTATGATTGCAAGGACCCATTTGTAATTTTGATTAATATAAATTGTACAAGTCATAAATTAGTTCAGTTGTATTCTTTTAGTATCTGTCTATATTTCTGAGATGAGGTATTATGTACATTATTTACATTATTCGAACAATTGTCCTCATCTTTGTCGCCATATTTATTGTACGTTCCGGCATTCTTCTGGTGGTTGGAATGTCGAACTGAACCCTTTATTTCGCTCACTGGGGTAGACTGTTCTAGTTCCACATGCCATGTTTAATGAATGTCAGTTATCAGTTGTTAATTTTTCTCTTAAATTTCTCCACTGCCTCAAACGGGTATTGAACTCACACTCTTTAGGACCTGTCACTGGATGTAACCATGCCTTTATCCACTGTGTATGAATTTCTGGGTATTATAAACCTAATGTCTTCAGCAAACATTTTTTACCAGTGGAACTTTTGCTGTTATCATTTATGTTTTTAGCAGAACTCATATTGCCATTTTCGTTGTTATTATCGCTTTTATCTGGCACTCCTTATTTCTGGTTCCCATATAGTATTCATTTCTATGTATTCTTTTATTATTACTATGTCTGCAACAGTCACGTGGGAATCTTATATGGGGCCCACTGCAATTTCCAATTTGCAAATTTAATGAAAATGTATATTTACCTTAATATTGCTGTCTTATTATAATTAGATACAGATTATGGCAGACTTGACCACGACTTTGCAAATGTCCCTTAATATTTGACAACTTAAATGAATTTTGCATAGATTTACGAACATTTATGAACAATTTACATTCTAAAATTGTAATTTAACTTTTTACAACTGATTTTACTGAATTAACGCAAATTAAATATAGTTTTTGATCTTCTAACTTAACATTGAATTTTGTTTTCAAATACATTTTACAATCTAAAAATTGCAATTCGACTTTTTGCAACTTATTTGTTACCTGTTGCATTTGAGCTGTGAATCTTTAACTTAAAAAATATTTTTACCAGGCAAGAAATTGTTTACGCTGAGGAAAAAAGGAGAATAAATTCCAGGAAATAAAATCAATATTTTAATAAATATAAATGTTTATTTTTTAAAAAAATGAGCGCTGAAGAATTATTATTTCAGGAGAAAAACGGACTGAGTGCCCTACTACGAAAGAAAAGAAGATCTATTCATTGTTTCAATATGTAAGATATGGAATTAATATTATTTGAACTGTAATTTAATAAATAACTTTGTTACGTGATTTAAAAAAATGTGTGGCAGCTATAAAGAGGTAAAATCAGTAAAAGCTCTATTAAAAAAAAGAGTGCTGCTAAAAATATATAAATATTAAGCAAGGAACTTTATAAATGAGAGAAGATTAATGACCGATTTATTTTTGGAGAGTAAATAAGCCTTTGGTAAGCTACTTTAAAAGATTCCAATAAAAGTACTGAATTTTGCATGGCTACAGAAAAAGTATTGAGCAAATGGGATTAATTGCCGATTTAAGGGAAGATATTACATATGAGGATGATATTAATACTCAGTTAGCTGTCCAGAAAGAAAATTTTAATTCCAGTGACAGCCTGTCATTTGAAAAACTAGTACTTAAAGTAGCAAAAACCATGTGAATAGCGTTAATAATGATTATTTTATGTCGCTACCGAAATTAGAGTCTTTTAGCGGGCTTGGTACCACAAAATGTAAATACAAAAAATTATGGCTCAATTACAGGTTAGTGCATAACCTGGTAAATCTAAATTAGCCATTTAAAAAAAAAACTTTTTAACACGCTACACTCAGAACTTAGTGTCCCATTTAGCTTTAGAAGACGAAAACGTTAACGTCGCAATAGAATTGTTAACAAAGAAATTTTAAACACACTATACATAGTGAGATATTTAAAGTAATATTGACAACTTGACCTAAATATAATGTTGAATTTGTGAATGCAAAACAATATTAAGCTAATGTTCCCGCCAATTTGTCCGAACTTAAAACTTTCTATGAGTTGGTTATTTTTAAGGTGTCATGCCAGTTTTGAAACTGGTCAGCCATCTTGTATTTGAGCGGCTTCCTCACAATTTTAGGCGCGAATTCATACATCGGGCGGAAACTAGTTACCCAACTCTTAACGTCATATTCGAACATAGTAATGAAGCTATTAGAACATTATAAAACGAAAAGAATTAATCATAGTGAAATCTCAAACTATAAACATAATACTACGGAGAAAGAAGGTTCTGTGGCAGCTCTACATATTTCTCCACCGCCTCCAATGGTATTATTGTATATTAGGTGCTAAAGAATGATATTGGATGAATAAATGTACCAAATTATCTACTGTTGAGACTCGCAAAGATCAATGCAAGTTAATGCATCTATGTACTAAATGTCCAAGTTCAAAGCATAAATCAAATAACTGCCCTGTAGATAAAGCGATCAGTTCATCCCATAAGTTCTGTCCGAATTTTGAATGAAGAAAACAAGTGTACAAATGTTACATTTAATTACAGATTCAATCAACAATGTATTTTCCCTGATTATCTCTGATTCCTTCCATCTATTAACAAGCTTACTAATTCCATTACTGTAAAATTATTTTGGCTTTGATTCGAAGAACTCACAAATGTCAGTTTTAACCTCTTCCTGTGTTACAAAAGCTGTTTCTTCCAGATGATTCTGTAGCTACGAAACAAATGGTAGTCTGAAGGAGCACGGTCGGGAGAATAAGGTGGATGAGGAATTTTCTCCCAACCAAGTTCTTCGATCATTTGTGACGTGATTCTTGCTGTGTGTGGTCGCGCATTGTCCTGATGAAGCATCACCCGTTTTCGACTCACTAGAGCAGGTCTTTTTTTGCTCAAAGCTTGGTTCAAACGCTCTAATTGCTGACAGTATATTTGAGCATTAATTGTTGCATTAGATGGTAAGAATTCAAAGTGGATTATTCCTTGGCAATCCCACCAGATTGAAAGAAGAACCTTTTGCCCATGAAGTTCCCTTCTCGGCTGTGGCTGGGGTCCTTCCCCTTTACCAAGCCACTGTTTACGACGCTTAACATTTCGATAAAAGATCCATTTTTCGTCGCCAGTCACAAGTCTATCCAAAACAGGCGAAACAAGTTGGCAGGAATGGGAGAAGAGCAGATGTCAACTCGGGATTTTAGGTTGTTTTCAGACAATTCATGAGGAACCCATTTTCCAAGTTTAGGAACTTTTCCAAGTTGTTGAAAATGACAATGAACAGTTGTATGGTTTGAACTGAGAACCACTGCCAATTCCTCAACTGATAAAGCAGGATTTTCTTCAAGAGCTGCTTCAAGAAGCTTTTCATCAAACTCAACTGGACATTCGGTTCCATCATCATCTTTAAGGGTGAAATATCCACCTTTGAATTTTGCAAACCATCTTCTGCAAGTTCTTTCATTCACACATTCCTCTCCATAAACTGAGTGAATGGGTCTAGCCGCTTCGACTGCTGAGCTTCCTTTCTTGAACTGATAAAGCATTATGTGCCTCAAATGATTCTTGGGTACTTCCATGTTAGCAAGGTTTTAATCAAACAAAATTTAATTTCATTGTTCTCTGAAATAATATTTGATCAGTTTAAATACATCTAAACATACAAATAATGTTCAGCTCTATTAGATATTAGAAAATACTCTTTAAATTTCGTTCATTTTAACAAAAAGTTAAAATTCGGACAGAACTCATGGGATGAACTAATACATTGCTTTATCTAGACAAGAATTGTTCTTCTAACGGACATGTAACAACATTATGCGAAAAATTAAAATGTATTTCTCTGTGTACATACATGTGTACTAACACCTGTGAAGAGAATAAATTCTTATTAGCTATAATCCGATGGGGTAGAAAAAGGAAAGTGGTCATTTGCTTACTAGACACCAGTAGTCACCGTTCGTACTACTCGAAAAATAATTAAATGACTAAATTGCGCTGATAGGGTGTTAAGAAAAGTGGATTTTCATGTTAAAACGTACTTAGCGCAAGCTAACAGGCGATTTAATCAGATTGTACTGTATATTGATACGGAGAAGGGGAAGTAACTTAGTTTGCTTCTATTAATTGATAGTGAATTTAATATTATCTTATAAATTGATGAATTAGATTCAATTCAGAAAAATCGAATCAGTTTGAACAAAAGATTATACTTTTCAAGGAATAAACATGGCCAGGTTGACATCTTATGATTAATAGGTGTTGACATATTTCAATTGATGTGTTCTAACAAACTCGCTAAACGTATGAGGGGTTTAGCATAGGAATTACCGAGTGGTATAGATCCATTTGGAGAGATTAATCCTTTTCTATGTGATCATTAGATAAAACCAGTAAATTTTAAGTCTACGGTTATTCAAAACAATTATCATACTATCTTAAAATGTCTTGATCAAGAAGTAAATTTTATATTAAATCCAAAATGTCAATTACTCTGATAACATAACTGATAACTTTGATATATCTCTAATAGAAAGAAATATAAGAAACGGCTATTACGGAAATAGTTGATATGAGAAAAAAAGTAGAAGAATTCATAAAATCTATTGAAATAAATAAAAATAAAGAATATTATGTGGATTTGCCGTGGTATGAGGACAAAATCAGTTCTGTTCCAACTAATTATAAAATATCCCTAGCGGTGCTTCATAGAACAATACATTGTCTTGACCGTAAATATCTGGATAAAAATTATAACGAAGTATCTTTTCAGCAAGAAAAAGGTGTTATAGAAGGAATGCGCATACGATTAGAACAATATGAAAACTGTATTTTGTTTAAACATAGACCTGTGTTAAAAATGAGGCTGCCTATTCAGGAATAAACATGGTCAACAATATGATCAAGTTATTGAAAAAAAAAGAAAGCCTTTCAAATTATTAAACTTAAAAGGGAGGAAGATAACATATTTTGTTTCTTCAGAAAAAATGGCGACAAACTGTTATCCTTCAGATATAACACCTTGATTTTCGGGTTATTCTTAGCTACATTAAAATACCTTTTAGGTCAGTACCAGCTTAATGAATGTACTGAAATGCTCAAAAGTAACTTTTATGTAGATAATCTACAACAAACTAGCAATCATACTGATAAACATATCGACTTGTATAGAAAGGCAGTTGATAGACGCAAGGAAGGCGATTTCGCCCTACGCTCTTCCAACACTAATATTAAGAAGATTAAATCAATTATGGTAAAGGAAAATACTACCTCTTAACATGAAGATGATTATGTAACGATACTAGGATATAAGTATTGTCCTAACAATGACACGATGACAGTAACAAAGATCAGAATAAATAGAAATCTGAGGACTAAGAGGAAGATATTCCCTCAGTCACACAGGGTTTTTGACTTATTGTCATTATATATACCTGTTACTATAAGATCGAAGTTAATCTTAAGGAAACTGGCTTATAAAATCAAACTGGGATGAGGAAGTTCCCGAGAATATATCTGAAACATGGGTTGCCTTAGCAGAGGATTTTTCTAAATTATCCGACATCTCTTTCTCGCGTAAAGAATACAGAGTAGGCCTATAAGTATTCTATATTTTGCGACACATCAACACACGCTTTTGGTTTCAACGTTTATGCAATACAAAATGGGAATTTCCACATACTGTTCACTAAAGGAAAAGTTGTTCCATTAAAAATAAATCCATTCCTACCATGAAATTATTGAAAGTGTATATAGCCTGTAAAGCAATATCTACAATTATGAACTCATATTCAAATGTTATTATTAAAATTTGTGCATTATAGTGGATGCACAGGTTGCATTATCATGATTACTTAGTGATGCACTTAAAATAAAATCCTATTTGACAGAAAACGGCTTAATGATATACAAGCCGTGAAAGATGGAATCAAGAACGATCATAAAAAAGAATATAATTTAAATACATACCCCCAGTAGAGAACCCTACTGACCTGATTTCACAATAAGGTAACCTTGACCCGTTCGTGACTGAATTGGAGTTCTGGAAACATGGTTCGTCGTGGCTAACAAAAGAATATTTTTACAGGCCTAGCAGAAGTCTGGAGTGTTCAAGGCTAATAACGTTGTGAGGTCGGAGTTATATTTCTGCACTATTACCAAGGTGGATTGAACATCAATAATAGACATACAGAGATTACAAAATGATATAATGAAAGCGTCATGGTGCTTGAATTCATAAAGTAATACAGGGCCGAACCACCTTGAGTAATCATAAGCTGGGTGCAAAGTTATATCTCATCAAATTCATGCAGGAATAAGGGTTTGAATAAGAATTGAAGTATTTGAGAGATCCTCATAAATGGGAAACCCCTAAGTTGCTGGATAAGGATGTAATACTACAAGTAGATGTCAGGATGGCCAATGTAGCCAGTTTCGAACTGGAAATAAAATATCCCATATTATTGGCTAAATATCATTACATAACGAGATTAATTAGTGAAGATTCTCATCATAAGTGTAAAAAAACAACTATTACAAAGATAAGGTTATCTTGATATTGAATAACCCAAGCAAAACACGTAGGCAAGTCGGTGATATCTGGATATTATGTCAGCAAACGCTACAACATTGTGGCATTTAGATATCCCAGACTCATCAACTTACCTAAACCCGCTTCAACATATAGCAGTTGATTGCACTGGCCAAATATGGGTAGAAATAGAAAAAGCAACAAAAAAGTATTTCTTGATATTTGCGTGTTAGAATGCACGCGCTGTATATTGAAATTGTACTAGATATGGGCACTATGCCCTTCAGTCAGGCCTTGACACGTTTTACCAATCTCTATGGCGCACCAAGCCACATACAGAGATAGTGCTAAATTATTTAACACCGGTCTGGGCAAAAATAATATCAATATTCACATAAATAATAAATCGTTCGCTGACACTTTTGCAAGTACGATAAAAAGCATAAAACTGGCTCTTTATTCCCCAAGGGTAGGAAGTCCCCGGTAGCGTATGTTCAGAAACCATAAAAATCAGCCTCTTCAAAACAATTGGAAGATCAAAAATTAATTACTTCGAATTATTGACATTATTATCAGGTATGCAGAGGTTAATTAATTCAAGACCCAAGACGTATAGATGCTCTTCGGATAAATAGGTCATCCCATTAACACTGAATTCATTCCTACACCCAAATGTGAATGGGGAAATAGCAATACGTCAGAATATCCTAGTTAACAACAGTACTTAACCAACAAGAAACAGTTCGATTTTCTGAGAAACAGAGTGGAACTATTTAGAAGAAATTAAAGAAAATTGTTGTAAGACATTGCATGAGATTATCACAGTAAAATCCATGTTGATGAAGTTGAGCTTATTAAGATCCTAGCTAAACCCAGGAAATTCTGTCAACTGGGCAGGATTACAAAATTACATTTGGGAAGTGATTAAACTAGCATAACGTAAGGAGACGGGTCACTAGAGATACACAGGCTAAAACAGTTATTTCAGTTGGAATTATTCCTAACCCATAACCATGACGCATAGGAAACTCCTGAAAAGGCATCACAACATGGGATAAAGGCCTAAATAAATAAAAAAAATCATACAGGCTCTGATTGTGTTTACTATTAATATTACCAAAATAAAATAAACTAATTAATTTTCTCTGTATTTCCAAAATAGTATCACGAGAAGAATGCCAATGAACCCCAGGGCAGTCGGCCTGTAAGATTCCTAATATTTTTATATTTTCGTTAGTCTAATGTAACATGTACAAGAAGGGAACTTGCACAGAGGAAACATAGTATGACATCGTGCTTACGCACCGGAGAATCTTGTAGAGACAACTTTCCATGAGCGACATGGCAATGCAAGAACCCCGACATTATGCGACTGTTGATCCGAGCATCAAGACGCTACGCAAAAGTTCGGGCTAGTAACTACCAGTTGTAAGAAACCAGAAATCTGCCAAACTCCTATCCTCAGTATGAGGAGAGACGTCGCCCCCTCCACACATATCACAGAATATTCATGAGAACCCAACTATTAAGGCCTGTGTGAAGGAAAAGAACCGGTGAACCCTTCCTAAAAAGGAGGCAATAGACGAGCCTTTATTCCTGGAGTATAGATTTTAATGGCGGTCATTATTAAGGAATAACATTTTAAATCGCAAGTATTTTTGATTAAACATAGGGAGAAATTGTATGAAAATTTCTTACAATTGTATTCGACACTGATTTATTTTCCCCC
>OZ038476.1:9779745-9819745 GCA_964036315.1 Acanthosepion esculentum
TACCACTAATGTTAAACAAGTAGATTTTCTAGACGTTACCCTGGACCTTGCCAGCAACATTTTCCAATCATATGTGAAGATTAATTCCAACCCAATATAAAATCCTATGCTTGGATATATATATATAGATTGATATATAGATAGATAGATAGATAGATAGATAGATAGATAGATACCCATTCATTTACTTAATTAAAGTTGTAGTATCTGGCATTGTATTGATTGTCGATTTCCGGTCACATTGAATCAAATAGATATGTTTTAATATAATTAAGATGCACAAATTGAGATAAATGTTACGAAATAGATTAGCCATCAAATTTCGTATATTGGTCATTAAGTCTTATTTAATTTCTGTAATATGCGTAAATATTTTTAGAAGTTAATATTTACTGCGCTTCAAAAGTTAATGCAATCTGTTTGCTGTCTGTCTGCTTTCATTGGTTATAAATATTCTGCACTTTTACATTGACAATGATTTTCAACATTTAGATAGTTTTTTCACTCTTTTTCATCTGTGTGGGAATTCTCTTTAAACAGACATGCATTCATTGGCACAAATCTATACTTCCACATATATAGAGGGAGTTAAAAAGGGCCGAATTCATTTCATTTACTTACGTCCTAATAACTTGGGAAATGTATGCATCCATTTATTTTCCCCAGCTATGGATAAATGGCAGTATATATTAGGTTCTATAACCTTGGTTGGCAGAGAGTCTAGGAGAAGGAAAACTGAATTCAAACCAGCCTGGAGAGGGTTAGGCTATAGGTTATCTTTCCCAAGACAATATTTCTACGGAGTGTCTGATATATTCATGTGTGAGTGCGTGTATAAATATATATATATATATATATATGCGTGTATATATATATATATATATATATATATATATATATATATATATATATATATATATATATATATATATACACGCACTCACACAGGAATATATACATGTCTTGAAATATTTGTCGGACTTTGTCAATTATATAATGATGGACGCTCCCGTCGGTTTCAACGTATGAGGTTCCGACAACTCTGTTTATTTAACCCTGTGTGTAAGTCGCAAGTGACATTTCAGTCCTGCTAGTGATTAGCAAAGAAGTCCACAGATTGTGCAAGAGTGTGGATTGTTGGAGTGTATGGCCGGGGCGGCAACAGATATTTTAATCCTTTCCCTAGTTTGACGAAGCTTGGAGATGTTTGATGCTGCGTTGTTCTTGATGCCATTGTAGCAAGTAGTCCTCCACTCATTGCGATCAATTGCTATGTCCTCAAGGGTAGCATGATTTATATTCGCAGCTGAGAGTTAACTTTTCAGTTTGTCCCTGTATCTAAGCAATGGTTGGCCCACGCTTAGTTGACCACTGTTAAGTTGACTATACATGAGTATTTTTGGTATTCTGTATATATATATATATATATATATATATATATATATATATATATATATATATATATATATATATATATATATATATATATATATATATATATATACACACGCAATAAGAAAGAGTAGTGGGAGGCAGCTCGCTTGAGGAAACGGAGAGCCGAGTTCGAATTCCAGTCGAATCCATTACATTCAATTACGTGCTAATACCCTTGGGATAGATATTAATCCTCAACTTCTCCCAAAAGCTATGGGTGATTAGCAGGACAGACTGCGTTCTATAGCCTTGGACTGTAATTGGTCTAGGAGGACAAATCTGAATACAAAACAAAAACAAAAAAACTGCGGAGTGTCTTTTGGGTATTTCATGGCACGTAGTGCAGCAAGTCACTGTATTCGGCCCCTTCAAAAAGTGTGGATGGTTCTGCACAAAACCTTCACCACTATAATCAAATCACATGTGCTGGTGACTGGGTGTCGGTATCTAGGAGTTCGACGGGAGAGTCCACTATATATATATATATATATATATATATATATATATATATATATATATATATATATATATATATATATATATATATATATATATATATATATATACACGCACACACACATATATATATATATATGTTTGTGTGTGTGTATGTGTGTGTGTATGTGTATGTGTGTATGTCTGTGCAGACACCAGTCAAAAATATGTAGGATTAGGAATGGTCAAACTTATTTAATGAATTGTCTTAGAATTCTTACAAACATTTATGTATCACAATATCCAATGTGCGAGTACTTTTAAATTCATACTGACGATGACCCAAGGAAAAGGCTCATCACAACAATTGCCATAAAAATACTTGTAAAACGACTGATGGAAACCTCGTCACGCTACTGGGAAACGGTCCGAAGTCGAGAAGCCGTGTCAAGAACAGCTACATTACATATAGTTATTTGAATTTTGACAAGAATCTCGAGATATATAATAGAATCACCAGACCAGATATGGCAGCAAGATTCAATGGATGGGCGAATGGTAGATTTATAAAAGTACAAGATACATTCTGACGTGACAACTTATCTGGCACAATGAGTTGAACCAATGTTCCCAGCGGAAGAACGAGGAATTGATACACTATCATATCTCCAATTTATGCCAGTGGAAAAGGTGTACCCAAATAGTTGCTTTCCTTGAGATTAGAATCAGCCAAACTGATGTAAGACAGAAAAGGTACTTTATGGTGATTGAACAATTTAATTTAGAAGCGTTACCGTTTACAAGTCATTCCTTGCAACAGTTCACCATTGATTGGAATTTATTTTCTAGAGATGATATCAGTTTTACTTTGTTGGAGCTGTCGAAATTACTACCAAGACAGAAGGAAATAGATGTGTCATTAGCATAAATAATTAGTTGGGAATTGATGAAGTCGAGCATGTCATTGATGATGATAAGAAACAATAGAGCTCCAGATCTAGAGCCCTGGGTGATCGCAGAATTAATGTGAAATGAGCTAGAAGCGAGTCCGTTCTACAGGACCTTAATTACACGATTTGTTAAGAATGCTTTGATTAGGCCAAATATTCGTCCAGAGAAACCATAGCCCTGTCTTAAGGCGAGAAATTGAATTCAGATATTTCCTGGTAACTGGGCTAAAGATTTGAATTTCATACATTTGCGGAAATTAATATAACAACCTCGGTCGGGATTCCATCTTGGGTCGGTGTTTTCTTTTTCTCAATAGCTAACCGTTACGATACATACGCGTCCATAGGCATTTTTAAAAACACACACAAACAAACACACACACACGTGTGTGCGTTTAAATACTTACATACATAGAGAGTTAGATACAGATAGAGCGAGTGAGAAAGAAAGAGAGATAGAAAGAGCGTCAATGTAGAAATCAAGAATCATTTTTAATTTCTCTATCAAGACTTACGCCATCATGAAAACTGCAGACATGAAATTTTATTCTCTCTCTCTCTCTCTCTCTCTCTCTCTCTCTCTCTCTCTCTATATATATATATATATATATATATATATATATATATATATATATATATTATAAATTAATTGATTTAAAATATGTTTTTTCGCTACACAGTGACAACCGGATTTTATATATTACTGTTCTTTCTTTATATATATATATATATATATATATATATATATATATATATATATATATATATATATATATATAGTAATCGGAACCCGCTCGCATCGGAACATCGGGATCGTTATCCCCTCTGCTTATTCCCTTTCTGACCTCTGGTGATGGTAGCGGAGATGGTTTTAAAATCTCAGCCAGCTTCTGGAGAATTGTAAGAAGTAGTCACGGAGGAAGGTGTATCTTGATGCGAATGCATAGGGCTGCTTTGAGCAGTCATTGTAACAGCGACAACACACCAGAACCAAAATAGCTAGAAGTTTCGGAAGGCTGCTTTCATAAATCTGATAACTAAAGTCAACGAAAATCACCTGCTTCTGCTATGTAGTCGCTTCCATCTAAGAAATAATACAAATCGACTAGTGTCTAAAATAAATCACCAAGACAGAGCTATCAGTCTGACCAGTGATACCGCACAAAAACATTTTGTTCGAATTGCTATTAGGATATATATATATATATATATATATATATATATATATATGTGTGTGTGTGTGTGTGTGTGTGTGTGTGTGTGTGTGTGTATCTATGTGTGTGTGTGTGTGTGTGTGTATTTTGTTTCCTATAGACAAAAGCAGTTTACTCACTAAGAATTTACATCTTCATTTCGTTACATTTCAATTGCATCTCGGCTAGTCAGCACCAAAAATGGTTATGAACAATTCTGCTTGTAAGCAAGCCGTATGTCAAAAACGTCATTTCCTTTTTTACATTTGTTTGGGGAAAAATATACGTAAAGCAAAAAGCTGACGGAGAGAAACAATAATGCTTGTTGATAGAAGTTTGGTGAAGCATGGTTGAGATGTTAAATGAACGTAAGATATTATATATAATTTTCTTTCTCATTGCATCATATATATATATATATATATATATATATAT
Source organism: Acanthosepion esculentum (assembly GCA_964036315.1). Taxonomy (NCBI): domain Eukaryota; kingdom Metazoa; phylum Mollusca; class Cephalopoda; order Sepiida; family Sepiidae; genus Acanthosepion; species Acanthosepion esculentum. The sequence goes on from OZ038476.1 coordinate 9,784,193, forward strand.
ATATATATATATATATATATATATATATATATATGTAATGTGTGTAATTAGGCAGAATTGTTTCAATGATGCATGTTTCATTAAATAATATAAACATGTGTTGTCTATTTATTTTATGTAATATCTTTTCATATTGTCTGATAAGATTAATAACATTATCATTAAACGAAGAAAGAAAATCACAATATTGATACATATTTTTTAATTCTATCTAAGGTTTCGTCTTACATAAGACATTATCAAAGATGACAATTACATTACAATATATTAAGCAATACACAGACATCACAATGAGGATAGTCTATTTCTGTTTAAATGGAAGATTTCCAAGCAACGACAAACTCGTGCATACAAGACGCTGGAAGCGAAAATCGCACCGCAGCTCATGACGTCACAGATGACCACGCGAGAAGTATTAACTATGGGAAGCCGTTAGTATAAATCAATGGCTTCTGTTACCAATTATAGGCATTTAAGTATATTTATGGAGATTTCATAGTTTATTTTGTTCAGGTTAGGTTTCAACTATTTTATGTATATAGCTTCAAGAATTTTTATTTTTTGTTTATTGTTTTCATGTTTAACTATAGTTGTGTTTTCATCAAGGATTTTCCGGAATTGTGTATGCGGCCAGGCATATTGTTTTAAATGCCTAAAAATGTTAGAATTATCATTCAAATGTAGTGTCAAGCTTCATGAAAGCGAGTTTGTGGTGTGACCAACATAAATATTATTTAATTATCTAATTAATTACGACTACACTTGTCTATATTATTTAATGAAACGTACATCAATATATATATATATATATATATATATATATATATATATATATATATATATATATATAGAGAGAGAGAGAGAGAGAGAGAGAGAGAGATTTAATTAAATGTATAGAGAGTTAGATAGATAGATAAAGAGAGGGGTGGATAAAGAGCGAGATCTTCGCATTGATTATTCGAATTGTATATTATCCCAACAAAATTAAAATTTCCCTAGGATATTTACTGTTAAATTAATAGCCCAGAAAGAAAAATTGGCGCTCCGAGTTCGAATTCCGTCCAATGTGGTTAGTTTCACTTTAGCATTAATTTGGAAAAGGTGAGAATCCAACACTGCCCCTCCCAATGTAGTTGCTCAAGCCATTTATTATATAGCATGAGCAACTACATTTTTCAACCATGGCTAGCAACAAGTCTAATATAAGAATAACATTGACTTCAAAACGTTTGGTATCTTAATGGAAAGTAAGAAGCTCTTCAGCCATTGTTAATAGTTTATCTAGAAATAATGCTGAAAACTCTAGCAGATCTGAGCAGTCGTTGGGATGTGTCAGTCCGTAAAAAAACACGGTGCTTGAAATTCATAATCATATATATTATGCAATCATTTGCAAGCGGATGTCGCTTTAATGATTCGGAATATTTCAGTTTGTAACTTTCTCCAGTTGGAGATCATTACGTATTAATTACTTATCACTAATCGTCATTATGTGCTATGCCCCCTCAGTATTTAGGTGATCATGGCTCTCCACAATTTCCTGCTCTTTGTAGCTTTTAATAAATTTTCTCTTTTTGTTTTTCTCACAAAACTTGTTCCGTCATCCATTTTCCTCATCTCTTTACCTATGTCAGGTCTTGTTTTCCATTTTACCCTCAATTTTTCCAGTGAGTATTCAAGCCCTCCTTCTTTATTATATACCCCAAAAATTTGAAATTTCTCTTCCTGACATTAAGTATTAGTTTCGCTTTTGTTTCCTTAAACATAAAAAAAATCGGTCGATTATTTTAAACTGTTTTGAAAGAATTTAATCACACAATGAATGTAGTAAAATAAAATATTGTTTGTAAAATCGTGAAAGTATCGGTGTCGTTATTTTTATGAAAGCAACGACCATGTTCCGTAAACGAATCTGTTAAAAGTAATGAAGTCCATTGCTGTTTCGATCGCCATATTATTTGGAGAAGAGCAGGAACGTGCTGGCACCGCAGCTGAATCAGGCAAGTTAAAACCGACATTTCCTTCAATAGACATTAACGAAACGACCGTTGGTTTGCGATTTTTCATGACGTCTTATGAAACACAAGATAAATTCGATGCTGCCAACTTGATGCTCTTTCGTCAAATGCTATTGCTGTTCGAAAACAAAGAATCAAGCAACTCAAGTAAGAGCGACTGGATATTTTCTTCACAGTACAATGATCGATCACCACCTAGGTGAACTTTATTTACATCAACTTAGCGTCTTCGATGAACTCAGTGCCCTTCCGCTACACGTACGCGAATGTTTTCTTTATAATTACGTTATGAGTCCGCCTACATTCAGCTCAATATATTCGTTATTTAAACGACAGATAAACGTGATTTTATTTTTGAAATAAAATATCACGAATTTGTAAGCAATATTTCGTGTTTTCGTTCATTTTATCGATTGTACGAAAGCAAACTTCTTAAAACTGATTCTTCCCGGTTTACAGTAGTACCCAGAGTTACTCTCGCTTCCACTCTCATTCCCCCACCCTGCTGCACGTTTTACATACGTCCTTATATGGATATAGTGACTAAAATACATACATAGTTTAGAAAATATGTATGGTGTTTAAAAGTTTTGGTCTTTAATTTCAGTTGAAATATCTGACGCTGAAAAGCAAGATTATTCTATCAGAATATCTTGTAAGAAATTTTATATCATATATATATATATATATATATATATATATATATATATGGGGGAGGGGAGGGTCGCAGTATATTTCTGTTATATAATATATGAATATATGATTTAAAAGTTGCATATCACTATATATATATATATATCTATATTGTGTTTAAATACAATAAAATCGACCTTCCTAACCGAAGGCTCCTCTGTGGCCAAATCGGTAAAGACACGTCAGGCTATATGGCGGTTTCGTATATAGGATACAGGTTCGATTCCTGTCGGAGGACGCATATTTTTCTATGAAGATTTCTCGGATATTCAGCCCGGTAAATGTTGATAATTGTGTTTAATATAAACAGAGCATTTACTTAAATATTTTTATCTATAAAAAGAATGTATAAACATATAAAATGTCTTTAAAAAAATAATTGTCGGATTTTGTCTATTACATAATGTACGACGTCAATTGTTTACATTTGGATACGCATTGAGCAGATATGAATGAATAAGGGAAAATCATGGAGAATTGTGTTTAAAACAGTAAAATCGACCTTGCTAACCGAACGCTCCTCTGTGACCCAATGAAAAGTACGTATAAACATAAAAATCGCGTTAAAAATTTTAAATATATATATATATTTATAATTTTTTAACGCGATTTTTATATCGTGGACTCTCCTGTTGACGCGGATTGTTGACCGGCACATACCGGGGACCTTTTTACGACGTATAGGCAACTCAGTTCAGAGAGCCGAGTTCGAATTACAATCGAATCCATTACATTCACTTATATATAATACTCTTGGAAACGGTATGAATCATATTCTTGTACCCCAACCCAGCTATGGTTAAATAGCAGAACAGACTGTGTTCTGTAGCCTTAGATTGCAACTGGTCTCGGCAAAGAACTACTCTGAAATAAAAACAAACCTGCGGATGGGCGTTTTGAGACCTTGTGGCACACGGTGCACCAGGTGTCTGCATTCGACTCATCAAAAAGTTTGCTTGGTTCTGCACAAAAACCTTCTCCACTATAATCAAATTAAATATATATATATATATATATATATATATATATATATATATATATATATATATATATATATATATATATATATATATATATATATGAATTAAGCGTTTCACCCCAAGCAAGGCGGGAAGCCACTAGCACGCAAGGGATTAGAGAGATTTGGAGTCAGGGCAAATAGGTGTGATAGAAGAAAGGATGAAGATAAGGATAGGAGATAGATCAGGGCATCTGGAAACGTCGATTGCCATTACATTTGAATAGTTGCAGATTATAGCTCTCAGGGAAACAAAAAGAGTTGAGTGAGTTCCACAGGCGAGAGATGAGAGACATGAACCTATTGGAGTAGAAGACGGCTGCATTTAATAGTTTCGACAGTGAAAGTGTGTGAGCGAGATGCCATCCTAGTAGGACGCTTAAATTCATGAAGTCTGGGAACCAGCAAAAGCAGATCCTCGGAGCAGTTACCATGAAAGTATTTTTAAAAATGACAGAGGGAGGAGACGTCACGTCTGCGAGAGAGCGAAGGCAGACGAGATGCCAGATCAGGGCCAATTACGTTGCATATCCGTCTCTGGATCTTATCAAGAACCTTGAGATAAACATAAGGGGCACCAGACCAAATATGGCAGCAATACTCCATGGCGAATGGTTGATTTGTAGATTTGAAGGATCGACTCCGGCGAGAAAAATTTCCTGGCGTGGCACATGGAGCCAAATTTCCTTGCGGTGGTCGAAGCTATAGCCTCAATGTATTTGTCCCATCTCAGGTCAGCAGTCAACATGAGTTCGAGTAATCGCAAAGAGGAGCTTTCGACGTCGAGCGTCAGACATTCTAATGGCGGGGGGCAGGGATGGTTCTCCGTGGTGCGTAATAGAGAGCAGTTTTGCTTATGACGCATTAAAGATAACTAGCCAATTCCTGCCCAAGTTCTCAACCGATTAGAGGTCCTTTCCGATATATATATATATATATATATGTTGTGGAGAGGCTACAATCTGTTTCGTTATAGTTAGTAGTGTCATACGAAGTAGGACTCTAAGGGAGCAACGTTTCACGCTTCAAATCGATCTTCTGTTATTATTTCCTTAGCTTTCAATATAGCTGTTATATTTATAGGTCATCAAGTGAGTAATGAAAACTAGGGAATATGCAGCCTATGTACCTATATACCTATGTAACAGTTTATTTATTGTCAGCATGTGTATATGCTTATACACATGTTGATTGCTCCATCTTCACAGATGATAGCTGTCTTGCCCATCAACACTTACATTAAATCTAGATTATTTTTTCCTCTCGAATGACTTCGAAGGTGGCTCTTCAACCAGCAGCATTTGATTTGCAAGGCCTATAGTATAGATAGCAGATATGCTGCAGAGTTTTCAAAGCGTTAAGCGGGTGTTGCTGTGGTAGGTCATCCTTGTACACCACAATATATGCCTCTTCAATCCAGATGTCGATTCACATACTTCCCTGCAGATCACACATGTAGTATCATCGGGTCGTAGAGGCAACACAGAGTAAGGTCGTCTCTCATGTGATTTCAGATGATTAACACACCCAGCTTTTGACAGTATGATACGACCACATGTCTCGCATTTCCAGCTTGCAGTGTTGTCATCTAAGCTCCCGTTAATACCGTACCTCAAATCCCTTTTCAGTGGTGCATGTGCTAAATTCCTTTCCTCTGCTGACTTGCATCCTTCTACAACAGCCCTGCTTCACTCATAGCGTTTACCAGCAAGGTTTTCTAGTCATCCATCTCCACCCTAAGCTCTTTCAAGTTATTTCTCACACAGCCCTTAAAGCACTTTTGCGGCTTATGCTGAAAGCGCTTACCATTTGCAAGTTCGTCATGAAAGCAAACTACATTCATCCATGCGTACTACATGTCTGGCATATCACATCCGGGGTTTAATTATTTTTCTTTGCATGGAGAGCAGGTCCTGAGAAGAAAGGTCGTGTCTGGTATCATAGACTGCCATTTTATGTCAAGGATTCTCCTTAGACAATTTTGATGAAAGCACACAAGCCATTTGAGGTGATGACGGTAAATCGTCCAGACTTCTGAAGAGTACAACAGGACGGTCAGTAAACAAGTTGGGTAAACTGTCACTTTAGTACTGCTGGTGATGCCTCTTTCTGACCACAAACGTTTCCCTAACTTTCCAGACGCAACCAAGACCTTTTGGATTCTTGTATGTACTTCAGCATCAAGGGATACGCCCCGAGACAATGTACTGCCGAGGTACACAAATGTATCTACGACACCTAAATGAGTGCCAATGACATGTATGTTTGGTTCAATGTAAGGTACAGCAGGAGGAGGAGTGAATATTACCTTGGTTTTCTCCAGGCTTATGGTCACTCCAAACGTAGTATCAGCAGCTGAAACACGGGCCATCAGTATCTGTATATTCTTCCTAGAATGTGCGACAAAGTCACCGTCATCAACATACAGCAGTTCACGCACAAGGGTATTGAAGGTCTTGGACTTGGCGTTAAACGTTCGGGGATTGAATACCTTACCGGTCGTTCGTAATAGAAGACCAATTCCAATGTTGTAATCATAAAACGCGTATGAGAGAGCCACAGTAAAGTAAAAAGAGAACAATGTAGGCCCTGGAATGTCTCCCTACTTAACACCGTTGTGAAGGGCTATTTTGTCTGAGAATTCCCCGTTAACTGTGACATATATTGCTGTGAAGACCCTTAAACATATTTATGAACCTGCAATTTTCATGATTTTGTACTCACAATTGGTTGCATGACGTGAATGTCTAAGATGTCACAATAGTTCATTGACGTTATCCCTCGTTTTGGAGCACTATGATCTTAATTACAGTCAAACAATTACATCTGGGATAGCGTATGTATGATAGGATATATGGTATTGACCTCTAAGGTTATTTAAGATCGCCAGAGATCAATTTTGTGTTAAAATAATTTTTCATCAAACCAATAGCTACAACTTAATTTTCTTTTTGATATCATTTTCTAACACACTGAGTAAATTTGAAAAATTATTCAGTCAATAGGACTAAAATAGTCTGAATCCAACGTGACTGATTTAAATTAGAATATTGCCAAGTTTAAATAAGTTACGAGCGGCATCTATTTCTCGAAAGAATGCCAAAAGTAAAGGAATAAAATCAGTTAGAATGATGCACCTTATTGGGGTGACTAAAGTTGACACAAAAGCGGATAAAGCTGTGACTATACAGAAAGCAAAGAAGATCTTCCTATGGTAAAACGCATATTTTTACTTCTTGCAGGCTTCAAATGAAATTTTAGATACCCGTCATTTTTCTTAGAATATATGAGCTTCCCAATAGTGGGAAATTGATCTATTTTTAAATTTAATCTTGGTAAAAAACAAAACGAAGTATGGTAAGCAAAATTCGTATTTATTGGTAGGTGCTCAAGAAACTTGACCTCTGAAGACACGTGTTCTTATTTCCTACTGATGTTCATCTTTGCCCTGACTTTCAACGATGCATATATAAAAGTTTTCAAAATCACCAACATGCAGGGTTGATAACCACATCGCAAACACTTTATGAATTTTCTAATGCTACTTCTCTAATTATCAAAAAAGACATTCTTATAGTTCCTGACCTGAAATAAAAAAGGTTATGCCTACATTTTTATAGTTTGGGAATATTCGACTTCAAAGTTTCGATAACCATAATTTTTTCATAATTTGACGGTAAATTTTTACCTAATATATATAATTTGCTCGTGATTAAATGAAAGTTTTGTACAAAACTTAAGTGGTCAAATAGAGCGTTGCAGTGAGAACATTCCACGGACCACAACAAAAGTAAAGAAAATTAGACATACAAGCTCTTTAATCTTAGATGACGAATTTACACGAAATATGAGTGTTTTACACATTTTAACCAAGAAACCTAGACAATCTATCTGCCTATACAACTTTTTCATAGATTATATTTGACTACGGGATTTATGAATGATGACCCTGTTATCAGCCAGAATATTCCGTATGGTTTCTTGTGCATGGCAAAATGTCTTTTTGCGGTATTTTGCTGAAATAAGTGACTCGTGAGGCGTTTACTCAAGGATATAATGGTATTGCCGTTATAGCTATTCGATTTATGACAAAAAATACAGTCTTGTCCAGGGCAGTTTAAAATCATGCACTCTAATGGCCATTGGCAATTTAGATTTAATAGGGTTATTTTGATTACTGACGACAAGGATGACGCTTTACTTTTTATATATAATATAATAAGTTTTACGGTTTGCCTGGATTTAGGGCTGTAATATGGCGATTAATGATTCGTCGCATGGCGAATTTCTCCTGCTTGTAATTATTGTGCATATGGTTACATTAAAAATTTGTGATATTGTATTTTTAGTACTATTGTCATGTATTTTTGTAATAATAATTTTATTTGTTTATCGCTGTTGGAGTTGGGAAAATTATTTTTAACTCATGTTTCTTTAAATTGATTGGCTTCACTCTCTGGAAATAATGTAGTTATTTAGGATTTTTTTTTCACTGATATTTTATTTTAGACCATTGGTTATTTTATTTTAGACCATAATTTAGAAAACAAAAGTTATAAGGGTAGGTCGTAAATATTTTGGATTTTGGTTTTATATCAACGTAATGGATGTGATTTTATTAACCAAGAGTTTGTATTTAATTAATATATATATATATGTGTGTGTATATATATATATATATATATATATATGTGTGTGTGTGTGTGTGTGTGTGTGTGTGCGTGCGTGCGTGCATGTGTGTGTGTGCAGGTATGCAGAAAAATAGGAAAGAGCACGTTAGTATTTTCGCTTTTATTTTTAAAAAGACAGTGCTCCATACAGAAGTAGAGCTTATATTATAATTTTTTAAATAAAACGCGAAACAGGTTTCATTTATAAACGTTTCTAAACATGTTCCTTATCTTATTATAATGTCGGATTCACATAGCGTCATTCATAGTTTATCATTATTTACACAGCTTTAATCAGCTTTTAAAGTGACCTTCAATTTAAAAATCCTGAAAGTTAATGATATGTTTAAAAAAAAAATGTTTTAAAAATATATGTTGCGAAGTCATCCTTAAATTTAACTTCATGAAGTCGCTCAAAAATGTTCTAACATATATATATATATATATATATATATATATATATATATATATATATGTGTGTGTGTATAAATATATATATTATGAAAAGGACAAAGTCCGACAATTAATTATGAAAATTTCTCGGATATTCAGGCCGGTAAATGTTAATACTTTTTATTATAAACACAGCATTTACGTAAATATATGTATCTATAACATCTATATAACATTTTTTGTTCGCATGTACAAATTAATATTAATATATATATATATATATATATATATATATATATATATATATATAATGGAATCTCGCGTCGATTTCGACGTATGAGGATGTAAGAACTTAGTTGAATCAGTTATGAAATTTTGTGCGATAATCTTAAGTGACACTTATGACCCGCTAGTGATTTACAAAGGAGGCCACATATGGAGCAAGAATGAGGATTGTGAGATGAGATCACTGTTAGATTGGCTGATCTTTTAGTTCTTGCTCTCGATTCTTGAAGATGATTCAGTCAAGCAGATTGAAAACTGCTGAGTCCACTGAAACACATTGATCTTCATTCTACCCGCTCCAAGGCTAAGCGCTCAAGGGTGTTATGTGATACATTGACAGCTGACAAGTTGCTTTTCAGCTTCTCTTTGCATCATAGTCATGGGCGTCCTACATTCCTGTAACCCTGATCTAACTGTCTGTGCATTAGGATCTAATATATATGCTATTTAAGTCAATTACAAGTTATATATTATGAGGGTGTACGTGTGTAATGATTTTTGTAAATTTTAGTACTTGTTTTATTTACTGTTATCATTCAGTAGGTATTAGAGTAGAAAAAAAGCTGTCGGCGCATTAGTATGAATCAGATGGCGTAAGTGACACTACTTTTTTTCGGAAATTTAATTTCTTATTTGTTTCCTTATATATTTCCTTATTTTAAATAAGGAAGGACAAGAAAATAACCTATTACTCTTATGTAAGTTTTGTGATTATTTGCTTTTAAAGCAGACAGTTTTTCATGAGTTTTTTGGTGTTTTTTTCATTGGTTACTTCACTGTTTTTTGTTGAAATGTCTGGTTGCTGCCATCTACCTTGTCATGGTAAACTGTTTACAGAAAAATGAAAGAAATACGACTTTCTACCGTATTTATCAGCTGATGTTAGAACACCGTTTTTACACAAAATACAACGAGTTCATTTATTGTAATGTCATAAAACAAACAGGGTCCTTGATATGTTGTCTATATTGCGTTCACGTAAAAAAAGAAGCAGTGAAATCAAATATAGCTAGACGGGAATAAATAGAATACGAAAAATTAAAAACAAATAATGAATAAAGAAAGAATGAATTGAATAAAGAAAAAATATTATAATAGAAAGTCTTATGAAATGAAGAAATATCTTATGAGAATGAAGAAATTAATGAATCCAAAATGTGAAGAAAACGAAGTCAGTAAAGATTAACACCAAACGAAAAAAGAAAAGTTATGAAGGAAGAAAGATACAATGAATGAATGGAAAAAGAGGAAGAAGGATGAAGAGTGTATATAAGATGATGCAAAATATGAATTGGTAATGGGTTAAAATATAACATGCACGACGATACATAAAAAAGAACGAAATAATAGAAAACATGGAAGGGAAAAATGAATGAATTAAACGAAAAATAGCAGATAAAGAATTATTAATTGGTAGAGTATTAAGACAAATATTATATACAAAGTACAGTGCATGTGTGTGTGTTTGTGCGTGTATATCGCCTCCGTTCCTACTGATCCGATTTCAATGAATCATAGCTCATTCAAAAGCCCTAGAAATGTTATGCGCAGGGAACAATTTTTGGTGACCTTAGAGTCAGGGTTGCCTGAGTATGCGTGGTCAAACATATATATTATATTTAGCCATTATTTTTGCTTTCATGGTTCAAGGGGTGTAATTCTTATTTCGCTTTTGTTTTCACAATTGCAATGCATGATTTATTATAAACTAACTTAAAAGACAACCTATTGGGCAGCATTTATGCTACCTCCTTGATTTGGCCATTGTCACAATAGCTAGGGAAGAATGGATGTGATAGGCATCAATAAACTACAGAAGAACTCAAAATTGATCGCTGCATTTCAGTATTGAATTAATGTTTAATCTTACCTTTTAAAAGTTCAACGATAATTCTTCTGCTGCCACTTAATTTAAAGACGATTTGATGTACGTAGATCATTATTTTCCGTACAAACTATTATTTTATTTCATGGGTGAAAGAAAAGGGGACAATTTATAAGATAAAATTAATATAATGTAAAAATGGGAAAATAGAAATTAGCATTAGTTATACATTTAAAATTTGAAGAGATAGAGAAACATAAAAGCTAATTAAGTAAAACCTATAAATATCTGTCTATATCTCTGAGATGAGGTATTATGCATTATTTAGATTATTCGGACTGATACCCTCAGCTTCATTGCCATATTCATAACGTTTCGGCCGTTGTATGCTCCGGCTTTCTTCATTTGATTGAAATTTCGAACCGAACCCTTTATTTCGTCCTCTGTGCCTAGACCCAAAAAGTTGTGTGTTCAATACCAGGCGACAACTGCGATGAACCAAAAATCAGAGAGTTAACGGGAAATAACTGAGATATCCGCAAGAGACATGGCATATGGATCTAGAACTGTCTATCCTGGTGGACGAAATAAAGGGTTCAGTTTGAAATTTCAATCACCTGAAGAAGGCCGGAGCGTACAACAGCCGAAACATTCTGAATATGGTAATGAAGATGAGGATAGCAGTCCACATAATATAAATAATGCAAGTTCTCTTGAAATAGTTAATCTAATCTTCTCTCTCCAGCTATGAGTTAAATGGAAGTATAAACTATATTCTATAGATTTGAGTGACAACCAGTATAATATAAGATCAACTTTGAATTCAAAATCATGAAGGAATTAGAAAACCATTTCCGAAGGAATCGTGGAAATAAGCTGTGGAGAGCCAAGATTGCTTACATCCTGAAGAGACATGTCGTATAATAAAGCAGATGCAAGAAATGCACAGCTGAATTAGTCGGAAACATTCAAAGATTCAAAATAGAAAATAAAATTATCGATAAGATTCCATGAGAGCTTCTGAAGAGGAAGACATATCTATAAAACGGTTGATAGTTAAATGGTCACTACTCTGCCATATGTCTGTATCTTTTACTGGTTTAATTCAGAGTCTTCCTTCTCTTAGAGTGGTTAGCAGAGAAGCTTTGGCTTTTTTTATTCCTCTATAACTGGTGTTGCAAACTAAGTGAAACAGAATCGACCAAAACTTGAATTTGGCACACTGATCCCTCTTTCCGTGTTAATATTAGATTTATTACTTTTATATGAGACAAAGACACGAATGAAATCAAGGAATAAAAAAAAGCTGATGAAATCAAGTGAAGAAAGAATGGAAGTTAGAAAAACTGAAGACAAATGAAATATAATTGATAAAATTTATTAATAATAAGTGAATCAAAACTGCCAAGAAATCGAGGAGTTGATATTAACTGTACAAATATAAAACGAATAGGAAAAGACCAGAATATAATATGAATCGATACTGCAAAAAGGGAGGAAAATATTGGATAAAATAATTATTGAATGGATAGCCATAAAAAGCAAAAAAAAAAAAAAAAAAAATGAAAACTGGATGACTGAAAAAAGGGAGAAAATTAATTGCAAAATAATAAAAATAGATGGAGCAAATTGAACAGACGAGCGACACAAAGCCGAATAAACTGAAGAGAAGCAATTGATACGAGTTATCTCCCTTAATCTTAGGAATAGAATAGGAATAATCTGCAAATTCGTGAATGAATAGTTGTCTTCGAAACAATATTACAACGACAGAAATGCTGTAAGCATAAAAATAATATGAATATGTTGACTGGAATAATAAAGCCTGCAATATTAATTCTTCGTCAAAAAATGGTCGATATAAATTATTTTACATTATTCGGGCCTTTATCCTCATCTTCGTTGGCATATTCACAACGTTTCGGCTGTTATACGCTCCGGCCTTCTTCAGATGTTTGGAATTTCGTTTATGGCCCAGTGGATAAAGACGTTGGTTAGATACAGTGACTAGAGACAAAGAGTTGTAAATTCAATACGAGGCCACAGCAGTGGTGAACCAAACTTGGAGAGATATAAGAGAAATAACTGAGACATACGGAAGAGGCATGACACGTGGAACTAGAACAATCTACCCCGACGGATGAAGTAAAGGCTTTCGGTTCGAAATTCCAATCATCTGAAGAAGGCCGAAGCGTAGAACAGCCGAAATCTTGTGAATATGCCAACGAAGATGAGGTTAACATTCCCAATAGTGTAAACAATGTAAGTAATCATAATACCTCATCTTAGAGCTCTAGACACATAAAATATATTTTTCGAATATTGCTTTGTAATAGCCGAATTATTAACAGACCGCTAAATATTTTCATTAAAACATGTCTGTAGATAATTAATGTTACTGTTAAGTATATGAGTAAATATTCGCTCTCGTGGCACTGATTTTGAGCAATATTCAGTACACAATAATCATGTCGATGAAAGAATATTCCGTAATTCTACATCTGTGTTAAAGCGTTATGTCGGATTCTGGACTTTTTTTTTCTATCAGAGTAAATAACGCTAAAAGCAAATGAAATTATGAAAGACTAGAATTATTAGGCTGTTCCGATAAAAATGTCCGATTTTTGCATAAACACTTCATCATAATATAATAGTTGCACAGATATATGTTACCCATTCCTATTGAGTAAAGATGCACTTTAAATAATTTATCTCGATCTCTTTCAGTACATGAGTCAAATCATTATTACCTCTCATCTTGAACATAAAAAAAATAAGAGATACGTTTACTTTTTGTTCAAGTTTTTTTATAATGCTTCTCAAACTGATACGAGGATTACCAAAGATTGGGTAAAGGATCCATTTGTGATCGGATGGTACGGCGCTGTACATTCTTTTTAAGCCAAAAGACCTATCGTCGCAAAAAATATCTAAAAAGAATATTCAAATATTTATTAACGTTCAAACCTTTAGACGTTTATTGTAAATACATAAATGACCTTGTAACTCGATGAAAGAAATGGATAATGTGCAGTGCTCCTATTTTGACTGATTTAAACACTATTTATATATATTCATTTATGAATAAAATTGGATATTACTATTCGGACAACCTCTTAATAAACATAGAAATTAGTAGCGTTAATATGATTTTAATGAAACTTATCCTTAATATCATTTTGAATCTGTAATTGTTTAGTGTTTCGATAATAAGTGTAGATGTTTTAAGGCACATGGTGTACATCATTGGAGAACAGCTATGTAAGGAATAAGGGGATAGAATAAATGAATAAAAAATAAAAAGGAACTGAATAATTTAGAAGCATAAAAATCAGTATAAAAATGTGCGGGAAAATAACACAATTATAAAGATAAAAGAAGTAATGGCGAAAAAATCAGAAACAAATAATTGGAAAATACAGCTGAGAATGTAAGGTTTTATTTACTTGGTTAAATGCATTCTTTTTCACATTACATTCATTTTACATTTAGCATTTCATGTGTGTCACTCTGACACTTTCCTCGTTTTCCTGTTTTGTCTTGTTTATGTTTTTGAGCTTTCTATTCATATATTTATAACCCCTGACTGCGTTCTTGTAGATGCGTCAATCTGTTAGGGAATGGAAATGCGTCTAATATAGATACGTTTATGATCGGAATAAACTCCTTTTCTGTAAAAGTGTAGCCCGTTTAATAGTTGAGAAATAAGAGCATAAAGTGACCATCGATCGAATTTTAAAAAAAGTTATACACGGAACAAATTACTGTCGAAATTAAGATTTGGTACAGACCGGCAGATTGGGAGCGAAAAGGGAAAATTCAATTTAAAACAATGTTTGATAAACAAATTCGAACAACATAGCTTGCGATATAATTGTAATCTGTTTTATATCATCAATTTTCCCGTCTTTTTCAATCTTCTGCCAGATATCTTATATGTTATTTATTTTCTTTAATTATATGTTATTTATTCTCTTTATTTATATGTTATTTATTTTCTTTAATTATATGTTATAGGTTGTTTATTTTCTTTATTTATATGTTATATATTATTTATTTTCTTTATTTGTATGTTATATATTATTTATTTTCTTTATATGTTATTTATTTTCTTTATTTATATGGTATTTATTTTCTTTATTTATATGTTATATATTATTTATTTTCTTTATTTGTATATGTGATTTATTTTCTTTATATGTTATTTATTTTCTTTATTTATATGGTATTTATTTTCTTTATTTATATGTTATATATTATTTATTTTCTTTATTTGTATATGTGATTTATTTTCTTTATATGTTATTTATTTTCTTTATTTATATGGTATTTATTTTCTTTATTTATATGTTATATATTATTTATTTTCTTTATTTGTATATGTGATTTATTTTCTTTATATGTTATTTATTTTCTTTATTTATATCTTATTTATTTTATTTATATGTTATTTATTTTCTTTATTTATATGTTATTTATTTTCTTTATTTACATGTTATTTATTTTCTTTATTTATATGTTATATGTTATTCATATTGTTTTTCTTCTCACCGTTTTCAATTTATCTTATTTTCTTCATCACGGAGATGCGGATAAATAGCCGACTATATTCCGATAAAATCCGAGAAATAGTAGGATTAATCTGCTCACAATATATTCCTAGAGTTTTCCTAGTTTCTTTCCTCGTTTCTTTTTTACATCTCTTCTAGTGATTCTGTCTTCTATTGTTCCAATCATATTTTGTTTGTTTGATTTTTGTTTGATTTTTTGCTCACAAAATCTTGGCATCAATTTTGTTCTTGCAAATTTTCAGACATATTTTTTTAATAGATCCTTCTCTAAAATCTGTAAAAAAGTCTATCTTTCTTTTTTTTTATTCCAGTATGCAAGCGTTTTAGTTCCATTCATGCTATATCTTTAACTGAATTTTTGGTTTCTTGGTTTTGTTCCTTTATTTTCTTTCAAGGTAGCAGAGGTCTCCTCGCCATTCCTAAATTTCCAGTCAGCCTACAGCATCTTTTTTGTTACAAAAATGAGATGAAAACAGGAAAGAAATCTAAAAAAAATAATGATTTTATCCATTGGTCTCAAATCTCGAACTTGGTGTCTGATTCCGGAAGTTTTGGATTTCATAGGCATTAGCTAGAAATGATTTTCATTTGATTTTCAAGGTTAAAATCGCTTGCTTGTGCAAAAAAGAAAACATATATATCATTAAAACAAAACTGTCACAACATAATAAAAACGAATGATATCTGATGAAATGCTTCCACTTCAGATGTAAAACTGTAGATGTTTAGCTACGCGTATCTTAAAACAAAGATAGTTTTACAATGTTAGATGTTACTGAATATCATAACTTTAGTCAAGGTCGAGCTTTCGGATGGATTGCAAGTATGAAGATGCGATATATTTCGCATAAAATTCCCAATAGATTTAGCACAATCAGAAATAGAGGGATACTTACAATTTCGTGGGGCGGATTCTTCATAAATATAGAAACTTTTCACGAGCAACAGGTACAAGTAACTACTTTTATCTTCTTTACTCGACTTGTTTCATAGCGGAGCACTTCACATTTCATAAAAATCTAATTTCAACATTAATACACTGGATGAACTCACATATCAGAATCAAACGTTTAAATAAGTATTTCTATATTCGATAATTTATCAATAAGAAAAACTGTAATTTAATAATAAAAAATCTTTTAAAAAATCTATTGATTTTTTTAATATTTACGTCATAAATCTAGGATATTCTTCAGGATTAGGGGCCCTGAAGCTTACGTTCTAGTAGTTTTATACTGGGTCTGCAATATAAAAACTCAGCCATAATCCTGGTCCAAATGTAAAAAGAACATTGTCGTAATGTTAAAATCTCATAATGCGTCAAGCCATAAAGGAACTTCTGTTTAAGTCGATATCAATGGACGTATTTCAATATAGATATATTCTACACGCACAAAGACCCGATAGAACGTCGTTCAGCTGGATCGGACTAATTGGCTTGCTAATAATTTTGTAAAACCAGCAAAATAAATATTCATATACTAACGAAGTTTGACTAATGTCTACACTAGTGTGATACTTGATGGTGTCAAACTCATTGCCGAGGTAGTGATTTGCAGGAATATCGAAATAACAGAAATTCTATGTTTAAAATATCATCAATTCAAAATTAATTTCCAAGAGAAAAATGACAAGATGAGGAATAATTATTTTGTTTAATTGTCTCAATAGCAACGACTCTTCCGAAGCCAAATATATTCCATCTGAATTTTTGGGTTTAACATCATCAGAATAGTCATTAAATAATCTTCGTTGCCTCTTTGATCAGAGTTGTTTCAAGCAGAAATTTGTAGAAACAGAAATAAGAACAATTTTGAAAAGATAGGTAAGAGAATTTGTAATTAGCAATATATATATATATATATATATATATATATATATATATATATATATATATATATATATGTGTGTGTCTCTGTGTGTGTGTGTGTGTGTGTGTGTGTGTGTGTACAAGGTAACCAAAAAAGTTCTGTCCGTTTTTTGATTAGTCATTGAATGAAGTTGAAATATATACGAAATGTGTGTAGCAATTGTTTTCATATACGGACAGCCGGAAGTAGGAACACCAGACGTTATAAAAAACACGCGAACCGTGCCCGGCCATCAGTTATAAGCCGGACAGCTGTGGGAAGGATGGAAGTGTCTAGAGATCTCGTTCGGGGCTGTTTGCCTTACGACTTCAAAGTGGGCTTATCAGCAGCTGCATCAAGTCGCCGCATATGTCAAGCGTTTGGTGATAGTGCTGTGGATGAACGTACTGCAAGGCGTTGGTTTCGAAAATTCAAGTCGGGAGACTTGTCTCTCCATGATGAGCCTCGCAGTGGACGACCACAGGTCTTGAATGACGGAGTCCTGAAGGCGGCCATTGAAGAGGACAGTAGTCTAACGTGTGGTGAACTTGCAAGACAGTTCAACTTTTCCGATGAAACAGTTAGACTTTACCTGCACCGCCTAGGTAAGACGTACAATCTGAGCAAGTGGGTTCCGCAAATGCTGTTGATGATCCACGAGGGACAACGAGTGGCAGCCTGCGTATCGCTGCTTTCTCGCGAGCGTACCGCATCCTTATTCAATCGAGTGCTAACCAGTGATGAAAAGTGGGTTCTGTACGAAACTGCCAAGCGTTCCAGACATTGGTTGTCTCCTCAGGCTGCTGTCCCTCACACTGCAAGACCGCCTATACACCCACGCAACATTATGCTTTGTGTCTGGTGTACAGGTGAATGCCGATGGCGATTAATTCGAAGACTAAATATAAGTTACACATACTTTGAAGCGTTTTCTTTTTTTCCAATAAACATGACATAACTTTTTCGGTTACCTTATATATATATATATATATATATATATATATATATATATATATATATATATATATATATATATATATATATATATATATACAGACATGTTCATTGAATAATTTAGACAAGTTTTGTCCCCTTATTTCAACTGGATGCTTTCATATTCACGGACAAGTTTTTTGGGGGCATTATATATATATATATATATATATATATATATATATATATATATATATATATATATATATATCGAGAGATAGAGAGAGAGGGCGAGAGAGAGAGAGGCTTCATTTAAATCAGAAATAAATAAATATATGCGTGTGCGTTTGTGTGAGTGTCCCACAAAATAGTAATATTTTCGGTAACCTCATCTGTGATGAAGTGATAAAACTACGTGATATTAGTATAAAAGTTGTTATTTTATTTTATGCTAATTTCTTTTCTTTTCAATTGTCGCTTTATCGAAGTTTGTTTTTTATATTCTTCCAGCTTTCCTGCATTGAATTATATCCATATACAATATTTCAGAATGGGTTGAAAATAAATGATTCATGTAGCTTTTCTACTTAGCTTAGCGGAAAAACAAACTATAGAAGATTAAATATTGATACACACAAAAAACATACACACATCTATTTCGTTCTTTCTGATCTGAGGAAGTCTATGTAACGATGGCGATTGGCTTAATCAAGTCAATAAACCTTTTCACAATTCGTCTGATTCATCAAAATTTGTCTGGATTATTTATACTATTTACATGATTATTGTCGACACGGAATACACAACGACATACAAATAAGTGTATGAATCTTTTAATTTCAACCCATTTTTAAAAAAAGAAAAATGGATAAGTATTTACCTTAAATTCAATGTAGAAATGCAGGAAGAATATTAAAAAGTCGACAAAAAATGTAAGTGGAAAAGAAAAGACCATAAATTAAAATAGCGGCTTTTATACAAAAATCGCACAACTTGTTATTTAATCCCGACCGATGGACGTAAGCTGAGCAGATTAACGATTCATTATGGAAGCAGAAACATACAAACAAGCGCACATATTTCATTCGAAAATAAAATTCTAACGATGGCGAAACGCACAGAGACGTCAGAAAACAGTTGTACACTTATATATCCTATTTACACACACACAAGCTCACACGCGCAAACACACACATATCACAATTTTTGTCGAAATTGAGTTCACAAATATTACGGTAAATCTTCAGTGGGTTTAAACTGTTATGCAGCATATATATATATATATATATATATATATATATATATATATATATATATATATATATATATATATATATATATAAAAGTGAACATAGAAGTCAACACTTAGAGGCGACAGTCTGTTTCATGCTAGATGCAATCATCGGGCCCGATGATTGCATCTAGCATGAAACAGACTGTCGCCTCTAATATTGACTTCTATGTTCACTTTTATATTTACACACGCTCTATCTCTGATATTGAGCACTTTATCTCATAAATATAGCACACTTTAAGACTATATTTCTTCATATATATATATATATATATATATATATATATATATATATATATATATATATATATATATATATATATATATGTGTGTGTGTGTGGGAAAGGGATGAATTCGAATGGCTCTTCTTCTTTTCGACCAAAATCGCAAGGCAGTTTCTTTACAAAATAATTTGTTTTACATTCTCATCTGTAGAAGCCGGAACCCACTGTCGTCGGCTAAACGCGTCGTTTATAAACTTGGCCACTTTGACTCGTCATTCCCATTTTCGTTTCGGATACTATTATGCATCTTGAAATCAAGCGCACAAACATCTTTCACAAATAGTAAATACGCGAACAGCACAATGCTTTCTAAGTTTATCTGGGAAATAAAAAAAACAAAACGCGTATCACACCAATAATATCTTGTAAAAAAAAGAGGAAAAGATCATCAGCCTATAACAACCAATCATAAACTTGCAAACTTTGCTTGGAGGAAAAAATAGTTATCATTACCTTCCCAGACAAAAATAAATTATAAAATAAAACGTTAATAAAAACACCGATTAAAATAAAAAAATAAAAATATAAGATAAATAAAAAAAAATAAAAAATAAAAAATAAAAATAAATAAAAACAAGCAAAATAATTCAAACCAAATAAATAAATAAACAAATAAACGACTTCCGGTAAAATAATCGCCAAAAGAGACTATCCACAGTGCACCAATGACCCGTATATATAAATAGCCGAGAAAAATAACAGCACTCGTGGCATGACGATTGCGTCTAGCATGAAACAGACTGTCGCCTCTAAGTGTTGACTTCTATGTTCTCTTTTACATATATATATATATATATATATATATATATATATATAATATATATATATATATATATATATATATATATATATATATATATATATATATATATATATATATATTAGCAAAGCCCTCTTGCCTTGTTCTGCATTGAAATCTATACACTAATTGGAAAACTGACACCTGTTGCTAAATCTTTAAATATTTACATAGTCATTTGTTTGATTAAAGGCATAATGTAATATTCACATTTGCTAGCTAAACATATTATATACATTCATTGGTTCGCTTTAATCCTGAGCCGTGATACAAATTCATCGAATGGATAAATT
The DNA here is from genome assembly GCA_964036315.1 of Acanthosepion esculentum. Classification (NCBI taxonomy): domain Eukaryota; kingdom Metazoa; phylum Mollusca; class Cephalopoda; order Sepiida; family Sepiidae; genus Acanthosepion; species Acanthosepion esculentum. The sequence goes on from OZ038476.1 coordinate 9,805,119, forward strand.
GTTATTTTCACTGGAAAGAAACGTGACAATTTCACGGTTTTCCCATAGACATTTTCTGATGAATCTTATTTCTTAACTCTTAGAGTTAAGAATTAATATTTCATCAACATTTTTCACAAGTCTTAATTAATGATTAGTTAATTATTAAAATTAATTAATGATTGAATTAGCTCATGTCAAGTTCGAACGCAATAAATATCCGTAAAAATTACCCTATCGCATCGTTATATATTTGATATTAACAAATTTTACAAAATATTGGAAATAACTATTATAAAAATGAATGTTGATTGTTATTTTAAGAAGTGGAAAGAAATGAAAAAATAAATTTGACAACTTTTCCATTTCACTTAAACAGCCATGAAACACTTTTATCTTTCCTTCTTTCTTTCTTTCATTTTCTCACTGAAATCAAGTCGTCTCTTTTCCCTTCTTTCCACGCGATAAAAAAAATGAAATAGTCCATTATTTATGAGGTATTGGCAGGAGACGTTAATCACTTTTTTCTTTCTATCTTTCTTTCTCTCTAGTAAAATCCCCCTCTTACGAAAATTTCTATTAATAATAATTTTAAAATAATTCAGCAGACGATAGTATTTAATTTAATTTATTGTAATTGAACTTGCCTTACTCGTTTCCCCTGATTCGATAATGTGCGTCCGAAAATGGCGATTTTATCGCATCGTCTTCTAATATCGGCATTTTAGCTGACATCAAAATGTAGTGTCTTTTCATATCAGCTTAGTCAAATTCATTATCTCCACTTTTAATATTCCTTTTCTTTCTCCTTTCATTCATTTTCTCACTGAAACCAAGTAATGTATTTCCGCCTCTGTTAACGCGATCAAAACGCCATGTGATAGATAGTCCATATTTATGAAGTATTGACAGACAGTAATGATCGTAAAACTAACGATGTTGGGACAAGTACAATTTTAAGATGATATTTTTTTTTTATTTAAAAAGGTATTTTCCAAGTTCAAATTAGGATAAAAAAAGTTTTCTGTAGCTCACAATGGCATTGAATACGTTGTTTAATTTTAACCCGTCGCCATGGTCTATGAATTTAGGAATTTTGATATACATCACAGATGTTTAAGCATTTATAATATCTAAATTATTACTGAAAAAATATACGATATGTAAATCTGCAAAATCATTCTTAATTTTATTTTAATGAAATAGTTTTTTTTTCTAACGACCCCCGTTCATTAGGGAAAAATATCAAAGTAATTTTGTTCTACATATCTTTTTTTTTTCATATTTTTCCAGCGTTGTTAATTTTTCCTCGGTGTTACTATATCCTGAATATAATAATGGTTGAAACACAAATGAGCGAATAAATAAATAAATGGGCGAATAAACCTAATAAATAGATACTAAATTGGATTAAACAGATAAGAACAGGTACTACACTTTGAGGCCGACAATATTTTTATTGCTGGTATATTTTTTTTAAATAGATAGATAGATAGATAGAGAGGTGGGGAGACAGATGGAGGGGTAGATAGATAGATAGAAAAATAGAGATAGTGAGAGAGTGAGAGAAAGAGAGAGAGATCGGATTTGTTTGTTTTGTTTGTTTTACGGCATATCAAACTCAATAGTTTGTTTAATGCTGGCAATATTTTTATTGCTGGTATTTTTTCAAATCTATAGATATATAGATATATAGATATATAGATAGATAGATAGATAGAGAGAGAGAAAGAGAGGGAGAGAGATGGAGAGATAGAGAGATAGAAGGAGAAAGACAGAGAGATAGAGAGATAGAAAGATAGAGATAGTGAGAGAGTGAAAGAAAGAGAGAGATCGGTTTGGTTTGTTTTACGGCATATCAAACTCAATAGGTTGTTTAATGCTGGCAATATTTTTATTGCTGGTATTTCTTCAAATCGATAGATATATAGATAGATAGATATATAGATAGAGAGAAAGAGAGGGAGAGAGATGGAGAGATAGATAGATATAAGGAGAGAGACAGAGAGATAGAGAGATAGAAAGATAGAGATAGTGAGAGAGTGAAAGAAAGAGAGAGATCGGTTTGGTTTGTTTTACGGCATATCAAACTCAATAGGTTGTTTAATGCTGGCAATATTTTTATTGTTGGTATTTTTTTTTCAAAGAGATAGACAGATAGATAGAGAAAGAGAGAGAGGGAGAGAGATGTGTATATATATATATATATATATATATATATATATATATATATATATATATATATATATATATAGATAGATAGATAGATAGATAGATAGATAGAAGGAGAGAGACAGAGGTTCAGATAGATAGAAAGAAAGACATAGTGAGAGAGAGAGAGAGAGAGGTCGGTTTGGTTTGTTTTACAGCATATCAAACTCAATAGGTTGTTTAATGCTGGCAATATTTTTTATTGCTGGTAATATATTTTTTTCCAAAAATGTATTACTGGTAATATTTTTTATTCGAAAATCTATTTCTGATAATATTTTTCCAAAGAACGAATAGCTGGTAATATTTTTTTATTTTTTATTTGTATTGCTGGTAATAATTTCTTTCCTTCAAAAATTTATTGTTGGTAATAATTTTTTACAACGTTTTTCTGGTATTAAAATATATTATTATTATTATTATTATTATTATTATTATTATTATGAATAATAATAATAATAATATAATAATGATAATAATAATAACAACAACAGCAATAATAATAATAATAATACCCTGGATATAATAATGTGTGAAATATATATGGGTGAATAAATCTTTCTTCCCTAGCTCTCTCCTGTTATATTTGTAAAAACGACGCGATATTATTTACCAGACATATAGAATTATTATCACCCATTAACAGTTTAACAATATGTATAATTATTATACCCACATTAACTGTTGTTAACTGTTAACACCGCGAAATGAACAGGCAATAAAATATGCAATGTTAATACCGATGACACGTGACTGTTTCCACGTGAAACCAATTGCTATGATACATTAATAATGGCCATAATGATGGAAATACAGATTGAAGAATTTCCTAGATCTGGCCTGTTATGAAGCAATTAATTGATATATTATATTTGCCGTTTTTAGTTTGGATTTTATTGCATTGTTTTATATATACATATATATATATATATATATATATATATATATATATATATATATATAAATATTTTGGTTGGATCGATGTGAGTTTGTGACCCTGGGTTTCACGCTCTTGCGATGGTCAGACAAAATGATTATTTTTTCAAAATTTTGGATTCATGTAGGTTGCATGTATTGGTGTTATTTTGGGAGTGGGATAGAAATCCTCGTCGTAATGTCACCCATACTAACGCAAACATGCATGCATGTCCGTACACCTCTTGAGGTACGCAGCCACACGAGCGCGTGTGTATGTATGTCTGCGTACCTCAATTACGACGACGATTTACCTCCCGCTTTCAGAATAACACCAAGACATAAATCCAAAATTTTGAAAAATTAAATCGCAAATGCGTGAAACCCAGTCACAAACTCACATCAATCCAACCAAATATGTTAGCTCTATCACTGATATTGAGCGCTTTCTAATAAGTAATATGTAGGACCTTGATGGAACACACACCGTAAGGATCATACCAATAAATATCTCGAAGCCTTCAACAAGTTGTGGCACAAATGTTTGCTACACAAGCTTTCCAACTATAGAGTCACTGTAAGTGTTATTTCAATTATAGAAACCTTCCTAACAGGTGCATTCCTTGAAGGTAGTTATAACGGCCAATTATCCTAGGCCCTGGCGCTCAACGCAGGCGTCCCCAAGGGGTCACATCTTGGACAAACCCACTTTCTGACTTACATAAATGATCTGCCTCGGATCATTTCTAAACATCGATGACAATGAATAAGACGATATACAGGCGCACCTCTGAATGTCTTGATCAGAGATTAGCAGCTGACATATATTCTTAGATAACACTAACTCCCCTTAAAAGGGAAAAGACTGGCTTGTTACATTCAAGGTATCTAAAAGTAAATTGATTATATTCCATCACCGTCGATCAGACCTCGAACTACAGCCAGTCAGGATAAGCGAATGTTCCCTCGAGGCGGCACCGTGCCTGGAGAGGATATTGGATCTCAAGTTAAACTCCTATATACAATCCATGGCTAAAGATGTAGGGAAAATGATCGGCTCCCTCTACCGCTCCAGTAAATACGTGACTCCTTATGCTATCCTCTAACTTCATAAAAGCCTGATTAGGCCTATATGAAATACTGATCTACGAGGGTCATTCAATAAATAAGTTGAATGTTTCGGTATAAGGACTTCTAATACAGATAGAAGCTTACTCTTTATTATTTTTTTTTACTTCTTTTTCACATGGATTTAATTTCTTTTGCAGATTAAAAAATAACTTTCAGAGTTTGGGCGATTAACAAAGATGGCCGACCAAGAAGCATGCTCCAGGTTTTTGGTTGCTGAAGGGTGCAAACCAGTTGAAATTCATAGGAGAATGTCAACTGTGTATGGTGCCATATTTTTCAGCCAAAAATGTCTACAAGTGGGCTAAATTGTTTAAAGAAGGACGGAGCAGTGTTGAGGATGAAGACGGGCCTGGGTGGCCTAAAGAAGTGAAGTCTCCTGAGGTGATCGAATCAGTCAATGACCTCATTCAGTCTGACAGAAGGGTGACAGTGGATGACATTGCAAGGACTTTGAGCTTATCTGTTGGGACAAACGCAGGGGTCATCAGTCAGAAGGAGTCATCTTGCATCATCACAACGCAAGGCCTCACACAGCAGCCCAAACGGTGCAGACCATCAATGAGCTGGACTGGGAACTGCTCCCTCACCCCACTTACAGCCCAGACCTTGCCCCTTCAGACTTTCACCTGTTTGGTCTCTTGAAAGCGTTCACTGGAGGCACGAAGTTTAAAAGTGACGATGAAGTCAGAAGTGTTGTTAGCGACTGGTTGAGATATGAGCCCAAAGATTTTTACGCTGAGGGAATACGGAAGCTTGTGCACAGATGGGAAAAGTGTGTGACAGTGCTGGGAGACTACGTTGAAAAGCTTTTAAAAAAGTAAGCTTCTATGTGTATTGGAAGTCCTTATACCGAAAATTCACCTTATTTATTGAATGACCCTCGTATATTTGAGCAGGAGAACACTAAAACTCAATTTAGTGTCTTGACAGAGTTTAAAATGTTCTCTTATTGCTTGGAGAAAAAATTGTATTCCATCCTCTGACCTCTCTTTCACTGTCGGGATGTGGTGAGTTTCTTACTGCTCTATCAGTACTACCAAAGAAAACGCCCCAATGAACTGCATTTCGTGGTTCCACCACGTCTGACCTTCACGGGTAGGAGCCGGCATGCCGCTTACATAATAGAGAGTCACCCACATTCCCTATCGGGAGAAGTAAGTTCCATTCAAACAGCTTCTTCACGCAAGCCATTGCCATATGGAACAGACTCCCAAGAGAACTTTTCCACGATCAATACAGTCAATCTTTTCAAGTCTAACGCCAGCCTTTATCTTCCCCTCATATCCATACAAACTACACTTTAACGTAAACTACTAACTCAAGCTCCCCCCACCGCGAGGTACTGTAAGATTGAACCTAAATTCAAGAAAAATATGTGTGTATATGTGCGTGCGTGTCACTTGAATGCTTATTGTAATCACCTGGAAGGTCAGAGTACGGAAAAGATAAGTGAACATTTAATATATATATATATATATATATATATATATATATATATATATATAGCTCTTGAAATATATTTCAATTGAGCACTGTTGAATGACAAGCTAATTCTACAAACAACAGCCACGCGCGTTAATGCAAAGCTCTTCAGTAAAATTAATGGAGCACTCCTGCTGATTGACATTTGTTTACATTCGTAAAAACAATATGCTACATTTAGCTGTCTCATTCTGTCGAATGAAGATATTTCAGTGGTAGAAACTCTCTATATATAGTGCATAAGAAGTTAATGGTGTCTTGCGGTACCTTCTGAGCTTAGTATTTGCCTGCCACTCAGGTGGTTCGAATGTCCCGGGCACGCTGCTCTCAATAAACTCAGATAGTGATATGATTGTCCCATTCCAGAGGACAGTGTTCCCTCATTCTTGCAGTGCTGTATGGCAACTGCAAAGTTAAAACGATGTTGACTAATCTAAAGAAATTAAAAACGAAGATATTTAATATGCTTGAAACAGATTCATTCAAACAGGAACAAAAATATGGTAACGAAAACAAACACCGGATATCGGAAATGAAATAGTACTTCGAGATAAATCCCCACAAGGTTCGCAGTTACTTTCTTCAGCATTTTGGTTGACTGCAGACAAATGTCTCCTCTTTGTTTGAATGTGAAGCACATACACTCTTGTTGCACTTGTGGCATGTAAACGAGGTTTTTCTATCAAGATGACTCAATGAGCATCTATACCAACTCCTTCGGGCAGATATCGCCATCCTCTCTTGTTATGCTCTTAATAGCAATGTGAACATCATCTACATTTTGTCCCTTTGAAAGTAAGTGCAACCGAAACTAAGTCAAGCGCAAACTCTTGAAGAAACAGCCTCCGTGCAAATGATACACCTTTTGGCCCATGTTGACAATGAATAAATCGTATATATTCGTTGATAGTAGAAAGGTTGAGAAGATTCATGAAGTAAGCAAGAGGCCAACGCTTTGTTTTGTACTGCAATTAATAAGTATGTGAAAGCTAATCGGATGTATCGACTCCTCCTTTGTTCCTTTTTTAGAACATTATTATGTTAATGTTCCCAGTAGCATCGTTAACCTTAGTAACATTATGCATTATTGAAAGAAGCATGACAAATTTGTTTTTTTCTTTGGAATGATTGAAACCATTGTCACATTTTTATTAAATGCGGACGGAAAGACATTTAGCATTGGTGGCGCTATTTTTGATGTCTCGTTAGAATTTTCTAACCATTCCAACTTCTTGCAATAACATTCTTCAACGAGGCCAAAATCTGTAAAGTAATTATCAGCGGAGGTATTTCTTCCTCTTCTGTAAAATGGCTCGACTAATTGCTTAACTACATTGGATGCCAGTCCAACTATAGGTTTTTGTTGACTGGTCTCCCCTTTTTATACAAATGAACTCACCCAAGGTATAGATATACAACTACCAATGAATACCCGGTCAGTCAGTAAGAGAGTCGAGTCGATCGGTAGAATAACGTAGCGGCAAGAGTCACAGTAACAAGCACGTAGACTCAGTAAGAAGTCATACAGCGATACGTCGATATCAAAGACTGTATATATATTTTGCTACTAACCTGAATTCCTGGAACTACTAACCTGTATTACCAGTTTGTATTATTACGTTAATACATTTATTTCCTATATTCATTCTTGGCGTTTGTTATTATTTTCTACTGGATTTCATCCCGGAATCCACAACAGTTTTCCCTCAGCTTCTTTGCCTGCATATGTTATTCTATCATAGATATATCCAGTGATACAATCCACTAAGAGAAAAAAGCTTCATGACATATTTATCTGGCATTGAAAGTAGATATCGCGTGAATGGACATCTCCCTCATCGATGCATAAAAATCTCTGAAGGATGATTAGTTCTTTTTGCACTGTGAAAGGAACAAATCTCATAACGTACAGAATGGAGCAAACTTATCAATTCCCCCTTCTCCTGTCGAGTATCTAGGTTATCAAAGCGAATACACTGACTAATTTCTTCAAACCGGCTCCATGACATTATCGCATCAAATCTGACCTCAAAAGCGGCCCATCTTTCCACACCACCCTGGTCCTTCCGTGATTCCCGTTCGACACACCGGCAGTAATATAAAAGACCAAGATGTGCGTGACGTTCTGCCACGTCAAGAGTTTGCCTGTCTGTTTACATGCATTTACCGTACATGTTTGTCCATTATACAATCATTTCGCTAATTTCAGAGGTCAAGCCTAGATCCAAACCTCCTCACTTTGTTTTCACTGTCGATATAAGTCTTCGATTACCACTAAAAATATTTGCACCACGAGCTTTTGAAGAAGCATATAGAACACTAGACAGTTTTCTCCCAGATCGAGTTGAATAACCACTTTCAGTTCCCAATCTCCATAAACAATGTCATCATCTTCATCTAACTTATCAGCAACATTATTAACATCATCAGCGTCATCATCTAATTGAATAGAATTATCAGGAGAATCATCTTCGAGCATCTGTATAATACGATTCGGCTGCTTCCTGTGAAGAATATCTTAGGTTTGTAGCTTCCATCATCTAATGTTCAAAACGAATTTATTGACATAAGTGTGAGTGGTTTCAAAATTATTTTCCAGTAAAAAAAGAAAACGGTGTCATCACTCTATAGGAAACCAAGATCCTTACTAGTGGCACATAGAAAAAAGTAAACAATTTGTCAGTTAACTTATAGATGGAAAATAACTTTAGCGCCCAAGCTGAATGCAGTGGAAGGGGCATCGCCGTTGTGAAAATTAGATATATTTCAATATGAATTTTTTTAATACGTTTTGACAAGTTGAAAAATATAGCGGATATATATTTTTTGAGGAATACACGTAAAATGACCCAAAACTCTGTACAACGTGATAGAGTTTAAACTTCATCTGTTTTGGGTCATTTGTGACCCAGTATCGGCACTTAATATATATAGGTACACGACCAGTGTATTCGTAGAATATTTATACGACATTGATGAATACAAGCAATACGGATTTTTTTGTGACTGGAATTCTTCTGCACATTTTTGATATTTAGAAAATATATTTGCTGACCTTTCCGTTCTAATCACTGGAAAAAAATTATTTCCCGTCAGTATTTTTTTGAGGAACGTTTTCCTTACATATTTTTCATTATCGTTGCATCCCCTTACCTTACATATTGGAGTAATCACAGAGGAAATGTATTTAGCTTTCATTGGGTGTCCCAACCCACGTGTTGCCATTTGCAAGAATAAGCGATGTTTGAAATGAATCTATATCTATCTTGTTATAAATCGGTGTAGTCAGAAAGAAACGTTTTAATGCATTTCTTTATTACTATGTTTTTTTGCCTCTGAAAAAGAGCAAATATAACAACTGGAGAAAGAAAAAGATTTTGTCTCAAGTTCAATCAGTGGAATGGAAAACACACACCATTCACAGTCAGCTACATTTGCTGGATGTAAAGGAAGGGGAGCGTCTTAAGTCTTATGAAGAAGTAAAAAAGAGAAAAGAACAAGTGATATGCCTACATTCACAGAGAGAGAGAGAGAGAGAGAGAGAGAGAGAGAGAGAGGAAGAGAGAGAGAGTAAGAGAGTGGAGGGAGATCAAGTTATTGAGCTCGCCTAATGATTTTGACACAGTGATGCACAGCGAGTTGTCCTTCGGGACAGATTGTTAGGTTGGAAAAAGGCGGACAGGGAATACTAAACAATCGCAAGGATATGTACGGGATTAGTATCTTTTTTAAAAGGCGAAAGGACTAAATACTACGTTATGTGTGTGTGTGTGTGTGTGTTTTCATGTGAAATATATATATATATATATATATATATATATATATATATATATATATATATATATGCACACACACGCACGCACACACAAACACACACACACACACACATATATATATATATATATATATATATATACGTATTGAACGATAAAAATTATTTAAAAAAAATAAAATCTTCAGACACACTGGGTTGTAGATTAATATTCTTTCGTTTTTATTATTATTATTTCATTTAGATTCCTCGACTAGTTTCGGCCAACATGGCCATCATCAGGAGAAAAAATATTTCTGCTTACTGGTAGCAGTAAACTACAGAAATGAATGTCTTGATGGAGAAAATGAACTTTTGTCTGTAGTTTTCATTTGTTTTTTTATTTGTCTTTTTTTTTAACATGAGTTTTTTAACATTCCTTATGTTGGTCAGTCTCTTTTAAGTTGTCATTAGAGATAAGAGCTGGATGGATTCATGCTGCTTTGAATTCCCTTGGTCAGTTTGCGAGGTTTTATTGGTACCTGGAGAGGGGATGTGTCTCTGTTATGTGTGTGTGTTGTTATGTAGGTCTTAGGGAGTGAGTGAGTATGATATGTGTAATCGTGTATATTGCTGTGGGTGTGTGTTGTCATTTAGCTCATTAAGGAGTGAGCGAGTATGATGTGTGTAAGTGTGTATATTCGTGTGGGTGTGTGTATAGGTGTGAGGCCTCAACACCTCCGTAAGCATGTCTGTTTTGTGTGGGTGAGAAATGTGGGTAGGTTTTGATTTGTAGGGTTATGTATTACTACTATCTATATTGTTAAATTTATGGTTTAGCCCGGATGTATAGTGTGTTTTTAAACGTCGTATCCACTTATTTTCATTAAAATCTTTCTAATGTCATCTGCTCTGGGCTTTTCTATTCTCTCAATTATATATATATATATATATATATATATATATATATATATATATATATATATATATACACACACACACACACACACATATATATATATATATATATATATATATATATATATATATACACACACACATATATATATATATATATATATATATATATATATATATATATATATATATATATATATATATATATGTTGATTTAAAGACGGCAAACAAGGTACTGCAATTAAGCTTTTTATATAGTTTTCTTTTATGGACATGGAGTGTGTAAAAACTGCCCAAATGTCCTGGAATTCCGAGCGCTTTCGGCTAAACTTTTAGCCATTATAAAGGATGATTTTATTTTTGCTTTTGAATTGGGTGTATGGATTGGGTGTATGTTTCTAGAGTTATAGGGATGTTTTACTTTCCGAACACAGTCAGCACATTGTGGCCGTGTTCGTAGTTAATATTATTCAATGTTGGCTTTTTCTCTTTTATTGTTAAGGCTTCTCATATTTTTAATGTTTGTTACATCTGGATAAGGTTATGTTTGTATTTTCTATTAGAATGTTTCGGATGGAGTCTGGTAAGTTTATGTGTGTTTTTAAATGTGTTCTAATAGTGCTGTGACCGGATAAATGTAACGTTAGGCATTTGGATAGACATGTAGTATTGCGGCTGATGTAATTATTTATGAATTCGGTTTAAACAGGAACACAGTTCCTTAAAGGGCATTTAAACTCATAGATAATATTCGTTCGTTGTAATTTTGATTTTGCTGGTGTGTTGTTATTTTTTTGAATAAGGTTAGCTGATTTAATTTTTTTGTGGTAGATAATTTGTTTTGTTTTGTTTTTTTATTCGGGCAAATTGGGGTAGTGTATTTATTTAGGATATTTCTAAGTGAAGATTCATCTTGTTTGTAGTTGATGTGAATTTGACTTTTGTAAAATATATTTATATGATTTTTTAATGTGTGTTCACTGTCATTGTTATTTACTTTGGGAAGAAATAGTCTAATTGGTTGGTGGTTAGGGAAGCCATTGTTAACTAAGGTCTGTTTTGCAATGTTGAGTTCTTTAAGGAAGAGTAGTCGAGCGGGTGAATTCTGGTGTGCTTTTTTTAGGAAGTTTTCATCACTGCTATTTTGTATCTGAGTGGGCATTCTCTATTAAAGTTAAGGTAGCAAGAGTTTCTGCTAGTGGGATTTTATACAACCAGGAGTTAAAAGTGTTGTTATTATATTCTACGATAATGACTAAGAATAGGAGTTTATTATTTTGACTTAGTTCGTAAGTAAAGTTAAAGAGTTTTTTGTCAAATGTGGTCTTAAGAGTATCTATTTTGTGTTATTCGCTAAAATAAATATACCGTCTGCGTATCAGACATATATTTTACGTTTAGCGACCTGTTTAAATATCATGTTTTTTTGGTTTTTTTTTACATGGGACATGTAATAATTGAAGAATCACGGGCCAAGCAGATTTCCTATATTAACACCATTAGTTTGGGTGTAAATGTTGCCGTTATGGTCACACCAGCGTTGGGCATGCATGTAGTAATTTTTAGAGTATAATTGGTTTGATTGATGCCGGAGGGATAGAATTATTAGCTTTACGCAGTATTGAGGATAATATCAATGGTTTGATCGATGGGGACGTTTATGAATAAACTTTTGCCGTCAAGTTATGATACGTTGGTCTTGTTTTGTACTTTTTTTAAATCTGAAGAAATTCGTGGGTGGATATGATGCTGCATGTAGGTGGATGTGATTCCCCATGTAGAAAACATAATTGTCTATCCCACAAAAGGTTTAATATTTTTTTTAAATCACTAAGTGAGGTTTTTTTGCCAGCATTTCAGTTAAGGCATTTAACCTTCTTGATACCATTTGCTGTAAGCGTCACCGAAAAATCTTTATTGAGAACAGGTTAAATAATTTTGTGTCACTACCCACTGTTTTCACGACAGGGAGAGGAAGAGGGATCATTCCGGCCTTCTGAAATGGTACCAACATTAATACTCTTGATTCCATTTGCAAATTTCATTCAAGAACCATCAAGAGGACTGTTAATAAGTTTTAAAAAGATCGCACAGTAAAGAAGAAAACCGGATCGGGAGGTCAAAACAGAAAGAGGAAAGCATCATGTCCACTTAGAGATAAAGAGATCAATTAGAAAATGTTATGTGATCTTACCTATAACGACAGAATGAACTCTTCCTGACAATATGAATACTGCGCCTCTCAAGAGAGAGAGAGAGACGAGACGGAATCGAGTCATGAGCAGTCTTTGACTGTTTGCGACTTCTGTCAAACTTTCTGCTTTGGCAGAGAGGAACCGGGACGAGGCTTTGCCGAAGGGCAAAATTTCGTCCGGGGAGGTAGACAGTCCCTGAACCCTTTTTATACGGGTTCTAAATGGTCATATTTTTGCCCGAGCCTACGGGCTCGGTAAGCCCACATTAAACCGGCCTTGTGCCACATCGACCTATGTGGGGGGGGTTGCTAAATATTGAGACGGAATCGAGTCGAGCCAATAGTAGTTCACTTGTGTGTTGATGAATAAATATCTCGTGTAGAGTGCTTGATGCAGGGAATTGTTCTTGCATGAGTTTAATGAATATATTTTCTACCCTTTTTTAAGTTCTTGTTCTACAATTTCTTGAACTTTATGATATTTCTTTTCATGTTAGCTTTTTTGTGGTGTGTATTCGAGTGTTGCTGGGAATGCACCGTCTTTTAGGGCTCTTTCGTAGTCTTCCTTAGTTTCGTTGAAGATTGTTTCACAGATAGACTTGTCGGAAGGCGGTTAATTGTTTGTGGTATCTGCTTAATTATTGATGGTGTATGGCTATAAGATGTGTATAAAGTGGTTTATCATTGGGTTTTGTGTATGGTTTATATGTACCTTTTTAGGTTAAATGTAACATCTAGAAAAGCTACTTTGTTTATTTTAGTTTAGTTTCTATGTCTATGACGAATGCCATATATATATGTATATATATATATATATATATATATATATATATATATATATATATATATATATATATATATATATATACTATCACTACTACTTCCACTACTATGTCTAAAATTAGTATTAACGATAATAATAAATATCTGTTTTATTTGATTTGTTACCACGCAATGTCGTTATAAAAACCGTGTATAATATCATAAGAACGGAGCGACTACACCAGGAAAAACGAATTATAGACACTAAACATAAAACAGCAACTGTCGTTTTCCCGCTGTGAATACAAGGAGACTGATGATCACGCAGCATGAAGCTGTCTATTGATACATATGGATACGAGTTTCATTAAAACGACAGACAAGAATTTTGTTAGATAACATTTCTTGTCTATCTAAAATAAGAATATGTCTATGGGTTCAGTGAGTACACACTACCAATACTATAGCTAATATTAATAATAACATTAGTAATACATATATTTGATTTGTTACCTACGCAATGACGTTGGAAGATGGTGCTTAATATAAAAAGAACGGTTTTAATGACCGAGTGATTCAACGATCTATCTGGACAATGTCAAGATCCGCTTCTTTTAGTCGTGTGGACTTTACTGTACTGAGATAACTTTCAAACTCACTATTGTCCGCTATTTTATATTGTATAGCAACTTAACTCTCAATATAGATTCTTCAGGTATCGTCAGATGCTGAATACATTTAAATCCGCGATTCTTGCGTATATGGCTCTTAAAGTTAAGGATTCTTTAACTTTTTGGTAAAGTTAATATTATATTGTATATGTATGTTTTTTTTCCCCAATATTTACTTTGAGGGAAAAGGATTTTACGCAGAGCCAATGGATAGAAGATATCACTTGCGATTTGACATAGAAGTCGACCTGAGATTAACAATTAAAACGATTGGCAAACGACATAACTGCTGTCTTTCATTATCTATTCAGCTCTGCTATGATATCGAAAAACAGAAATTTCCTCCGAAAAGGAACCAAGCAACCGATTATTTTCTGGCAATATATATAATCCTTTTGATTGTTCTGTTTTTGACATAACTTATTACTATAAACGTTATATTTTGTGTTTTTATTTATTTACATATCTGTTAATTTAGAAATTAAATGTAAGTGTGAAGTATTCCCGACATCGAGAATAGGTTACTACAAACTAATTTGTAGGATAGACGTCGGTTCAGAAAGCTGATTCTCTAATGGAAAGAGGGGGGTGCACATGTTTGATATCACTTTAG
>OZ038476.1:9822245-9859745 GCA_964036315.1 Acanthosepion esculentum
TTGTCTACAATGGCCTTTACTCTAAGGCTGTGTTGTTTTTGTTATTAACTGTTAAAACTCTCACGGATTGATGTTCTAGTTACAGTGTTTTTCCGTGTTTATTTATTTGTTTCTTTATGGTTTCTTAAAGGGGTGCTTAGATATGCTTGGGTTGTATTTTTAATTGTATAGCTTTATACGGGTCTGAAATTAATTGAATTTGCTAATAGATATCATATGGTATTGTGTAATTATTTATATATGTTATTGTAGATTTTCTTTAAATATTTTAGGATTTCATTTCTCTTGTAATTTTTTTTCTGCCCATTTATAAATTACTATTTTTAAGGGGTATATTTGGCGGTGTCTGCCAAAAGTCGTTATTTCATTTCTTTGATTCAATACATTTTTGTTTTTAGAAACTAGATAATGTGTAGCGTTTCATGTAGGCCTAAAGGTCATGTGTCATCCCAGGTTCTACAAGTTCTTGTTCTATCTATTATTATCCAGTTTACTTTTTGTGCTTTATTTCTTTCTTTTAAATGCCAAAGATATTTAGATAAGGATGTTTGGTTTCGGTTTCTATTATTATTGAAGGAACTTTGGTGTTGTCTCCACCTCAGTTTCAATTCATTTCTTGTGGATCCTATATATATGTTTTCAATATTTGGAGTCTCACTTGATGAGATTGTGAATTGGTATACTACAGATTCTATGGGGCATTTTTTATTCAAATGACAATTTTCAGGGTTTCTACAATTATATCATTTTTTATTATTATTGTATAATTTCATTTTAGGATCTTTATTTATTTGATTTTGGCATGTGTATCTTTTCAAGATTTTATTATTATGTTATTTTTATAAATATTTCTAAATTTTCAGTACAGCTAGAACTTAATTTTAAGGTGTTTTTATTAAAAACAAATATTTCTAGGTTTACGATTGTTATGAAAGAATTTTTCGATTAAAGCTAGAAATTTTTGTTCTAGATTCTTATTAACCATTTGGTTGAACGCGGTGGGGTGTACGAAAGGAGTTTTCTATTTCTGTTTTTCTTCTCGTCTGTATTTTATTTTTTATATAATTGATGTAGGGCGTTTGTAGCTACTTCATTTTAGACTTTGGTTATAAAAATTACTATGTTTATAGAATATTTCTTCATTAGCGGAATCCATACTAATTCTTTTCTCAATTGATAATGGTATGTGCTTAATTATAGAGGGATGATAATTTAACCTAGGGTGGACATAAAGAAAATTAGTATTAGGTTTTCTGAAAGGTAGGTATAGGTTATTTGTTAAGACTAATATTATGTTGAGGAAGTTTACCCTTTTCAATTTTGTGTTAACCGTAATTTTTAAATTTAGTTTTCTTTATTCACTATGTATCATCTTTCTAGTTTTATCTATTTTAAAGTTGGTAGAACTCTTCACTCTCATGAGGCCAACATCTCTGTATAGCCCGATGTCTTTAATATCTATTTTCCGGTGCGCAGTTAGGTTATATAAATATACAGATAGAAAAAATACCAATAATTTTTGACGTTAGAAAAAAACACAGATGACATGAATTTAGCGGATGTCAGAATTTGTTGAAAGATACATCCCTACCCATCCCTAAACATAACCCCGCTTTCAAATGTAACTATTAACTGATACAACGAAAATTAAAAAATTGAACCCTCTACCACCCCTTGTCTTGACGGATGGATTTATCGGTAACCTTGGAAACCCTCAATTATGAATCTTTCCAGTGCCGTTAACAACCGTAAATTTTAAAAAGTAAGTTACTCCAAAATTCGCTTGATGAGGAAATGGAACTAATGTCTTTGGTTTAATAACAAAATTAAATTCAGGGGCTTTAGCTTCCATTTCTGAAATATGGTTATCACTGTGTAGCGGTAAAACCATATTTTAAATCTATTAATTTATAATATATATATATATATATATTTATATATATATATATATATATATATATATATATATATATATATATATATATATATATATATATATATGTCAGGATACTACACATACATTATGCCAAAATTGTGCTGATCCGCATCGAAACACGACTGCAATTGTGTAGCGATTTTAACTTGTTTTCGGTGCAATATCCTAAAATAAATGATATTTCTGTACTTTGTATTGAGCCATCTTTTATTTTAAATGTTACGAAGGATAGAATTGTCCTCTATTCGTTCTTATCTTACCTATATACATATATATATATATATATATATATATATATATATATATATATATATATATATATATATATATATATATATATATATATATATATCATAGAGAGAGAGAGAGAGAGAGGAGTAGATACGCAGATTATTACCAAATGGCGACATTCTCTTCCATGTTTGAATGGTGGCATTCCTGCCATTCGTGGGATTTTATTCGTGTAAATTTACACACAATCATATATACATTGATATATATATATATATATATATATATATATATATATATATATATATATATATATATATATATATATATATGAGGATGAAGATAGATAGATAGATAGATAGATAGACTGAAACAGATATACTGGCTTTAATGTCTGTATTGAAATATTGTTTTTGCAATTACGGTCAATTTATTTCACTCAGTTCTTAACACAGATAAGGAACTGCTTATATGCTATACAAATATTTTCTGAAAGATTTTACAATATGAGACATCAATTTCTAATAATATTGATAGCATCTCTAGGAAAAATTAAGGTTAGTTGAGTCTCAATTCATCAATGAAGGACACACAAATAAATCTATATATATGCATACATACACACACACACATACACATATATATATATTCAATATATTTATTCATTCATTATGTAGAGTTTACGCAATATACAGTTCTTTGGATCGTTTCAAACCTTGCGGGGTAATAGATGAAGACATAAATGCATTGGTTAGTGTCGTTATAAATGTACATAATGTCAACACATGATGAAAGGGAAAAGGAGGGGTGAAAAGACAATGAAACAGAAGCAGGGAATGCATAAACCTTGTTGGAATATTAGCCTCAGATCGATATGTATAATGAGTTATATTGCTTACCTACAATAGCACACACAATGAATCATTGAATAAATGTCAAATCTAATTTGGCCGCGATTTATTGAAATTCTCTGCACAATATGCAATGATAGAGCCTCAAAATATTGGGAAGTACAGGAATAAAGATAAGATTGCCCGTGCAAAAGGATACTTAAATATATCGTTTCTATGCTTTTCCAAAAATCTAAGCAAATGTCGAAACAGATTTATTTATGAAACGTTTTCAAGTACACACATCTCACAGAAATTCATATGAATCAGCAATATTATTGATCCTTCTCTAGCAGCTCGGCTTTAGTCACTTGCCCACCACCGTAAGCTTGCATCTTTCTCTCTCTTTCTCTTTCACTTTCTGCCTTTATTTAAATACATTCATGGTAACTGTCTGGATAAAGTCTTTGCTATGGTACCTAGGCTGTATTCATTTGAACGCAATACTAGACTGTCGGCGAGATCGCATCAATTTCCATTTAAAATAGCTAGATTTAGCCGTAACTTCTACGCTAACAGTTTCTTTTCTTGCGCTTGGGAATATCCCTTCCGGCTCCAAGCTTTCCAACCAACTTTAACCTGCAAGAAATTAAATACAATGCCAATTGCCATCTACTCTCCTCCTTAATGCCCTTTTCTCTTCCTCCTCATTACTAATGTTTCTGTTCCTAATTACTCCACACACTGTAACCCCTTGCGTGCTAGTGGCTGTATTGCTTTGCTTGGGATGACACTGATAAAAAAGAAATGTATTTGGGATGTGGTAAAAATATAAATATTTGTAAATGAATGTATAACTGCACTTGAAAATAAAAGTAACTAAAATACAATGTCATTTTTAACGCCTACAAAACTAAACTTCTCTCTTTTAATCATCTGAGAAATCCGTGTGTGCTTTACATCAATATGGTTGATGTTATCCTCCAGGAAAATGTCTCTTTGCGCCTTCTCGGGCTTCATTCTAAGTTGACATGAAATGGAA
This sequence comes from Acanthosepion esculentum, assembly GCA_964036315.1. Classification (NCBI taxonomy): domain Eukaryota; kingdom Metazoa; phylum Mollusca; class Cephalopoda; order Sepiida; family Sepiidae; genus Acanthosepion; species Acanthosepion esculentum. Next base: position 9,826,285 of record OZ038476.1, read on the forward strand.
AGACTATATCGAATGCATTGCTAGGTCAGTTCCTAAGAATGTCGGTCCAATGTGTTGGGAGAGATAATTCTTCTCTCCTTAATCTATCTTGCATATCTATAAGTCTACCATTCGACCATGCTTAGAATATTGCTGCCCTATATTTGGTTCGGTGAACCAGCAATTTACCTGGAGCTCCTTGATAACATCCAAAGAAGCAGCAATATTTTTGGTACTGACCTGGCGGTTCGGCTTTAGTCACTTGCCAACCGCCGTAAGGTTGCCTCTCTTTCAATTCATTATAAGTATTTTCATGGTAACTGAATAATAGAGAGGTCGCATCAATTTACCATCGAGCTAGCTAGATGTAGCCGTAACTTCTACGCTAACAGTTTTTTTTCTCGCTTGTGAACTCCCTCGCGGCTCCATGTTTTCCAACCAACTTTAATCTGTAAGGTTTTAAATACAACGCGAATCGCTATCTACAGACTGCCTGAGTGTTTTTTTCTCTTTCTACTCATTAGTTATTTTTATGTTCCTAATTCCTCCACACACTGTAACCCAATGCGTGCTTGTGGTTCTACTGCATCGCTTAGTGTGACAATGATTAAAAAATATCCACATAGATATTCTTACCAATATACGGCGTCCTGGGTATGACGATAAACAACATCCGCTTCCTGGGTATGACGATAGACAATCTCCGCTTCCTGGGTATGACGATAAACTACATCAGTGTCCTGGGTAAGACGATAAACTACGTACACGTCCTGGATAAGACGATAAATCAGCGTCCTGGGTAAAACGATAAACTACATTCGCGTCCTGGATAAGACGATAAACTACATCCGCGTCCTGGGTAAGACGATAAACTACGTCCGCGTCCTGGGTAAGACGATAAACTGCGTCCAACCGCATGGCCACTGATAATACGTTTTTGGAAAAATAATGTTACCAGCTGTACGTTTTTGAAAAAAAATAATATACCAGCTATACGTCTTTATTGAAAGAATAAAGTTGGCGGCTCTACGTTTTTGAAAAAATAATAGTACAAGCTATACATTTTTGTGGGAAAAATATTAACAGAAATAAATTTTTGACAAAACAAAAATATTACCAGGAAAAAAAAGTTGTCGGAATTAAATGACCCATTGCGGTTGGTATGCCATAAAACAAAACAAACCAAACCAAACCTTACCAATATACGACGTTTTAGTTCTGATACTTCTCGATCAAACCGCTTGGGTGACAGCATTTATCCGTAGACCCTGCGTTATATGGAATCTGCTGCAAGCTGAAATTTTTCAACGTAATTTAAACGTATTACATGTCATCATTCAATGTTTTGTGTGTTTTGTTCGTCTCTGAGAGTATTTTGTTGGTGGTTATCTGTTAGTGCCTTTATGAACATTTGTCGGATTTCATACAGTATATGTAAACAAGAAGCTATTTTATGGCGAATTTAAGACGTAATTATATATATATATATATATATATATATATATATATATATATATATATATATATATATATATATATATATATATATATATATATATATATATAAAGATATTTTTATGTTTATATATTCTTTTATAGATACAAATATTTAAGTAAATGCTCTGTTTTATAATAAACAATATTAATAACATTTACCGGCCTGAATGTCCGAGATATTTTCATAGAAAATATTCGTTCTCCGACACGAATCGAACCTGTATCCTATAAGGAACCGTCATTTAGCCTGACGTGCCTTAACCGTTCGAGCATTTACTTAAATATTTGTATCTATGAAAAGAATGTATAAACATAAAAATGTCTTAAAATAATGGTCAGACCTTTTCTATTTCAAAATGTGTGACGCCATTTGTTTACATTTCGATACGCCTTGAGCAGATATGAATGCACATGAGAGATTCATGGAAGATTGAAGTTTAAAAGCAGGAAAATCGATCTTGCCAATCGAAAGATTCTCCGCCGATTCAGGCCGGTAAATGCTATCAATACTGTTTATTATAAAACAGAGCCTTTACTTAAATATTTGTATCTATAAAAAGAATGTAGAAACATAAAAATGTCTTCAAAGAATTGTCGCACGTTGTCCCTTATATTTATATACATACATATATGTATACGGACTTTTTTCTCGTCTTTATTGCTAAGTTTCGGCCGTTGTACTGTCCGGCCTTCTTCAAGTGACTGGAATTTTGAACTGAGCCCATTACCGCCTCCACCGGAGTAGATTGTTTAGTTTCTCGGGCCATGCATTTTACGGACGTCTAAGTTATCTCACTTTAAATCCACTCTCTAAGTTATTGTTTACCACTGTAGTAGCCAGGTATTGAAATTTTATTCACTGAGCCAATCCGAAAAAAGTAAATAATGAAAATAATTACAATACTTCATCTCAGAAATATAGACATAGATTTCTAATAATTGTCGTCATATGTTTGTATACGTAATTTAATAGAACTAATTAAATAACAAGGCAATCCAACGTATTAAGTACATAACCAATGTCCCGACTTCCAATATCACACCCGCAACACACATTTGTAGAATCAGTTATCTAAATGCATTATATTTTGTCGAATTTTTTTTGTTGTTGTTGATATTATATTATTAGTAAATATTATATTATCGCTACTAGGATGCTTGTTCTAATGACCATGCTCTACAAGTTATTTCAACTACTGCATTAACCGGCATATTACCAAACACATTCTTATTGAATCAGTCTGGGGCCGAAACCCAACAGATTCACTTGGCCCAACTGTCAACCTTGCCCTCCTTAGATCAAGAAAGTAGTAGAAATATAGTAGGCTGTATCTTTCTTTTTATGTACCATGTCCTTTCAGGACGTAGGCGATCATGGCTCTCCACCTCCCTCTATCCCTTTCAGGTCTCAACAAGTTCCTTTCCTCTGCTTTCTCCCCCAGTCCACGTTCGGTAATCCACTTGCTTAAGTCCGCCAGGAATATCACGCGTGTGTCCCAGAAACTTCAGCTTCCTTTTTCCTGATATTAAGTATATGCCCACCTCCTTGTTTGCAACGTCTCTAAGACCTCATCGTTGCTCACAAGCTCGGACCATGATATCGTTAGCATCCTTCTGTAGAAGCACATCTCCATCGCCTTGAGTCGCTTCTTCATCTTTGAGGAGACCGTCCAACATTCGCTGCCCAGCTTTTGGAATTAGCCCTTGGCCATCCCAATACGTCTTCTTATCGTCCTCTGTCAAGACGCATCCTAGATATTTAAACTTCCGCGTGTGCTTGATTCTAGGTTTCCGACCTTCAAATCGCATTTTGGTTCATCCTCTTACTGATGACCATGTTATTCTGTTTTCTTTTAGTTTATATTTAGTCCCTTCTTCTCACTTTCCGTCGATACCTTCTGTAGGAGAAATTGTAATTTATTTTCAGTGTCTGATATCAGTATTGGGTCATCTGCGTATCTTATGTGGTTACGACTGTGGCCGCCAATGCTAAATCCCTGTAGAGTTTCCAATTCTCTCAGGATTGCCTCGCTGTATAGGTTGAACAGTTCGGGTGAGAAGACGCATCCTTGCCTTACGCCCCTTTCTATTTTTGTATATTCACTGAACTCGTTCCCTATGCGCATCATTGCTGTTTGATGCCAGTATAGGTTCTTGATTATTCTAAAATCTTATTTGCGGGTATATGATTATATGTATACTAAGATTCAAACCTCTCTTAAAACGCAAGAAGGATATAGAGTATATTATTAAGGAGTTACATTACTATTTATACATATTGTATTTCTATATCTGATCATGACTTTATCATCATTTACTGTCATACAGCTATTTAATATTCAGTAAATTGAATCTAGTTATTCTGAATGTTGCACTGCTATTCCTAATTGGTCGGTGTTCTTCATATATTTATATTATAAATTCGACAAAATACTTACTGCTTAAAATACAGTTACAAAACCTTATGTTAAACTAATATACAGATCGAGGACGAGACAAATGAATAAAAAAGGTTTTAAAATAACTACAGTACCATCCAAATGTCTTCAGCATTCATTATTTACATTATTCCGACTATTGTCCTCATCTTTGTTGCCATATTTATTACAACGTTTCGGCCGTTGTACGCTCCGGCCTTCTTCAGGTGGTTGGAATGTCGAACTGAACCCTTTATTTCGCTCATTGGGGTAGACTGTTCTAGTTCCACGTGCCATGTTTAATTGATGTCAGGCTACACCAGTAAGCGAAATAAAGGGTTCAGAGAGAAATTAGCAGGAGATAACTGATAACTGATATCGATTAAACATGGCATGTGGAACTAGATATAAAGGGTTCAGTTCGACATTCCAACCACCTGAAGAAGACCGGAGCGTACAACGGCCGAAACGTTGTAATAAATATGGCGACAAAAATGATGGCACTAGTCCGAATAATGTAAATTTTGTACACAATACCTCATCTCAGAAATATAGACAGATGTCTTCAAATTTTTAAATATGTCGGAAATATCTAGTAAGTGATATCTTATAAAGGTATGTTTTTATTGTGCCGTCTACAAATGAAATTTCGGTCCTATTGCAATTATTTTCCACTTTATTCATTTTTAATTGTTAATTCTTTAGCAAGGCTCCTGAAAGATCGTGGAAGATGCGAGACGACGTCGAAATGGCCAGGCAACTCACATAAAAAAATCAGATACTGTGTTTTTTGCATAAAGAATTACCAGTAATGAAAATCTATTGCAGTGTATGTATATCTATTATATTATAGTGTTTTCAAGAAATTAATGAACGTTGTTAATATTTTCGGCGTCTTGCTGTAACTTGATTAATTGAATTACTGTCTACAAAACCTTTACCACCTTCACATGTTCTCGATAGATATCCCGTAGTTAGGCTCACACAACTCAAGATCGCGTGGAGGTTTCTGATGAATTCTGCTCATTCGTTCTGTCAACATTTGAATTATGATTTAAATCAGAGGTATAATCTAGCCAAGCTTTCTATACAGTGACACATTCATCAATCAGTTTCTGTATTGCATAAAATCTATGATATGGAACACTGTAATGCTAAAAATCTCAACTTCATCTAGGTTTTGTACCAAATGTTCCTTCAGCATTTGAGTCTATTTTGGCACGAAAGTAAATGTTAACCAATTCTCTTCAATCATCCCTGTTTATGCAAGCCTAAAGCATCTTTCCTCAAAAACATGTCTATGTTGGTTGTGGCTGAGGGGTCATTTCTCTTTCAGATAAGGTCACCTACAGCTCTATTTTCGCTTCATCGCTGGATGAGATCTGATACAAATTATGTGTGAAAAGGATTCCAATATGAGTAAAGTTTCACCTCTGGACATTACAATAAAAACATCTGCATATAAAATGAAAAGAATTTTGAAATTTCTAAGAGTAATTTTGCACGCTTCTCTATTAATGTACTTCAGACTTTACATGGAATGTTCTACAGAATTTCGCTCTTTTGGGGTGAGTTTAAATTGTGTCCAATTCCAAATGAAGAAACGTTAAATAAAAATCGGGTGAATGGAAAAAAATCTCAAAGCCGAAAATTACTACGTTGGTTTCAGACATGTGAGCATTGAAAAGGAAGAAGACACATAACTGTGGTTAACGATAACCAGTTGAGAAATTAATAAATAATGGAAGTGGAATTGGCAATGTTAATATTAGCCTTTACCTTATAAGGAAACATTGACATTTATTAAATAAATAACCAGCGTTGTTGTCATATGAAATTCATCAAATCTTTCTATTAAAACAATTTTTAAGAAATAGGTTTCTCAAGAACACTGTTATCGCCCTGTCTAGTTTTTATTATAATAATAATAATAATAATAATAATAATAATAATAATAATAATAATAATTATTATTATTATTATTATTATTATTATTATTATTATTATTATTACCTGGACTACTTCTATACCTTTTGTTGGAAGTCGTGTGGCACGTCAATATCTTGTTTATGCTATTAAAATTAGATTAGAATAAAAACCGCCAACATTTGGAAATTTGTCGTACGTTCGATGCTTCGAAATATTTTGCTCTGTTTCTTACACCTAAAATCTTTGAAATGCCTGAAAATATCTAAAAGCAAGTTAAATTATTTTTAAGAAATGTGAGCAGGCTCTGAATTAATTATTTAATTTTCATTCATCTTTGCTACTATTTTGTTTCGATTTAAATAGGTAACATCTATAAATAAAAAAGAGTAAAAACTTAATACGCTATATGTTATTATGAGAATTATTATTATATTATATAAAAATAAACATTTTAACTGAGTTTGTTTTATAATCACATGCCGTGACATAACTACTGATGTAGGGAAAGCGAAGGATGTAATTTATTAGTTATTCCAACTTATTAAAAAAGAAAACTATTCACAAAAACAAAACAAAAAAACTTAAATCGACAAAGCTTTTCGCACGTGCTTAGAACAATTAGAACAATTATCTGATTTTCAAGGGATTTTGTTAATTTCTTCCTGAGTTCCTTTCTTTATCAGACCCAAAGCTCCAACGACAAAAGAAACAGTTTCAGTTTTTAAGTGCCACGTTTTTTTTTCAATTTCCAGGTCTTTGTATGCAGACATGTTTTTGTCACTTGGCATATAAATCAGTATAAAAACTTTTCCTTTACTGTTTGTGATAATAATGTGTAGGCGATTTGCTTGTATTATTCGACCTGTGTTGGTAGAAAAATTATTATTATTATTATTATTATTATTATTATTATTATTATTATTATTATTATTATTATTGTTATTATTATTATTTCCTTTGATTTTTGTTGTATACACATTTCCTTCCGGGTTCTAACTTGAGACTTAAGGTCGGAAATGGCTTCATAACATTTCCACCATTTTTGCAAAAAAAAACAAAACAAAAAAAAACTAATATCACGCACATTTTCCTTAGTCAGGTGTGTGTTCTCCTTGGGAATACAAGCTTTTGTATTTTTTTAAGCCATGAGCTACCAGGGATCACTTCATTGAGTTTATCGGAACATTTTTCATGCAAGCCGAGGACTCCATCTACAATTGGAATTATTGATGACGTTATATGTGACATTTTTTAGATCTCCATTTCAGGATTTCTGTATTTTGATAGTTCTTTGAAAATCTTCATAGATAAATTTCAATCTGCAGAGACTGTCATGTTAATAAGAAAGCCCATTCTGTTCTCATAGTCTTTAATCATCATACCTGGGCGATTAGTTTTCATTGTTCTGTCTGAGTGTATTGTATTGTCCCAAGAAATTCCAGTGCATTTAGTGGCCCACTCTATCATACTGACTTTTATATTCAGTAGGTACTAACACCGTGGATCTGATCCAAGATGGTCAATTGTCTCTGGATATTTATAAAAGTTTTCGCATTTGGGGTTTAACACAATTTTTTAGTATGATTGCTTGGTAATTTCTAGTTAGCAAGTATTGGTCCTGTGCAGCAAGATTATTATTATTATTAATAGTAGTAGTAGTAGTAGTGTTTTATTCCCTTTGATTTCTGGTATATACACATTTTTTCAGAGTCCCAGCCATAGACCTAAGGCCAGAAATGTCATAATGACATTTCCATTGAGTATTTATTATTATTATTATTATTATTATTATTATTATTATTATTATTATTATTATTATTTAATTTCCTTTAGTTTCTGGTGTATACTCATTTCTTTCTGGGTCCTAACTAGTGATCTAAGGCCAGTGATCTACATGGCATTTTATAACGATAAAACAATTATGATTATACACATTTTACATCGATAAAGCCTTCCGTAAGTTATTGGATGTACTTGTGAGAACATTTTGGTGTTTCTTTAATACATGGGCTACCAGGAATCCATTCAATGTGTCCATATGAATCTTTTCCACTCAATCAGAGGGCTCCAACTACAGCTGGAATTGTTGATGTCCTCATGTGCCACATTTTGAGATTTCAAGGACCTTGTATTTTGATAGTTTTCTGAAGATCATCAAAGATAGATTACAATCTGCAGGAATTGCCATATCAATAAGAAGACATATTTCGATGTTGCCGTCTCTAATCACGATGTCTGTGCGGTTAATTTTGATTATTCGGTCTTTGTGTACTGCAATGTCGCATAAAATAGTTACAAGTTCTATCTCCGTAACCAGGTCTTACTTGCAGTTTCCTTTCCCTAAAAGTTGCATAATTCCCAATGCAGGTATTGGCCCACACTGTCATGCCGTATTTCATACTCAGTGGGTGCAAATATTGCGCAACCTGATACAAGATGTTCAATTGTTTCTGGATATTTATCACAGAATGTGCATTTTGAGCTCACACAATTTTTCAGTATGTCGGTTTGATAATTTCTAGTTAGCAAACTTTGACCCTGTGCAACAAGAATAAAAGGTTTTATTTTGTTATAGGTGTTAAACAGACATTACGTAGCCGCTGACGAGTACGGGGTTTGTCTACATCAGCGTGTTTGGTACGCTCAGAGTAATGACCGTGAGGGAATTTACCTTGCCATCGTTTCTGTATGTGGCCGGTTGCATTTAGCTTTGCTTTATTTTTTAATTATTTTTCAGCCTCAGTAGATGTATTTGCTTTATTTGTATTTCTTCACATATTTTAAACTCCATTTTTAAGTTGTTGGCGTTCTTTATTACTGAATAAAGTCACTTACTACTTTTATATTTTTTGACATATCATCATCCAGTGTCCTGTAGTTTCGAGGTATCTTTGAAGGCCGATTGTTGTAGTTTTGTAAGACAGTCCTAGCCGAAATAATCTTCTGCCTTGTTCGGATCAATACACATACAGGTAATCAAAATCAAGCTTGGTTGATGCATGTGGGGGCAAGTGAGAGGCTTCCTCGTTTTGGCGTCCATTCGCTTAATATCAGCTATGGTCCAGTTAATGATGTTGAAACTCTATTGCACCACAGGGACAACCAAGGTGTTTGTCGCTGATATCCTGTTATTTGACTTCAGCTCGGTATTCAGTACTAGATGCATACGCCTGTAGTATTCCTTTCTTACTTTCTCCTTCATTTGTTTATGCTGTATTCCATCTCTTTCGCTAATTCTTATATACGTATAAGTTTCATCTTCTTCCAGTTCCGTCATCTTTGTAACAAAATCTAAATCTACTGAGAGTGTATCAGTATTTCTCCCTTTCTCGAATGTTAATTTTGCACATTTATATAATCAGAAATCACTACCGATGTCGTTACGGAAACATTGTACAGCATTGAGGAGGCCCTTCAACTCATTGTCGACTTCGGGAAAGCGTTTGAAGTCATTCATTTAGAATAGGTGATTGAATGTTTTCTTGCTTAGTTTTTTTATCAATAGCTATTATTGTTTAGGTAAATACATAAGTAGAATTAAGGACATAAACAATATTAGGTTGGTGCAAAAATAATGTCGTTTTTTGACGTTCAACTTCATGTAAGAAAACGACATTATTTTTGCACCAACCTAATAGAAGTGGTGACATAGAATGTCTTTGAAAGAGTCCTCATCGGATATTCAGCCGGCTGAATGTGGTACTGCTACTTGTGTGATTAAGGTATAAAGGGATTTTCCACATCCACATGCTGTGTTTAAGAGGATTTACGACCATAGAAGAGACGTTGTACATTTCCAGGGTCTTAATGATCCAAGAGTACGGCATACTATCGAAGGATTTACGGTAATCTATCGTTGCTAGCTGAGATTTTTTAAAAATCGTTTCCTGCAATTTTCCAGTATCATTTGGTTAGTAGTTGATCTTTGCAGTTATATAAACCTCTGCAGCATCCGTCCTCTTCCAGTGTAAGAATGTTGTTAGCTTTGAAAAAAGAGTAATTATGGTTTGTCAAAGCAGACGTGGTCAAATTATACATGGTGGACAGACATGTTATTGGACTATAAGATTTTGGATCATGTTTTCATCGTTTTTAGCAGGAGATATGTAATACCGTCAGCGATCCATTCTGGGATTTCATTATTATTATTATTATTATTATTATTATTATTATTATTATTATTACTATCAATATTATTATTATTATTATTATTATTATTATTAGTAGTAGTAGTAGTAGTAGTAGTAGTAGTAGTAGTAGTAGTAGTATATTTCGATTTCTGTTATGGTTACATTACCTACCATGTCAGCTGGAAGAACTAAGAGAGGTAGTGGTGTGTTTTTATGACTACATGATTAATTTTTCTACCTCCTATAACATGTTCTTAATGTGTAGGTTGTACTTATCAAGACAATATTTTCTGATTCGCTTAAGCTGAGACATCCGGGGATTTGTCAAAGTGTTGTTCTCTTCTTATCATTCCAAGCAAACCTATTTTTGTTTTCAATTTCGACATTTTTTCTATTTCGATTTCCAGGTTTTATACTTCGATAGTTTTTTTCAAATGGTTGCTAACTTACTCCGCTGGGCAAACCATATCAATTAGTAGGCAAGTTTTTTCTTTTCAGTTTTTGAAAATTATATCCCGCCTCTTCGTTATTATCTTCCTTTCTGTAAAGATAGTTTAATCCCATAAAATTGTAATGTCTTCTGTTTCTGTAACCGACTGTAGGTGAGGTTCATACACGTGTTTGTTATCTTTTTTTTTCCAAAGTGTTGTCCAGAGAAAATATTGCCCCACTCTATAGTGACGATTCCTGTCTTCATTGGATGAAAGTACAGATCATCCTGAGATTATATGGTCCATAGTTTCCTGATATTTCTCACAGAACTAGCATTTTGGATCCACACTATTATGTATGATATTTGCATGAAATTTCCAGTGAAAAGACTCTGGTCTTGAGCTGCAAGAATAAAGCCTTCCTTTTTAGTCTTTAATCAAGTTGCCCGTAACCATCGATGAATGTTAACTTTTATCGACATAAGATTTCTTAGTACGTTCTGAATATTGCTCATGAAGAGGATTTATTATTATTATTATTATTATTATTATTATTATTATTATTATTATTATTATTATTATAAGATTTCCAACAGTACCAATTAGGCGGTAAGCAGTAAAGCATCAAAATTAGAACTCCCACCGTCTGCAAGATATTCTCCTGCTTTCACCCTGTATCTTCTTCGTTAGCGTGACTAAATCATATATTATTTTCTTTTATTTTCCATACTTCAACAAGCTCACAACAAATCTACTGCATATTTCCGATATTTGATGTTATTCTATCACTGAATCAATTTTGTTGAGGAATCAATACAAGTAGATCAATTATGAAAACACGATCACGACTAAAAATTTCCAATAATATTTTACATTCCCGATCAAATTCCCATAAATGTCATCAAACCCCTGGGTTTGATAATAATCAGCTTCTCGAAATCTATGCCTACGGTCAGGGAGGAACCGAGACGAGGCTAGGCCGAAGAGCAGAGTCTCGCCTGAGGAGGTAGACAAACCTGACCCCTTTATTACGGGAATCCACGGGGAATCTTTCCATAATTAAGGGCTCAAATATATAAAAACGGCCTTGTGTCACATCTCGCTTTGTTGGAAGGACTTGGGCAAATCCCGAATTCCCTTGTATTTTTCTGTTTAGTTCTTTTGGTTGAACTGTGTCATCTACTAACGGATAAGCATCCACCAGTTTATGATTTTATTTATTTATTTAAAAATTAAGCAGCATCTAAAAAAGTATATATACATCCTTCTTCTATAAGTTTATTTATAAAGGAGGATGTTTTAGTATACCTATACGCAAAAGAGAAATCAAAGAGATACACATTCAAGTTATGGACGCTGTGGAATGCACACTTAATATCATAAAAACTCGCAGTTTATATAACATGCTACCTCCGGAGGGAATATTCAACTAAATGCATCAAAAGTCGTCTTCATTTTAAGAATCCTACATTATACTGATAAGAAAAACGATGGCTATCAGGAGGAAATTAAATAATAACAGGATTTAATGTTACCAACTGTAGCATTTTAACCCAGAATCATTATTATAACGTATATCAACAGGGAAATTCGAGGTAGTTAGTCAGAGGTTAATTTTTGTTCAAATACACTTGGAAACGACATGAATCCATTTTTTATTCTTCTAATTATGGCCTCTCTAATCTTGAAAACAAGTCTAAAGAAGGAAAACTCTGATAAGGAAGCCATGGAGAAATCAATAGGAAACAACACTATTTTCTTAGAATCTTTGTTGAGTTCTGATCGCCTACCTGTTGAAGGGTCTTCGGATGTTTAATCATTTTCTGAATTAAAACAAAGACTAAGTAGGAAAGTTTTGGGGATTAAATCACAATGTAGGAACATTGGCCTAATATTTTATATGACACATTTTAACAATCAATCTCTATGATTGGCTTCAGAGTAACAAGGACGAAATACGCCGTCATTAAGTTGAGTCAAAGTAATATATTATAAGTGTCATAAATAAAATGATGTTATCTTTTAAATAAAGGTAAAATTGTATGAGGTACAAGAAATGTTTCTTGAAGGCCACGTTTTTGGCTTCTTTTGAAAAGTGTATTATCAATCTTATCCAATGTGATTTCTAAGGAATATAACAATAGATTTGATATTTCGGAGAAAAATACAGATCTACTGCATTGTTCTATTACTTCGGATCTTATCTGCTCTTGGTATTTTATTTTTTTCATTTCCTACAGTGAGTAATTCTTTGGAGTTAGACACACAACGTTATATTCTATGGTTTTCAAGTACTTTTTAATTATATTTGGGCATGAATTTAAACCTGGTGAAAAAACCTTTTCTTTAACTTGTGTATTTTTATGAATTTTCTTCTTTTGCTTTGAATTTTGTATCACTTGATATAAACGTACAATTGATATAATGATATAAATGTGCAGATTAAGTTAGCACACACACGCAGATATACAAACACACATACGCAGATATACAAACACACAAACGTAGATATACAAACACACACACGTACAATTACATTGTCTAACTTATGCTAAATTTTAATACAGCAAAGAAAGTTATTTATTGTGGATATCCGTATTTGAGGAAACAACCCGTTTTTTGAAACATTTTGTATTCCGTCTACGGCCACGCATTCGTGAAAAACGTAAAAAACTTCAGAAGCCGCCCGAGAGGTTTCGAACCTACATGCACATTTGTTGGAATAATGAGAGACTGATTCGTCATGTTTCAGATGGAACAGCCACAGAGAGCACAACAAACATACATGATTCTATTTACCTTATGTAAGCCATACGCATTGACTGCTTCAGATTTTCACGATAGCCAATGTCAGCACGATTTTTTATCCGAACCGTAAACATAGTCATTTCTAAATAAATCATGGATTTATTCTTTATGTGATATTTTTATTACTTCAAAAAATCAGGATCAAAGCAACAAATATATATGTGTATATGTATCCGCACATGGGTTGGCGTGTATGTGTGTGTGTGCGTATATATATATATATATATATATATATATATATATATATATATATAAAAGTGAACATAGAAGTAAACACTTACAGGCGACAGACTGTTTCATGCTAGATGAAATCGTCATTGTGTCTAGCATGAAACAGACAGTCGCCTCTAAGTGTTGACTTCTATGTTCACTTTTATATTTACACACGCTCTATCTCTGATATTGAGCACTTTATCCCATAAATATAGCACATCTTAAGATTATATTTTTTTCATACATACATACATACATACATATATATATATATATATACATACATACATACATATATATATATATATATATATATATATATATATATATATATATATATATATAAAAACCTAAAGAGCCAGTTAAACCTACCTAGGTTTCACCTAAACGGATCGTCAGGGTAAAATTAATTTTATTTAGGTTTGCTCTACTCCGTGTATTGAGCAGTTTACGTAGTTACTTTTACTTGTTTTGGAGTTTTTCTTTGCACCCTGAGTTTGAATTCTGGACGATTGTTTTCGCCTCAATTTCATGTTCTTACTTTTTCTTTTTTTATTCTTCATTTTTCCTTTGACTATTGACTTGTTCAACTACAAGCCGAAATACCCAAGGTGTTTCCAAGCGAGTATATATATATATATATATATATATATATATATATATATATATATATATATATATATATATATATATATATATACACAATTGAAAGAAAAGTTTAAGTAAAAGTACGCTGTTCATAGTATTTACTTTTAAAAAGTGCTCAATACAAAGTAGAGCTATATATTAATGTTTTTTTTATGTTAACATATTAGAACAATAACATGTGATAGATTCACAATAGCTTTCATGTTTCGGCACTATGTTGTGCCTCGTCAGGTGATGGTAATTGACTGGTGATTAAATAATTTTTAAAGAAATTTTCAAAAGCAATGTCCTACCTGTTTTCCGAAAGGTAAATGGGGTGCGTAAGAAAACATAAGGTCAGAATTAAAAACAGACTTCTAGGTTTGTCTTGAACAACCAATCAACCAATTATTTTTTCATGACATGATAAACTGGAACTAAAACATTTCATCACTGAAAACTCATGAAAACTTTTAAGCAACAAATTTATTGTGATTGTAGACAAATATGACATTCAATTTTTCAAAGGGCACTAAGGGAATGAGATGGTGGATAATCAGACATAAAATTAATTTAAACGGATTTTTTAAAAATTTCAGATTAAGGAAGCTTCTTAAAGGAGCCTGTAGATAAAAATACAAATGTGTAACATATATATAACATATATATATATAATACTAATTGGACGGCAATCAATACCAAATCTGAATAAACAAAATAAGATAATTACTCGTAGAGAGTGAGCCGTTATTTACTTATAAATTATGCCCATAAAAATGGTACTACCTAATTTAAAAAGAATTAAATATATTGTAAGGTAAAGGATTAAATGTGTCTACAACTTACTATTAAATCCCTTCGTTGGTTTAGTAGATATTTTATTATAATTTTCATGTAATCATAATAAGCAATGTCCATTTAAAGATTTACAGATTCTAGCTCTTTTTAGTATTTTCCATTTTACCGTAGGGTTTTGTAAACTTCTTTTAAGTTCCAAAAATATTTAGTAAGGGACGTCATATTTTTGTAAGCGTTGTTGGTGAAAGATGATATATGTTGATACCACATAGTTTTAATAGTATTCTTGATACTACCAATATAACATTTTTTTAACTGTTGGATTTTCTATAGTAGGAACAGTTTTTCGGTAAACAAAAGAGTCAGTTTGGCGTTGGTCTTGCAATGGGCATTCCTTAAAATTTCTACACTTGTTGGTATTATCGGTGTTTGTTGCTTTGGAATGATCATTATTATTATTCAGATTTTTGTATTGATTTAAAATTGTATGACTTTGTTTTTAATAATTTTTTCAGGAATATCTGTACAGCTATAGAGGAGTTCTAGTGCTTTTCTGTTACAAAGTTTACTGAGTCGATTATATCTGGGGAAGTTTTTCTCAATTAAATGGAGAAACTTCTGCCCTACCTTAGTACTAACCATTTGGTTAAATGCGGGTGGGTTTGTGCCAAATGATTTTCTTGTTTTATTTTCATTTCTACAATCGCTGTTGTTATATTTTATATATTTTATGCCAGTGTACTTATAACTACCATTTTAAAGGCAGTGTCGTAAGCTTTACTATGCTTGTAAAAGACATCTTGACTGGAAGAGTAATTGCTAACCCTCTATGTATCCGATTACGGATGGAAGGCATTTAGATTTCGGGGTGGATGTATATTGGATTGACATTTGTTTTCAAGCAGATTTGGAATATATTATTAACTAAGTCTCATGTAACATAAACGTAATCTACTTTATTAAAATAGTATTAATCTTAACTTTAAGGTTAAAACTTTTAAACACTCTGTGTATTAATTTTCTGATTTTTTTCAAATTTAATTAGTATGATTATATAAGTTAAACAAGTCTTGTTTGTTTATTCATCTTATATAAACTTACTGGCTACACTGCCTTATGTCTAGGATAGAGGTTCTATTCCTAGCTTCTTACATTATGTGACATCTTCGAAAGGGAATTTTGAAATTTAAAGATGCTCATAAATATTCATCTGGTTACGTGAAATGTGTAGGCATTTCGACTTAGACTACGTCATTTAGTATACTTGAAAAAGAAAATTTAATAAAGTGCGTCACTATAGTCAGTATAGTTTTCCTTTAGGCTTTTCATTCATAGTATTTCTTTTCCTCTGAGATTATTTACACACATACATATATATATATATATATATATATATATATATATATATATATATATATATATATATATATATATATATGTTTACACACATGCATTTTATTCATGCACGTAATCCTCTCATCTATATTCCTAAGAAAGTCCCTTTACATCTAAATTTGTGTCGATATATTCGTTCGCTTACTTTTATTTAGTTCCACTATCCTTCTTTTTCTTACTCATTTTACTTTTGAGAAAATATCTATGCCAACCTTTTTCAAAATATTGCCTTTCATTTTACTTTTGTCTCATAATAAACGTTCAAATGAAAGCCTTTTTTGCTTTTTTTTTGCTTTTTTTTTTGCTTCTTTACTCAGTACTTTTTGAAAACTCGTTTCGAGGATGAATAATTGTCCTTACATATTAAATTCTATCCATGTTATATTCCTATGGGCATTTCTTTTATTTTCTGCGATTATTTTTTTCCTATTGGAGAGAAGTGTTATTATTAGAAAGGATTTCTTTTTTGCTTCACGTTCACTTCTATTCGTCTTTCATTCTTTCTCTCGTCATTCTCTACGAGTTTTTCTCCTTTTCAAACTGTTCTTTTTTCTTCCTTTATCACTACTTTCCTTCGCTATAATTTATTAAATTTCTTTCGCTTCTTTCATTTTCTTCCCTTCTTTTTTTTTCGCCTATTATTGTATATGTATTTACCAAACATTGGCTAAGAACATAATGGTTGTAGTTTAGATAAGGAGTGAACTCACTATGTTATCCGACAATTACGAATACGTATATTGGATCCTGTTAGGCACCCAATAATATTTTACAAAACTGTTATTATACAGCTGTCAAGATATCCAGTGTCAATTCAACATATAAGCTAAGAGTCATCTTACTGGCAGCGGTTTTCAGTAAGATGAAAAACTTTGATTTCGTAACACAATATCTGAGTAAGTTTGACTTAAGTACAGGTCGAAATTATTCAACTGTGTTAGGTTGATGTGTCCACATGGTTAAATGTGAAGTCATTAACAAGAAGATATGAGACTTAATTCTCGCTTTTGTGCATCATCCTTATGTCTGGTATTCATTGAGTATAGTTTATTTGAAATATAATTTTGGTTTAGTTGAAAATATGAGCAGGGAGATGCGCAGTTTTCCAAAATCCGTGGTATTTATACTGGCTCGAAAACCGATCGTCGTAAATTGCGGAATAATTCAATTTCTTGAAAGGACTCATATGTTCTTGACTCCTTTAAGATGCGTAGAACACTATATGTACATCAGCTTTAGCAGCAGCAGTGTGCTTAATACAATATAGAGGCTGATACATCCTATCCAATTTCAATCAGCTTCTAGAATTAAAACTTGTCTTTCTCCTAGACTGTTTTCACCAAAAGGCATTTATCCCATTTTCCCTCTTATTTAAATCATGTATAATATTTTCAAGGATATTAAAGCGAAGTGAAAGAGACTGATTTGGACAGAATATTAACTCGACCCACAGATTCCATCTTCCCCGTTGACAACCCGTACACATAGATGATTTTCTTTTTACTTCTCTATTTTTCCTATAACATCCTGTTTTTCCGCTTTTTGCTGTCATTTATTTTCTTAGTTTTAAAATTATTGCTCTCTTCCCCACCCCTATCTCTATCTATCTATCTATCTATCTATCTATCTCTGGTGACTTTGATAATTATCTCATAAAAAATCGGGGAGGCGAACTGAAGCGCAAAACTCACATTACCGATTCAATCAACGGTAGTGTTATGTCAGTATATACTGAGAGAAATATACGTCAATTTATTCTGTTGATTTCAGAAGTGCCAATTAAAACCACTGATCTGAAGCAGATGGAAAAGGATGAATACTCACGGTTAAAATTATAAGGGTCAGGAGACAAAATATATTTGCTGTAAAAAATAACCGCGAATATAATGAATGTAGCCATTCGAGATCGCTGGATTTAGCACAAACGACTTCGGTAAAAATAGACAAATAGGATTACCTTTCTTGACAGATGCGAGTAATTCTGAAATGCAAAGGATTCGATTCATAATATTTTATTGACAGAACAAATAGCTCTCTAGGAGGGAACCTATATGGAGAGGGTATATACGAGGGTCAGTCAATAAATAAGTTGAATTTTTCGGTATAAGGACTTCTAATACAGATAGAAGCTTACTCTTTTTTATTTATTTTTTGTTTTACTTCTTTTTCACATGGATTTAATTTCTTTTGCAGATGAAAAAAAATATTTGAGAATTTTGGCGATTAACAAAGATGGCCGACCAAGAAGCATGCTCCAGGATTGAACAGCGGTCATTTATCAACTTTTTGGTTGCTGAAGGGTGCAAACCAGTTGAAATTCATAGGAGAATGTCAACTGTGTATGGTGCCGCATGTTTCAGCCAAATAAAGTCTACAA
The DNA here is from genome assembly GCA_964036315.1 of Acanthosepion esculentum. NCBI lineage: Eukaryota > Metazoa > Mollusca > Cephalopoda > Sepiida > Sepiidae > Acanthosepion > Acanthosepion esculentum. Next base: position 9,844,886 of record OZ038476.1, read on the forward strand.
GTGGGCTAAATTGCTTAAAGAAGGACGGAGCAGTGTTGAGGATGAAGACAGGCGTGGGAGGCCTACAGAAGTGAGGTCTCCTGAGGTGATCGAATCAGTCAATGACCTCATTCAGTCTGAGAGAAGGGTGTCAGTGGATGACACTGGAAGGACTTTGAGCTTATCTGTTGGGACAAACGCAGGGGTCATCAGTCAGAAGGAGTCATCTTGCATCATGACAACGCAAGACCTCACACAGCAGCCCAAACGGTGCAGGCCATCAACGAGCTGGACTGGGAACTGCTCCCTTATCACCCTTACAGCCCAGACCTTGCCCCTTTCACCTGTTTGATCCCTTGAAAGCGTTCCCGAGAGGCACGAAGTTTAAAAGTGACGATGAAGTCAAAAGTGTTGTGAGCGACTAGCTGAGACATCAGTTCAAAGATTTTTACGCTGAGGGAATACGGACGCTTGTGCACAGATGGGAAAAGTGTGTGATAGTGCGGGGAGACTACGTTGAAAAATTTAAAAAAGTAAGCTTTTAACTCTATTAGAAGTCCTTATACCGAAACATTCATCTTATTTATTGAATGACCCTCGTATATGTCTCAAATTACGATAATCGGTAACAATACGAATGATATTGCAAGGTATTAGCGGAGAATCACTTGTCTCTTTGTTTTAAAAATAAGAAACAGATGTACTTTCATAATAGAAAAGAATAAAAAGAAACATCTGATAAGTTTTTAGACATGGATGAAATATAAATTAGGTGTCTTTTCTCTTTAGCGGACGTCATCACTAGAGATCGTGACAAAATGGCAGACCTTTAGTCTGCATTACTAAAATGTAAACTGTTTTCTACAAACTCTAGCTATTATCCGTATGTCCATCTTTATTTCTTCACTTATTTCTTTTTCAGCAAATATAATTAACATTTCTGTTTTATTTAGCAGAATTCAGAACTGAAGTTGAGATCGTGACATAGTGGCAAACCCTTTTGTTTGCAATCGCAAAATTTAAGAATTAAAATTTGAACCAGATGAGAAGGTTCAGAATTGTTTTTTTTTCACTGTCTTTGTTCAGTCAAAAGTCATTAAAACTATCTTTAGCAAAACACGTAAGTTGAGACCGTAACGTGATGTCATACTCTATTGTTTGTAGAAACCGAAATTGAATTTTTTTCCACAAAGTCTAGCTTTTAACAAGATTTACAATTTCTCTATTGTTTATTTATTTTTTCTTTTTATGCAAATGTCACTGAAGCTTTGTTTCAACTTTGGTAGACTTCACAACTAGAGAGAGTGACATGATATCAGATACTCTTGTCTGCGCTAGCAAAATTTAAAACACTTTTCGGAAGGAAAAAAACAACAGATTTTAACTAGATTTTCACTAGTATGTTTGATTTCTATTTTAAGCAAACATTATTGAAACATTCATTACATTTTATACAGTATAAGCAGAGATCGAGACGTTGTCATACTATTTTGATATAATTTTTAAATGTTAAAATCTTGTTATATATTCTTTAAGATTTAATCAGCTTTCAATATCTTGTTTTCTTTTTAAACATTTACTTAATCTCTAGAATTTTTATTTAGTAAGTATAATGCCATAAGACCCCCACTTTCTGTTTGCACTCACAAAATTTCAAATATTTTTCTAATTTTAAAAGGACATCAGTTTTCATTGTGAATATTTACTACTTAATTTCTTAGATAATGTACTTTAATATTTTTAGCAGTCTCAGTAAGTAAATTTAGTGAGATTCACCCTTATCTTTACTATAAACTATTTCTCCAATTAGCCTATTCTTTAAACAGATATCATTTACCAGTAAACTTCTTCTCATTCCTTTTTTAAATGTTCATTGAAACTTATATTGCTTTATTCTAACATAATTTCTATATTGCGACCGGCCAAAATATAAATCATTTATTTTAAATCTACAGAATGTAAAATTTATTCTATAGTGTGAGTTATAACCATATATCAACGTTCCATATTGTTTTCTCCGTATTTTTATTTAGGTAAAGGTCACTGAAGCATTCTTTTCGCTTTAAAAGACTACATACTTTATGTAGAGATCGTGACATGATATCAGACCTCATTCTCCGTCCTCAAAAATGTGAAAAAAAATCTTTATACTCTCTAACTTTTTACTAGATGTCAATGCTAAATATTGTTTCTTTTTTTACTTACTCTTTTCAAATTTGATTTTTTTGTAACTTTTTAAAACTTTTTTTTATTATTGTATAGCTAATTATAAATAAAAATGTTTTCCGGAAAACACAGTTTTTCCAGAAGCAACAACAGCGAGAAATAAACTCTAGCTGCAAGAGAAATGATCGTAACTTTTACACTTAGTGACTTTCTTAGAATCTATTTTTCTTCCAAACATCGAATAAAATATGCCAGTGAAAGTGTCACGAATACAGACAATTTAGAGAACGTTCTTTTCCTTAAAATGAGAACAGCCTTACTGTAAAGATGAAATTCTCCTGATCAAACTGCTATTTCTTTCCTCTTTTTTCTCTCTCTATATCCTCTTATACTTTACTCTGTCCCTCTCTTTACATGTTTTCATTTAGTCTTTCGTCTTTCTTTTTTCTCTCTCTATATCCTCGTCTTATAATTTACTCTGTTTCTCTTTTCACATATTTTATTTTCTCTTTCGAATTTCTTTTTTCTCTCTCTATATCCTCTTATACTTTACTCTGTCCCTCTCTTTACATGTTTTCATTTAGTCTTTCGTCTTTCTTTTTTCTCTCTCTATATCCTCGTCTTATAATTTACTCTGTTTCTCTTTTCACATATTTTATTTTCTCTTTCGAATTTCTTTTTTCTCTCTATATATCCTCTTATACTTTACTCTGTCCCTCTCTTTACATGTTTTCATTTAGTCTTTCGTCTTTCTTTTTTCTCTCTCTATATCCTCCTCTTATAATTTACTCTGTTTCTCTTTTCACATATTTTATTTTCTCTTTCGAATTTCTTTTTTCTCTCTATATATCCTCTTATACTTTACTCTGTCCCTCTCTTTACATGTTTTCATTTAGTCTTTCGTCTTTCTTTTTTCTCTCTCTATATCCTCCTCTTATAATTTACTCTGTTTCTCTTTTCACATATTTTATTTTCTCTTTCGAATTTCTTTTTTCTCTCTATATATCCTCTTATACTTTACTCTGTCCCTCTCTTTACATGTTTTCATTTAGTCTTTCGTCTTTCTTTTTTCTCTCTCTATATCCTCCTCTTATACTTTACTCTGTTTCTCTTTTCACATATTTTCATTTTCTCTTTCTCCTCTTATACATTGCTCTCTCTCTATCTCTCTCTCTCTCTTCCTCTCTCTCTCTCTCTCTTTACAGGTTTTCATTTTCTCTTTTGTCTTTCTTTTTCTCCTCTTATACATTGCTCTCTCTCTCTCTCTCTCTCGCTCTCTTTACAGGTTTGCATTTGCTCTTTTGTCTTTCTTTTTCTCTCTATATACCTCTTATACATTACTATGTCTTCATTTTCTCTTTCGTCTATCTATTTAAACACATACGTTTCCTATTTGTTCTTTTCTTAACTCTTTATTCGTAACTCATGTCAACAATTTAAATATTCTATTTGTTTTCTTCATATATTTCCCCGTTATTTACCTCGTATTAACAATGTCTATATCTTTGGTCTTTAGAATCAATTTTCTGTCCTTTTTGTTTCTTCCCTCTTCATCTTTATTTTCTCTTCTTTTCTGCACCTCTTTCTTCATTTTCTTCTTAATTTCTCTCATTCCTCTTCAATATATATTATCTGTTCTCTTTCTATTCACTTTCAGCTAAAATCTCCCCCCTCTTTCCTTCTCCTTTTCTTTCAAATTCTTCCTGTTCTGTTTCCGTCTTTTTTGCTTTTCCTTCTTTAAAATATTTTGCAGCTTCCATTTTACTAATTTTGTTACTTTTTATTTTCTCTTTTGCTATTCTACGTCCCTCTCATTTCAACACCTCCTTCATTTGCAATTAATTAATTCTCATCCTCTCTAAGAATCAGACGTAGTCTTCTGCTTCTCGAATTTCCCATCTTCTGTTCCATTTTTCTTCCTTACTCCTTCTCGATTTTGCTATTCTCTACTGATGAGTCCTTCTTACTCTCTTCCTCGTCTTCTTTTTTTCTATTTTAAATGTTATTTTATTAATTTCAAAGGGATAAATATTCCAGCGTTTTTATTTTGGCAAATCTGTTTTCGATTGCGGATTAAGTTTATCACGTTTAAATGAAAAGCAACTGTTTTTGTTAACCGCCAATAATCTTATAATGCCTTTCTGATCCCCCTCGATTAATTCAAATAGGTTTCATTGAATAAAATAAAGTGCATAGCATTCATTTGATGATTACAATCATATAAACACGACATATGCTGATGGCCATGACGAATAACATCTCAAGACAATTCCCTGCTCCCTTTGGCAACACTTGGACCCAGTATGGATGAGGAAGATGCCAAGCTTTGTCTCCATTCTGTCCTCCCTTTGTTTTTAGTTTATCAGACTCAAGAGATTGGCGGAGATTTACGAGTAATGTTCGTTATTAGCTTAACATCACTTTTAGCTCTCGGTAAGAAGATTATGGACTGAAAATCAGAAAAAAATATTTTCAGCTATCAGGAATTAATACTGACTTTACAGAGGAGAGTAGTGTTATTATATTAATAACATTTATTACCATACTATGTTAATAATGTTATTAAAGCTTTAACATATTTAAATGTATAATTCTGATATTTAAAAAGAAAATAAACGTATAATATTGTAGCAATAAATTCCATTTCATCATGATGCCCCGCTAAGCTTGTCTCGCCATGTCGTGAATTTAATCCTCAAAGTCCACCTTCTTAACAACGATTTGTGTAAGACAAACTTAAGCTTATTAATATGGAACAATACTTTACAATTACTAGTTCCTTCCCGAACTTAGAGAATTCAATACTGTTTAGTTGAACCTCTTGTGACAACTTAAACTGAGATTAACGGCAAAGGCGGTTTCATTCTTGAAAGAATTCCTACTGGCATTAAATTAAGTTTAAATGTCTTGACTATTAATGTTGATTTTCAAGGCATACAGGTTATCGACATCTGAGTCTAACAAAACATACCTTTTGTTCCTCACATTTAGTTCTATATTCGCTTTTGAACGGAAATAAACTAATGTTATTAAATGTCAAAAAAAGTAAATTTACGGTCGTCGAAAGCAAAATCTAGATCCATTATTATGTAAATTCTGTAACAGCAAAATTCTAAATTTCGTTCCAAAAGAAGAAAAAGAAAGATATTCCGGCAGCTTCAAGAGACACTAGATTGTTGGATAATGGCGGTGTGGTTGACGCAAACAGAAGGCAAATTACTAGACGAACACTATTCTCAACTGAATCGGAGTGGATTCTTTGGGAATCAACTCAAAATGAAGATTATAACTAATAGAAAGCGACTGGCACGGCAGATGTCAACAAAAGGTCATCCTGGGTATGACGATAAACTACATCCTCGCTCTGGGTAAGACGATAAACTACATCCAACAGTAAGGCCTCTGATCAGGTGGTTTTGAAAAGCGTGGAACCACCTCTTAATTGCTGGTGTTCTCAGGTTCACCCTGACCCAGGGTGGTAGCACCTGTTAGGGTTCCAGCTATGGACAAATAGTTAACACGCAATCTTAAATTTTTAAAAAATACCAGAATACAAGCAGTTATACATTCTTCAAAACAATATGACTAGCTATAGATTTCTTCAAGAAAAATATTCCGAGAAATGGATTTTTGAAGAAAAGCATATAACCAGCAATAAAAATTATGTCGGCATTAAATAACCCATTGAGGTTGATATGCTGTAAAACAAAACAAACCAAACCAAACCAAACCAAAAAATCAACAAAAGGTGGGTGAGAGACGTGCGCCTAGTTCGCGTCAGTTGGCCTATTTTTATTTCATTATTTAGTCTCTTCACGTCATAACGGGGCGGACTCCTAACGATCACACCCCTACTTAAGCTAGTCTCTTTAATTCTAGTTAAAATAAGTGACTGTTTTACCTGGCCTTCTTTTTTTGTTATGGTCCTTTCCAAGATTACCTAACTACCCAGTTATTCTTATTTTCATTCGACCAACACTTTACATTTTCTCACTCGCAAATTGTTTTCCAATAATGAGTGAGCTTCTTGACTTTCTCTATCGGTTGAATACAGCGGCCATTCTTATTTTTGTAGGTTGGATACCTCCACACTAAAACAGATTTATTTTCCTTTAAATGTTTAGTTTATCTTTCATATCATTAGACATTTTACATATTTTTAAAACAAAACATGTTATATTAAATCCCTCCCCCTTCGGGCTTGTGACACAAACAGTGTATACACTGTTAAATAATGGCATTAGATTGTTGGATATCTGAAGCAAATTCGTTGATATGTTGATATTCCGTGTACCAAACATGAAAAATATCCTCTGAAAATATTTATTTAATTCTTTAACTCGCAATCCTGATCAAGTGAACTTTTGAACTGATTTTAATAATATTTAATGGGGCGGATTTTCCACTGAAATCCTTAAATGAATCTGATTCTTTTCCCTTCGTTCTAAAAAAGAAATCATTATTTTACTTAAGCTAGATCAGGCCGAAAATCGATTGATGTTGGCATATATGATCAGGCGCTGCACATTCTTCTGTTTCCAATCTTGACAAAGCTCGAAAGCGTCTCCTCAGCCTTGTGCCTGATGAATTCCTTCATTTCTACCACCATTTTCCCACAAAAGAAGCGCTGCAAGTCTTCGCCATTTTATCGCTATTTTCATGGAATATTTTAATACGAACTACATTCCTTACTTCCACCATTTCTATCACGGATAAGATTAGCATTAGCACCTACATTGTAACAAACTACCCTCATTCCCTTCGTATTCTATCGGTGAGATGTAAGTTCTAGACGGACAGCATTTTCCACGAACCGCTGCATTGTGGAACCAATACCCAATAGATCAGTGCAATCTTAATGTTTTCATATTAGTTTTCATATTCATATTAACCGTTGTCTTCTCCACATATCCCCATAAATAGTGCCTCGTATCTCTTATTCTATAAACGTCTTCTTCGAATGGGTCTTGGGCCTTGTACGGAGTGAACATTATTGTAAAATAAATTAGATATATTTTACTTTTGATTCACTAGCGTAAACGGTTGAAGGACTTATAATTTGAACTAAGCCCGTTCGGTTAATATCACGGAGGCCGGCAAATTCAGTTACATTGATCTTTCTTACATGAATTAACTCGCAACATATTTTAAGATAGGAAAGTACAAAAGCATTATTATTCTCAGATTTATATGATGTCTCATGATCTAATAAACCTCCTCATAATGGATGTAATTACATATCTGATTCCAAGCAACATATAATTCAGGACTTGCAGTAAATAACTGGAAGATAAAAGATTATATTGATGAAAACGCTTACTTGATATTACAAAAGTGATTCATCTCAGAAAAAAATAATTTTATAATTAGTAATAGAATCGTATGTAGTACTATCAGTATTACATCCTCTTGAAAACTAGCAATTGATATCGTGAGATAGCCCCGTCGAATCGTGATGATGTCTGTTCAAGAATGAAAGGGTTCCAAATGGAGTTGAAATATGCAACTTATTACAGAAATTATAAACAAAGGGTAAAAGTCCTTTGTGAAAAGATTTTTTTTCTGAACTGTTTTGTTGACCACAAATTTATATAAACATTATTTCGAAATATCAATAAAACTTATACATTATTTATTCGGTCTATCATCTGTAACATGTTCTCATCTTTGTCGCCATATTTCTTACAACGTTTCGGCCGTTGTACGCTCCGGCTTTCTTCAGGTGGTTGGAGTGTCGAACTTAGGAATCCTGAATTTCATTCCTAAATCATTACTGCTGCTCAGTGACCCTCCGTCCCTACCCGGTCTGAGGGGGGTGTATGATAACGATGCTTTTCATGAACAGGAGGAGGAGGATGTTAAATCATATATGGCACTTTATTATAGAAAACAATTTCATGTTTGCATAGGATATACTATACTGTTATTACAAAAGCAAACATTATCTTAACAATACGGATGATGTTCTTAAATAGCTCAGTGTCACATAATCTATCCTATGGAAATTAGATATAACCTTCATTTTGCTCAGAAAGGAGTGAACTACCAACTGTATAGAATCTTTTTCTCAAATCAATGATTAAAATATATTCAAATGAATAAACCACATGAGACTAAAATACGATTGTCATTTATCATATTTATTACACTGATGCTACACAATTACAAATAAAATTAAAAAAAAACTTTGCCATATAACAGAAACAGCATCATCTGAATACCATCAACATCAGCAAAAACTAAAATATGAATCGTATGTAACTACAAGAGGAAATAATAACATATGATGTTGACTCTCACGTTACCTTAAACAAAAATCTAGGAAAGAAACCTTTATTAGTACAAGATTGAATGATATTTTTTTACGGATTATCAACAATTTGCAGGTTACTTAAAGCCAGAAAATGTTATATTTGGATTGTAAGAATCTTAATTTTACTCATGATAACGATTTACTAATACAAGTCCAAGTAATTAACCAACAGCTTGGGGGAGGAAAGGTTTATTCATACGTAAGTGACTCTAACGGACCTAACTGTAATTTGAACTCAGCTCTACTATTTCCAATTCCGAACATTACATTACACCACCCGCGTATCTAAGTATACATCATCTGATATCCACAACCGGTTACCCATTTAGCTACTGACTAGGATCGATATTACTTAACTTCGCTGATCCTACACGAACTCGTGTTTCAACGTGATATGATCTTAAGCCTTATTCAGACTAGATTGAACGATAGCAGTTAGCTGAGAAAACAATTTTTCTGAAAAATTATTTTAAGGGAAATATTTTTTAAATTTCATCCGAAAGTAATATTCACTGTTCTGTCAATGAATGTTGAAAATTCCTTATAAGGGAACGATTGATTTCGCCATAACTATTATCAGATTCCGAAATTAATATCCAGATGATTTTTGTTCCAGATAATTCCTCATATAATTTCTCATGTAAAAAGAAAGGAGAAATTGAATCTTTATGTCTTGTCTTTTTTTTTGTCGTCTTTTATTTAATAAGAGTTTTTTGGCGAATGTTTTGTGGTGCTATATTTAAAATTTAAACATATTGCTAGAATAGAGGATACACTCCGCCCTGGAGAATCTAGTATGGCCGACCTATGCAAAAATATTAAATACGTTAACTTTTTAAGCGTGAGTATCACGGGATATGTGTCTATATGTGTAATGGCAATTATGTTGTCGTTTGCAACTTTTTCTATGTCGGCGTAAATGGGCATTTGATCTTTGTTCATTTTTCCAAGGATCAAAAAGGTTAAAATGTATTTCGTTTTATTAAACGTTAATGTACGACACTCCCCCAAAATCACGCCATTTCATTTGAATTGCGATTCTAATTATTGTTAGCGCATCAAAGAACAGATTCTTTTAATCTTCTAATTGCGAAGAACAATGCCACCTCTACTAGAAAAGTGAGACGAACATCGTATGGCCTTTAATGAATTCGCAGAACAATTGTAACGAGAAAATGCATTTTCATTTTAGCACATGGAGTTATCTGCTGCTACTGCAGATGATGATGTCTGCTGAACATTTTACGGTCTGCAGTAGCCGAATGATTATTACATTTCGAACTGTCATTAATTCCAGTGAGATATATTCTTTATAATCGGTATCACAATATGCAAGTCAGTAAAGCCACTAAAATACAAGGGGATACAGGGTGTGGAATAATTAAGAAGAGAAACATTAATAATGAGGGTAAAGAGAAAAGAGCAATAACAACGACAGTATATAGCGATTGACATTGCATTTAATTTTTTGGAGATTGGCTGGAAAGCAAGGAGTCGGAAGGTAGATCCACAAGCGAGTAGTGCGAGGAAAGAATAGCATAGAAATTAGGGTTACATCTAGCTAAGTAAACACTAAATTGTTCAGCTTTCGACTCTTGTGCTTCGCTTAAATTCAAAATGTCTAGGTACCATAGCGAAGAGCTCATTCAAACAATTACCATGAAAGTATTGTCGCAGTTATCTCCTCCTCAGGCCCTTAATTCTTCAACAGGGGTCTCTCTCTCTCCTGGCTATAAATACTGGCTGACCCTTCGTCTCTCTCTTTTCCGACTCATGCCTTGGGCCGCCACCCCGCGTGGAGATGAGGTAAAATCTCTTTTTTCCGACTGAGGCTTTGGGCCACCACCTTGCGTGGAGATGAGGTAAAATCTATCTTTTTCGACTTAGGCCTTGGACCGACACCTCGCGCGGAGGCGAGGTAAAATCTTTCTTTTTCCACTTACACCAATATGTGACCTCTCACAGATACTGTCTTTCCCAAATTCTGGGAAGGCACTAAGAACAATGCACGTACGTACGAACACTCACAACACACACATAATTTCTCCATACAAACACTATGTAACTGTTCATGTCTTTTTGTAACTTGTTATTAATATATATTTGTTTACCCATGTATATCGGTCTTATTTGTTTTCTTTGTCTTCCTTGGACTTAATCAAAGTTTAACATTCCCACGTAGCTGGACCGGCTAGCAGGAAATTTTAACCTTCTGATATCTCTTCACATCTTCACCCGCTACAGTATTTATAGAAAAGACAGAGAGGCAATTTTACGGCGATGGGAAATTGACTGATATATATTTTGCAGAAGAGTGATTACGTTGTTAATACAGTGGGTCCAACAATGAAATTTGTAAAAATGTGAATGTGATATTTACGTAAAAGGAAGAAATTAAAGTGATAATTCCCCAAATTTATATAGTTATCCATCCATCCCCCTGTTGTTATATCGATGTATTATTATAAAGGTGGTGCTCAAATGTCGTACCTGATAGTACTTATTAATATGCAGATACAGTGTCTTTGTGAGACATTTAGATAGATTTACAGACGTATCACGTTGAAACATTAGTTCTCGTGCAGTCACCGAGCCTGGTCTGTTATACATGTTCATCGTAGTCTGAATGTAGAATCCAACGTAGTAAGTTGTTCAATGAAACAACACCCATATCTAGTAGCAGCTGTTCGATAATTCTTAAGGTCTTCCATATCAGAAGTTGGCAGTGAATATTCGGAGAAAACAAAATGGCCGCTTTTATAGATGTCGGATTGAATATTTCAAGTCGTCTGATTGGTTAAACTTCTATTGGTGGACTATAAAATGAGTCAGCTCATTTTTGGATGGCTCACTAGTATATAGGGTACACAAAAAACTGTAACATGGTCAATACCTAAATGTGTATCAGCTTGGGAATACCAGGTGTTGATAGCTTGGATGTGCGAATGGTATAATGGTAGTTTAATGGATAAAGGCTCGTCATTGGAAATCGGACTGCCGGGTTTCAATTCCAGTCTGGTCCTTTATATTCATTTACGCGCAAATTCTTTTTGGAAAGATATGAATCTATCTCTTATCCCCAGCTCTGGGTTAATTAGTAAAACATTTATCAGTAGATCATTATTATCCCTCCAAAATGAAATAAACAATTTAAATATCAAATGGTAGGTAAACCATAAAAAATAAATTAATACATGGAAGAATGCTAGAGGCTTGTGAATTTTTATTTTAGGAATATAATCATATCGATAGCGTATGGAAATCAAAACCGAAAGTGGATTTTATTGGGCGATTTTATTTATCAGCCTAGCATTCACTTTCGCACTAATAAATACCCCGGAAAAAGGCGTCAGTTCATCATCTCTCCCTTCATCTATATAGTAAATATCGAGGGCGAAATCTAGTATTTAATAGCAGGAGAACAAGACGGTGGAATATTTTCAGTTAAAAACCATGGGAAACGGCAACGTGAAGCCACCCACATCTTCATGGTAACTTGCAGCTAATAAGGAAAGCCTGTCGTTCTGAAAAGGAATGTCATTTTTATAATCTAAAAGTCAGGAATGAGTTATTTCGACCTGTCCTCATGTGCAGCGGCTTATAGATACTATATAATTAAAGCCGTTTTTGATATTTACAATACACACACACACACAGACTCACACACACACAAACATATATATATATATATATATATATATATATATATATATATATATATATATATATATATATATATATATATATTTATAACAGAAATCGCTAGAGCCAATCAGAGCTCTAAAAGAATTTCATATTTTGGCCTCATTCGCCCGAGGACACCGAAAGTTTGAAACCAAGGTAGTATTATTAGCTGCTCTGATTTTTTTTTAATTTAAAAGCGCTGCATGTTAATTTTTTATAATCTTTATATGTTTAATGAGCACCTTTTAATACAACTTTTTCCTGGTCTAATTCACCTCTGAGCAAAAAATTGTTATATATGATCGACTCCCCGGTCGAAATCGATGTATGAGGTTCAGGCCTCCTAGAAACTGAAAGACCGACACCGACACATGAGATTTGATTATAGTGGTGAAGGCTTTCTGCAGGGCCATCCACACTTTTTGTAGGGACGAATACAGGGACCGGGTGCAGCGAATGCCACAAGGTCCCCAAACGACCCTCCGCAGGTTTTTAATTCAGAGTTGTCCTTCTCCTAGACAAGTTGCCATCCAAGGCTATAGAACCCAGTCTGTCCTGCTATTTACCTATAGTTGGAGGGAGAAGAAGAGGATTCACACCTTTCCCAAGGGTATTAGCACGTAAGTGAATGTAATAGATTCGACTGGAATTCAAACTCGGCTCTCCGATTCCTCAATCCTTTAATGATAACTTAATCCCGTTATCCATTACTCCACCGTGCCTCCTCCGTGTTATATATATATATATATATATATATATATATATATATATCTGTCTGTGTGTGTGTGTGTGTGTGTGTGTGTGTGTGTGTGTGTGTGAAGAAATATACTCTTAAGACGTGCTATATTTATCGGATAAAGTGATCAATATCAGAGATAGAACGTGTGTAAACATAAAAATGAACATTCAAAAATATTATCTTTGCCTCAACACTTCGTGGCCTGACGATTGCGTCTAGCATGAAACAGCCTGTCGCCTCTAAGTGTTGATTTCAATGTTCACTTACATACATATATATATATATATATATATATATATATATATATATATATATATATATATATATATATATATATATATATGTTGTGGGGCAGACCCCTTTTACACAAGATGGACACATCCAAAGTATACTTATACTGACTGAGAGAATACCTGCGGGTTGAGATACGTGGAGATACGTTGAGTCATAGTGAGAGATACGGAGACAGTACACAGATGTTCACAGAGCGTTATACGAGAGTCCAGAGAGAGATAATTACAGCTTCACTTACAGAGACTTGTATACATACTTTCGACTAACCCGCATTCCTGGACTACTAATCTTCATTTTTGGTCTGTATTCTTACGTTTAATACACTTATTTTTCTATCTCAATTACTGGCGTTGTTTATTTATTTGTGCAGGATTCCATTCTCGGAATCCCCAACTATATATATATATATATATATATATATATATATATATATATATATATATATAAATGTATAATATAATCGAGATTAACGTGCACGCGTGTGTGGTGAAGTGTTTGTCATTGTATAGACACAAGCAGCATTCTTGGACGCCATATTATATATCAGTTGACGTACTCTACTATTAATCAATAATACTCGAGAGATTATGAATGAATACCGTATAAAGGTCACAGACATCAAGGAAATGATATTAGAAAAGTTTCTGGATAACATAGACCCTAATCCTTTAGGGATCTGCTTTATTATGTTCGTCGGGTAGTTCGATCTAATATTCACGTATTTTAATTTTGCGTCGGGTTTCATGTATGGGGAGACCCTACCAGCTTGAAGATTTAATTTTAAGTTTGAAGTGTTTGAAAAGCGCTTTTCTAATAGTGTCATTTGTTCTTCTGTTGTTTGGCGTTATCATCAAACCATAATCCCTATACAGCTCGTGGTTGTTTCTATAAACAAATCTATTAATTACCAAATTGGAGGGTCACAAAACTAGAATTTAAACCTCAAATTAAGTAATATATGAAGAACAATTTGAGGAAGAGAAAAATATCACTTAGTTTAACCCCCTTTCAATTTGGCGGTAAAATTAATTTTTAAGTTACTTACTTAATACTTCCAAAAAATTCAGACTTACATAGGACATTCAATAAAAGCATACTCAAGTTAAGCTGCAGCTGCACTAGTAATTTAAAAACAATAAGTAGGCAAAACTCCAGAAATCTCAAATCTAACGCGCAGCAAAATGTAGTTAACACTAGTAATTTATGCAAATGTAGAAATAAGAATAGATGTTACTTAAATGAAGCTTGCAAACCGGAAGCTATAATTTATAAAGCAGAAATAACAGATATTAATGCAAAAATAAAACGTACCTAGGATGTACGAAAGTTACTTTAAAACGTAGATAGTACAATCATATGTCATCACTTAAGTTAGCAAATCTTAGGTACTCTACCAAGCTAGCTAATCATCTGTGGCATTTAAAAGAAAAAAATCAACAGGTATCCGATTGCAAGGTGGAAAATTTTAAGAAGGCAAAGTCTTACAACAATCAGAACAATATTTGCAACCTCTGCCAACAAGAAAAAATGAGCAATTATGACATTTCCGGATCCAAAGAACCTTTTAAACGGGAAATGCTTAAGCGCATATGAGGCTGCATGAAGAAAAAGTAATGTATATTTCAATTAACCCAAATCACCGATATATTTACAATACCCTTGCTTTCTTCTTCATCTTTCTTCTT
>OZ038476.1:9867245-9992245 GCA_964036315.1 Acanthosepion esculentum
TTTGTTAAGAGTTAAGCCACTGAAATTAGCTGGAAAAGATAATTCAAATTTGAACGGAAATGAAATGCCGCCACATAGTAGCACATTAGCTGCAAAGTCGAGTCTCATATTTTATGACATTTGTATGACATATATTCATACAAAATTGTCCACAGAACATAAATAAATGACACTTTAAGAAGCAATACAATATTTAACAAAACCAACCTTACATAATAAATTAGAATACAAAATAATTTTAATCTTTAATTGTTTCGATTTATTTGAAATTAAAACTATTATTAATAAACCAAGAGAAAAAAAATAATAATAAGCCAATTAATGGCTAAGCATATTACCAATAATTTACGAATACTAAACAATTTAATAACTAAATCTAGAATGAATTACTAATGATAACATTAAAATCTTTATATAAGGATAATATAACATAAGAGGAGTGATTATTGAGTTATGGAGTTTAGCAAAATTGTAATGTCAGTTCCTTATTATGAGACGTTGTTTATTAAACTTTGAAACAAAATCTACTTTTTGTAGGAACTTACATGTTCTAATGCAACAGTATATAATACATATTTACTGCTTTACTCTTGTATTGAGCCTTGTTTTAAATTATTTTTTTAATGTTTGCATTTTATTCTTCGTTCTTTTATATATATATATATATATATATATATATATATATATATATATATATATATATATATATATTGTTGTTAGACCGATACTTCCCTGCATCATGGACTCTCCCAGTACTATATTATTATGTGAATCATGGGAGTAGCACCAGTAATGCGCAGCCGCGTGTTCTGCTGTCAAACTCTCTGTTTGGCAGAGAGGAACTCGGACGAGGCTTTGCCGCAGGGCAAAGTTTCGTCCGGGGAGGTTGACAGTCCCTAAACTCGTGTATAAAAATATTCCCATTTACAACCCGTAAATGGGAATATTTTTGGCCGAGCCTACGGGCTTGGTAAGCCCACGTTAAACCAGCCTTGTGCCACCTTCGCCCCGTGTGGGTGGGTTGTTAAATATACTAGTAAGGCGCAGCCGCGTACGATACCAATATCGGATACCACTGGATAGTAAGCTCTGCTTACACTATTCTTTGTAACTTTTTGGTTTAATATATCTTTCTCACCTCTAACCCGTGTTCCGTGTTTTCCTTCCGTGGCCCCTAATTCGGGTCCACATCATATATATATATATATATATATATATATATATATATATATTATGAAATGGACAAAGTTCGACAATTATTTGAAGATATTTTTATGTTTATACATTCTTTTTTATAGATACAAATATTTAAGTAAATGCTTTATTTATAATAAACAGTATTAACAGCATGTTAATGTCCGAGAAATTGTGATAGAAAATATGCTTCTTCCGACAGGAATCGAACCATCATCCTATATAGAACCGTTATATAGCCTGACGTGCTTTTACCGATTTGTCCACAGAGGCGCGTTCGGTTAGCAATGTTTTACTGTTTTTAAACTACAATCTTCTATGATTCTCTCACGTACATTCATAACTGCTATATGACTGTTGAGTATAGTATACAGCTTCGATTCCTGTCGGAGGACGTATATTTTCTATTACAATTTCTCGGACATTCAGGCCGGTAAATAATGTTAATACTGTTTATAATAAACAGAGAATTTACTTAAATATTTTTACTATAAAAAAGAATGTATAAACATAAAAATGTCTTAAATATATATATATATATATATATATATATATATATATATATATGTGTGTGTGTGTGTGTGTGTGTGTGTGTGTGTGTGTGTGTCTACTGATGAATTTGGCTTGATTGAAAAAAAATATTTTGCATAAAATTTTGAAAGTACTTGCTTATATATGAATTTCTCCTAATGGAGAGATTTGAAATGGCCATCTGTTACTAATACTTAATATTTCTTCTAAAGTCTCATCTTTCGTAAATACTTACAAGACATCTCTTCTGCAATATTCTATTCGTATTGAACTTTTAGATTTCATCTCTTCCATATCCCATATTGTCATATAATTTAGTGATTGCAGATCTTTACTTTTTCTCCTCGTATCTCCCGGTCTTAAGAAAATATTCTCTTTTCACTCTAGTTTTTCTCGACTGCCAGACCTTGAGTTGGTGACTTTTGCATGTTTCTTTGTTCTGAGTCAGTATTTCTTTCTTTTTGTCCATTGATGGCGCTTTTATTATTATTTTCCTCTTTGGATGATTTTATCTTTCAATAGAATCCTTCACGAAGGTGTGTTCATATGAAATCTCTGCTAAAAGAATATTTTACATAACAGGTTCTTAAGTATAATAGATTCAGAGTTTGTCTGAGAAAGTTGCTCATTAGCACAATCTTTTGCTTCTCAGATAATGATGGCTTTCCTGGTATTTTTATTCTTTTATCAGTATTTGCATTTTTCCATTATTGCTGGTTTATTATTATTATTATTATTATTATTATTATTATTATTATTATTATTATTATTATTATTTCCTTTTATATCTGCCGTTTACACATTTCTTTCCGGGTCACGCCCAGGGACCTAAGGTTAAAAATGGTATCATGACAATTTCCACTGCAAAAAAAATGTTACATAGTTAAAGCCCTTCCAAACGTGTGGGCTGTACTTGACAGAATCATTTTTTGTATCTCTTTGAGGCATGAACTTCCAGGGATCCCTTCAATTAGTCTACTGGAATCTTTTCCAACCAATCCTAAGGCTCCAACTACAACAGGGATTGTTGATGTTCCCATGTGCCACATTTTTGAGATTTCTATTTCAAGGTCCTTGTATTTTGACAGCTTTTCGAATATCTTCAAAGATATATTGCAGTCTGCAGGGACTGCTATATCAATAAGGAGGCATTTTCTTTTGTTTGTGGTCTTTAATAACAATGTCTGGGCGATTGGCTTTGATTGTTCTGTCAGTGTGTATTGTGTAGTCCCATAGAATTGTAACAGGCCCTATCTCCGTAACCGGGTCTGGATTGTGTTCGTACCAGTTTCTTTCAGTTTGCTTCCTGTAGAAGTTGCAAATATTCCAGTGCAGATATTGGCCCACTCTGTCATGCCGGTGTTTATTACCACTAAGCTATCGGCGCACGGCCTATTATTATTGTTATTATTATTATTATTATTATTATTATTATTATTATTATTATTATTATTATACTCACTCTTTTTCCTTATGCACATTAATTAAGTACATATTTTCTTTAATGACTGCTTCTTTTTATTCTACTTCTTTTTTTACTTTACTTCATTGTTAATATTTACTTATTCTAATGCATCACTTGCTTTCATTTTCACTACTGCCTTCTTCACATATTTCTATTGTAGATTATCTAATTTCTCTTCTTTTTCTTTTGCTATTAGTATTCTTTCCTTTGTTTTTCTTTATATATCTTTATCTTTTCTCTTCTTTCCTTTCTTCATCTTGGCTAATAAAGTATTTCACATATTTCTTGCCTCCCTGATTCTTTCTTCTAGTTTTTCATTCCTGTTTTTCTTCTTATTTAACGTTTCTTCATTCTGTTTCTATGACTATACTTTCTACATGTTTCTTCAATTTCTTCATTTTCATACACGTCTTTCTGTTAAATAGTCTCTTCATTTCATAATCGTTCATTCAGTCATTTTATTTCATTCGTTCATTGATTTTTTTTTTGTTTTCATTTTATTGTTTCCATTTTGTAGCTTTTCCCTGACTTTTATACTACATCTACGATACTTTTTTTTCATTCTCGTTCTTCAACTTTTCCAATACCTTCATGACCCTTTCTTCCTCCTTTTTCTTTCTTCCGCAGTTGGTAATGTCTTCTATACATTTATCTACGTCATTCACTTTTTTATTTGTTTCTTTTTTTCCGTTTTGTATTTCTCCTTTTTTTCTCCTTTACCTTTCCGCTATTTACCTTTTATTTCCTTACTTCCTTCCAACTTATTTCCTTCCTGAATTCCTTTCATCCTGCCTTGCCCCCTGCGTATCTTTCTTCGAAGTTGTCCTTTCAAATGACCTAAAAGACGAGCCGAATACTACCAGTTACATGAAAAAAAGAAAACTCCTAGGAACAAAGGAACTTTCGTTTTTGATATCCGCCGCTTCCAATTCATTATTTTCTCTTTTCACCTATTTGGTTCATTAGAAGGCTTAAAGAAATATTGTAGGCCACGACTTTCAAGATTGCGGTGCAGATTTACATAACTGAATGAATGGTCATGTCACTTAAGTCATTTTGCCTGCGATAACATACTCCGTTTCTTCTGAAACAAACTTGGTGCATCGCTGAAGAACAAACGAATAAGTAGATTGATTCAATGACAGCATCTAGAATTGGCCTTGTTCAATACTTCATCAATTAGTTATTGCTTCTCTTATCTTTCTTTTTATGTCTGTTCCTAAATATAAAAATTCATCAACTTGATTTAGATTGTAATATTGTAATTCTACAGAATTCCCCGCTGGGTGATTAAAAGATATTTTAATTTCATTTAAATGGATTACATATCAAGCAGCGGTAAATTGTAATATGAGAAGAGATAGATATGATTGTTCCAAACTGTTGTAATAAATAGCGTGTAATCTCCAAAATTTTGGGCTGTAGAGATTTCCTAGTATATAATAATTTTGGATTTTTGAAAGGTAAACGATAGACAAAGATGTTAAGATAGCAATTACATTGAAATACTAGCAGAAAAGGGATATCATATGGAAATCAAGGAAATACGTTACAGTAGAAGTAGTACAAGTAGATGGACATTAAGAAAACCACAGTAAAAAAACTATATGATACATAGACTCACCAATTGAGAAATACTTTCATGGTAATTGCTCCGGTAAGCTGCTTTCCTGGTTCCCAGAACTCATGAATTTAAGCATCCTACGAGGCTAGCATCCCGTTCCCACCCCTTCACCGTTGAAACTGTTAGATGTAGACGTCTCTTCTACTCCAATAGCTTCGTGTCTCGCACATCTCGCCTGTGTAACTCCCTTCCTTATTCCTGTTTCCCTGACGAATATAATCTCCAACTATTTAGGTGTAACGTCAATCGACATCACCAGTTGCCTTGATCTATCCACTTCCCTTCTCCACATCCTTTCACCTTTCATTCCTATCTGATCTTGCTCCAAATCTTCTGTAACCCCCTTGCCTTGATCGATCCACTAACTTTCTCCACATCTTTCTCCACATCACTTCTCCTTTACCACTCCTATCTGCTCTTCCTCCAAACCTTCTGTAACCCCTTGCGTGTTAGTGGCTTCCAGCCTTGCCTGGGGTGAAAAGCTTAAAAGAAAAACAAAAAAAAACGGCAAATCACAATCTGTGAATGCCGAGTGTTGTTTAGTAGCCATTGCTGGAGAAGTAAGCAATTAGTTGTGTATCAGCTTGTAATATTGGACCAATTTGGGGAAAATAGAGATTGCTTACAGTTGAAGAAAAGATTAGAAATTTTCTAAGTTGTTAAGTTATCAGCGGTCAAATTAAAATGATTGATTAAATAGATTTCGAATTTGGACTTTTGCTTCATTATATATTACACAAAATTAATAGGTTAATTAATGTGGATAATTATGTAAGCGTCCTTCCAAAACATCTGCGGAATGATTCTGTTCTTCACGAAGGCCTTATTTCGATCTACCTAGGATAACTTTATAATATGGTAATATTAAATCGAAATGGCAAGGTTATTTTATGCAATGAAATACGGAAATTTGCTTAAAGGAAATTAAATAAGGAAGAAAATTCACGAGTAAATAATAAATGTATATAATAAGAGAGTACAGAAAATATGATGAAATTGTATTTGTAGATCCGATTAGAAGATTTGTTTCATTTGTAATTACGGTACGTTGAAAGTAATCTGCGTGTGTATGAAAGAACTACAACTTATTTTAGTTTAGATTTAGTTGTATTGTTTTCTCATTGAAATTCAATAATAAGATTTAAATCCTTCAATCTCTTGCTAAATAACATCATCCCACATGGGATACACCTTATATATATATATATATATATATATATATATATATATATATATATATATATATATATATATATATATATATATATGTAAATATATATATATAAATATATATATATGTAAATATATATATATATATAAATATATATATATATATAAATATGTATATATATAGATAAATATATATATATATATATAATATATATTTATATAGAATATATATATATAATATATATATAACTATATATAAATATATATATAAATATATATATATATGTAGATATATATATATATATATATATATATATATATATATATATATTTGTGTGTATAGCCTTATTTCAGATTTCTATAAATTAAATCAAAATATTTCACAACAACTTTATTAAATACATCAAATAGATTGGGTGGGTTATATTTTTATTACACAAGGATTTTCCTTCTATAATTTGATCGGTAAATTACAGTAGCCATGGCCAAATAAAAAATTGCATCTCCATTTCGTATTACTGTATTTTGGAGTTAGGCTGTGCACAAATACTGGAAGTTTACAGCATGTAGGCAAACACCGGCTTACGATAACTGCAATCCTATTGCTTCTTTGTTGATTAGTTTGTTGATCTGAGTCTGATCGGCGAGCATATTGATCAAAATAATTATAGTAAAAGCCTGTTTTCACAGAATAAGCAAACCGTTGCACGACAAGATCAGTTATGTGTTTTAGATATATGACTACGAGATATCAATTGCTCTCTCACATCTCGCATGTAGATGCTCATAACGATATGTAACTATGAAAGGACAGCGGTATCTGCTTCATTGTTTAAATATAGCATGGATTAAATATAGCATATATATTAATCTTAATTTTTGTTATTTTACTGTAGATATTTAACGTGCAGAATGTGTCTCAACAGCTGATGTGTTGCGTCTAGAGTGGTAGTCTGTAGTGGTTGTGCTTGACGCTTCTCGCTTTCTCTTACCGCCGCTGGCGAGCAGCAATGCGAAAAGAGGAGCCGAGTCTTCCCCTGCCAGTATATAGCCTCTCCATCAACAAGCCCTATGTAGTGCATCCTCGTGGAGATACATGGCAATCGAGCAGCCTGCGGACTAAACTACAGGGGACGGGAAGGAGTTTGTCCCCCTTAACATTCAGGCCCACCGGTGTGTGGACACGCCATGGTGGCCATGAATCAAACCCCAGCTATGGTTTTAATAGCTCCACTGCCTTGTGGAAATCTTCGGGAGAAGAAAAGGCTAAAGAGTAAACCCTACACAAATCCGGAGTGAATCCCCTAAGGCGGATGGAAGGCACTCTGTGCTATCTTCTGGCAACTCCTGCAGCCGCGCTGGTACCAAACTGTATTGGTTCATCCTCTCCTTTTGGCTCTGCTAGCAAGGCCGAAAATGGGGAACTAGACGTCCAGGCAGCCCTAGTTCTCCATATATCCCACTCAGGCTCGTAGCGTACTGGAGAGCTCACTCCCGTTTACAGCGCTACTCCATCGTCTCCCGAGACGGACTGGTGCCTAACAAACGAACGAACGAGATTTAACGTGCAGAATGTACTATGCTTCATTTATAACAAGGCCAAACATTTTTGCTGCCAGTAAAAATCTTCGATTCAGATTTCATAACGGTGACCTTAATACAAGACACTTGCAGAAATATGAGGCAAGCGGTTACACTAGAACGCTGGAAAGGAACCATTGTTATACGGTATAGAGAAGGAGGGTAGACGTTTTATATTTAATGTTATCTAATTACTGCATTAGATAGTAGAGCTACGTAATTCCTCCAAATGGAGAGATGAATCTCTCTGCAGGAAATCAAAATTCGTAATTGTTGCTTTTGAATTTTAATTTATATCTTATTAGGTTGTTCAGAAGATTATGTTCAATTTTAGAATAAACATATTAATTGCGTTCTAATACATTGTTATAATAGTTACACAAAACTGAGTTTCCATATTTCTAATAATTAAATTGTCATCTTTTTTAATTTTATATCAATATTTTTCAGAATTGAAATTTACACATTATATACCCATCATACTGAACACGAAAAAAGAAGACGTGTTCACTTTATTGTATGAGTTCAAGTTTAGTCATAATGTTTCTCAAACTGCTACCTAAATTAACAGATTACAGGGGGATAGATTAACTTGTGGTCAAAGAGTATGTTGCTGGTTTCTGGAGTTCTTTAGTAGGTTTGGTTTGGTTTGGTTTGGTTTGGTTTGTTTTACGGCATATCAACCTCAGTGGGTTATTTAATGCCGACCTGATTGTTATTGCTGGTAATATTTTTTTTAAATATGTATTGCTGGTATTTTTTTTTTGTATATCTGGTCATTGTTTTTCAAAAATCTATAGCTGGTAATATTTCTTTTGCAAAAAATGTAATCCTGGTAATAATGTATTGCTGGTAATATTTTTTCGTCAAACATTTATTGCTGGTAATAATTTTTACAAAGTATTTCTTGTATTAATACCTATTTTTACACTTTCATAGTGTTTTGACCCCAGTTTGTGGGTTAGCTATTTACCCATAGATGGATCCCTAACAGGCGCTACCGCCGCACCGACTCAAAAGCTCCTGATAAGAGGCCTTGCTGTTGGACGTAGTTTATCGTCTTACCCAGGACGAGCATGTAGTTTATCGTCATATCCGGACGGTTATTCAGTAGGGATAAAAGTTTTAAAACTCAAGGCAAGAGAGGAAAAACTAAAAATGACAATCTTCATTTGAAAACACTAGTCAAACGAAACACACCAGAAAATGGGTGTCAGCTTTGAAATGATATCGGATCATTTCAGGATAATTTGCAAGTTGACGAATCTTGATGAGTTCCTCATGGACTCAGTGAAAGGCAAAGACTTCAGCAGTTTGAAGTGTGGCTGATGTTGCATCTGCAATATTTGAATCATCCATATAGTGAGTGAATAGGAAATGGATCATTCATGATAATCGTAAACTATTGCCTCAACGTCTTGTTAATTACGACGGACCCAAATGATTGCAAATAGAAAACAGAGCATTACCACCAACAGTATATTATGCTGAATTTCCATTATGCTGACTCTCCATTAAAATATTCTGTAATCTAAATAAGGCATTACTGCCAAATGCAACAACCGGTTTAAATACTATTTCAGGGAAGAAAATTCCGACTAGCCCTCGTTAATTGTCTAGTTTCGAATTCTGCTTCATGTTAATGCTCTACCACACCTTGACAGGACGATACTGCAGACAATAACCGAATTAGTTAGATCCACTCTAATTTCCTCAGCTCTCGTCACTGACTACCAGTTTTCAAGTATCTTCACAATCTTGCAAAGAAGGTGCAGAAACTACATTTAAAGATTTGTTGCCGGCCAAACCTTGGGGTTTTATTGTAAACGCATAAATATTCTTTTAACTCAATGGCATAAATATATAGACATTCAGGCTCCTATTTGTACATCGCTTTAACTAAATCAATTCAGAAAAAAAGTTGATTCTAAAATCGGATATTATTTTCAAGACAACATAATAATCTGCCACAAAGCCAAATGGATGTATTCTTCTTACAGAAAGTGTTTGTCGCCAGTTTTCTCATTGGCCCAGGGTTGTCTGCTTTGAAAATCAGTTCAGTCTATTTCCATCGACACAAACAATCATTATAAGATCGTCATGAGCATTAGTATCATTTTACACATTTGGTCAGGCCAACGGAAGACATTTCCCATGAATTGTAGAAGCGTCATTTTCTTTTCTATCAAAACACTGCTATTTGCGATGTGGACATTAAGAAGAGAATGAAAGTTGTTAACGTAACTTTATTTTTAAAACAAGCAAAAGCAAAACGCACCATGTTTTAAAACAATTTCTTATCAACACTCGATCCGATTCGAAAAATAAATTTCTTTATTTGCTTAATTCATTTCATCCAGTTTCCCACTCTGTTTCCCCGCTACGTACTATTTCTCCATGACTCACCTTCTCTTTTCTGGTCAATGTCTGTTTTGACTTTTTTATGTACGGATATGATGTATGAAAATTTGAAGACTAAAGTAAAAATGAATTCAAAGTAGAAAAAATTGTCGAAAAAATGCATTTATAAACTGGAAATTAATTGATTTGATGTTCCACCTCTGGCAATGTCGAAACTGATTTGAAGACCAAAACAAGACACAGGTGGCGCCACCCCATGACCAACACACGGTGAGTCAATAATCTACTTGCTTTTCAGTTGCTACTCTCTCTCTCTCTCTCTCTCTCTCTCTCTCTCTCTCTCTTTCTTTCTCTATCTGTATGTGCCTCTCTATCAGCGGCCGATTACACTCTGCTAATTCCTGTCTGGAGTTTTATCAATATCTCATCCGACAGACCATGAACACACATCACAGTCAATTTTTACCAGATCCTCAACATTCAAAAACACAGTCGTTAAATGACAAGAAAACACTGACTGAGAATGTGAAAACTATTATATATGAAGAAAAGTTTCGAATATTTTAGAAGTATAGTGCTGTTCGATAAAAGTTACTCACCTGATTTTTTTTTTTACTAAATGTTCTCTTCTCCGATGAAACGAAAGTTGAGGTAAATTCAAAGGATAAACAATCTAAAATCCGAAGAAGAAGCTTTGAAAGCTCTTTGAATTTAGCAGTAAGTACTGTAAAGCATCCATTCAGTATAATGTTCTGGGGATGCTTTTCTTTTCATGGAACTGGTTTCTTAAAACCTACTGAAAAGGCCCTCAGGAGCGAGCAGTGCAAGAGAATTTTAGAGTCTTGTCTGCTCCCTTCTGCTGAAAGGGTGCAAATCGACCCCACCAAGTTCATTTTTTGGCAGGATAATGTTCCCTGTGATAAAATTGATGAAGAAATACGTTGATGAGAATCAGGTGAGTGTTATGATATGGCCGCCTCAATCTCCTGACCTCAACCCCATAGAAAACTTATGGAGCATTATAAAGTAGAGGCTCTAGAGAAAGCAGTTGAGCAACAAAGAGGATTTGATTGTGAATTTCATATCCGAATGGAATTCAATGCTTGGAGATGAGATTTGCCAGAAACTAATCAAGTCAATGCCAAAAAAGGTTGAAATGGTTATTCAAAATAAAGAAGGACCCATAGATTATTAAATATTTCGAACTATATTACCTATTATAAATAAATTATACCTCTATTATTCTTTATTTAAAGCTGTTCGGTTATGTTTCTATTGATTACTAGTTGCAGGAAATAAGTGATTCATTTTTTTGCACAGAGTTTTTTTCCCTAAATCTCATTTATATCAAAATTTATTATAATCAATAATATAACTTAGTGTGTAAAATTGTTTACTAGGTGGTCGGGAAGGGGTCTTTATAATAGTAAGATTAAAAATTAGTTTGACCCCAAAAACATTAGGCGTAATTTTTTTTTAATTAAAACAAAATTAGGTGAGTCACTTTTATGGAAAACCTCTGTACGTGAATAGAAGCTGGAAATTAAAAAAGTTGAAAGCGGTCGATCGTTTCCAAATTGTTGTTAATTCATCGACATATGATTTTGATATCAGATTGTGGCAGATGCTTATATGCATAGTGTATTTTATAAAGAATGATTTGAAGATAACTGATATCCTCCGCTAGTTCACCTAATATGGCTTGATAGCAAGTGCTCGGTTAATTAGTGTCTTTGTCATTTTTGAGCGGAGTGAACGTGGGAAGTTATTTAATTTAAAATCTAATGATTGTGATTTAAGTAAGTTAATGAAAAAGAGACAGGAAATCAAGTGAATTCGCATTCTTGATTCTCTGGAACCTGTTCACATTTAAAGAAAAAAATGTCTCGTGAAATGCTTCTAAAACATTTGAGGACAGACAATATTTACTTAAAAAGCAAGATTACGATCATTGATTTCTCTATTTCTTTTTCTTTCTTTCTTTATTCCATTTTTTTATTTATTTATTTACTTATTCATTTGATATTTTTATTTATTATTCCATCTTAAAAAACGAATAATCATGCATTTGTATCGACTGGCAGTGGAAGAACATTAAGAAAGTGAATCGAAAATTAGAAACAACTTCTAAGTACAAACTACGTTTTACAAAATATAATTTTTTTACAGAAACTGCAAACTCCATTATGAAAAATATACTGCATACTTTATTATCCGAAATATTTCTGATCATACAAACGATAAATCAAGAGAGTCTATTAGTATAAAATTGCTGATAGATATTGTTATATTTATTTTGTTGTTTATAAGACAGGCTTTAGTATCTGTCTATATTTCTGAGATGAGGTATTATGTACAAAATTTACATTATTCGTACTATTGTCCTCATCTTTGTCGCCATATTTATTACAACGTTTCGGCCTTTCAGTATCTGTCTATATTTCTGAGATGAGGTATTATGTACATTATTTACATTATTCGGACTATTGTCCTCATCTTTGTCGCCATATATATTACAACGTTTCGGCCTTTCAGTATCTGTCTATATTTCTGAGATGAGGTATTATGTACATTATTTACATTATTCGTACTATTGTCTTCATCTTTGTCGCCATATTTATTACAACGTTTCGGCCTTTCAGTGTCTGTCTATATTTCTGAGATGAGGTATTGTGTACATTATTTACATTATTCGTACTATTGTCCTCATCTTTGTCGCCATATTTATTACAACGTTTCGGCCTTTCAGTATCTGTCTATATTTCTGAGATGAGGTATTATGTACATTATTTACATTATTCGGACAATTGTCCTCATCTTTGTCGCCATATTTATTATAACGTTTCGGCCGTTGTACGCTCTGGCCTTCTTCGGGTGGTTGGAATGTCGAACTGAACCCTTTATTTCGCTCACTGGGGTAGACTGTTCTAGTTCCACGTGCCATGTTTAATGGATGTCATTTATCAATTATCTCCTGAAAGTTCTACACTGCCTGTAAAGGAAATGGCCCGATTCAGATTGAGTTATAATAAAAAAATTGACGAAAGTCAGAAGCATAAATTTCAATCTGTTTATGGAGGGGAGACTTTGAAAATCTTAGAAATCAAGAAGATGAATAGATTAATAATCAATGAAATTATTTCGAATTATCGTTAGGCTGAAAACATTAATTTTGAAAGACATAAAATAGAATTGTAGAACTGAGGATTGTCCAACAATAACAAACACCCATTTTGTAAATAGCACTGCGTGAAAAAGTATGTAAATGGATAAATAGCTATAGAAAATGATTGATGTTATAGGTAACTGTGGTGATTTAAAAGAATATCACATTTCAATTTGAAATTTAAATACCCGGATATTAAGCACGAAAAAAGCATATAATTTATACATTCAATTAGTCATATATGGTTACGTATAATAAATATATTACAATATTTTCATAGTAATTAATTGCATAATAAAAAAATCAAAATTACATTATACTTCTAAATTCTTTTCCAGTATGCGATACCGATATTAAAAAGTCGTAGAAGAGTTTCAAAATAATTAAATTAAATTGTAGCATACCCGAAATGTTCCTCAAAGACATTCAAAATGGACCTTCATCGTTTTGTTCTTGTTGAAATACGTATGAGTATTATGTTGTAAATATATCGATACTAATGATTGGAACAATCGAAATTGTGTTCTTCGTTTACGTTTATTGATATTTTTGCGAGAATAACATAGAAAAATAAAACGTCAGATAAAATACTAATAATTGTATCATTAAATAAATGTGATTTTCTTTTATCTCCTAAATTTATCACAGTTCGTCGCATTCTCTAACGCAACTCGTCTTCATTTCTCCTTTAATTACCAAACCAATTTTTTCCGTCCTGGGTATGACGATAAACTACATCCGCGTCCTGGGTAAGACGATAAACTATGTCCAGCAGCAAGGCCTCTTATCAGGAGGTTTTGAGGATCGTGGAACCACCTCTTAATTGCTGATGTTCCCAGGTCCACCCTGACTCGAGGTGGTAGCACCTGTTAGGGTCCGAGCTATGGGCAAATATCTATCCCCTCCCCAACTGGTGACAAAACATTATGAAAGTGTAAAAATCGGTTTTAATACCAGAAATACTTTGTAAAAATTTATTATTCCCAGCAATACATTTTCGAAGAAAAAAAAACTCTATTACCAGCAATACATTTTTGAAAAAAAAATATTACCAACAATACGTTTTTGAAAAAAAAATATTAACAGCTATGCATTTTTTAGGAAAAAATATTACCAGGAATACATTTCCGAACAAAAATTGTTAACAGCAATACGTTTTTGAAGGAAAAATATTACCAGAAACAGATTTTTGCCAAAACAAAATATTACCAGCAATAACAATTTTGTCGGCATTAAATAACCCATTGAGGTTGATATGCTGTAAAACAAACCAAACTGAACCAAACCAAACCTTTTTTGTTTCGAAAACAGAAATCTCAATAAAATTGCATTGTAACTAATCCCGTATCTACAATTTACTGAACATTTGAATCAATATATTACTTTTATGTTTATTTAAAAAGAAAATATTACTCCTCTGACAATGATATGGATTTTTTTATGAATATTTGTATGCCTCATGACTCAATAATTTAACATGACAAACAAAGTGATTTCTCTGGAGGACAATTGAGAAAATATATAAACTGTATTCCTTGTCCATTTCTTCATCACTTTCATAAATATATCTATTTGCGTTTTATTTCAAATACTGCGCTCAGGCTAACGATTTGAGCAATATAATTGCCTAAATTTGACATGGACGAACAGAGAGAATCAAATCATTGACAGTAGGACATGGAAGTAGGATGTTTGTATTATTTCATGTTGTTCGGTCCCCAGTCTATTCCCTGTTCTCTAAAATATGCCCAAGATTTAATGGAGATTCTTCAATAACGCCAATTGCAATTCCAACCCACAATGGAAGAGGGCGAACTCTTCAACGCTTCCAGTTCCTTCAGACCTGAAATAGAATTCAGTTTACAATAGGCAAAATATTTGGCTGAACATATGAAATGCTTGCAAACGGAATATTAAAAAAATCTCATTAGACACTTTCTTATATAATAATAAATATGGATTATTTGGAGTGACAGCTTAAAAATCTTTTTTCTGGAGTTAAGACATGAGGTTAATATTTGTTAAAGAATATAAAAAAAGTGAATCACTGACCAAACTGAAAATCTCAACTGTTTGCTCATAGTCAAAGTTAGAGGAAGAGAAAAGTAAATCATCCACGATTAGTCAAAGTGGTGGTCATATTTAATCTGGATTTGTTGTTTCATCTGCCCCCAAATGGCAGAGAGATTTGAACTGCTACCCAGATCCAAATTACGTGAGATTTCTAGTTGGTTTTCGACATATTGATGGCGAATTTTATGAACAAGGGGCTTATGATCCAAAGCTAAGATCCAATTTTTGTCGGATTTATTTGGTGATAAAGAGAAAAGCAGTAGAAAATCAGATCGTTACGCAATGTGACCTAACAATCCAAAATCCGCAAGTAAATCATTTTTTACAGAAAAATATATTCTTTTTTTTTTAGAAATATTTCTTACAATTCCAATATCTTTTAATAACAATTCCAATATCTTTAACAAACAATTTGCATTTAAATACGCTGAAAACTTGCTCTAAAATCTCAGAGACGTTCGCAACGCAACGTATTATTAGACAAAATATTATTCAAATAATTATTCGTTCGCTAATCTTCTATATATTTTAACTATTGTGCAGAATCAACCCCCAAAATTGACATCATTTCTCAGGCCAATAATTTAGGCAATTCTTATCACAATTTATAGAAACAGATCAAGATTTTCCAGTTAATGTGTTATTTTGGTATCTCAATGAGAATCTGTCAGAGAGATAGATCGGACGTGGTGGAATTGAAGACACTTTTCTGATGAAATGGCCGCCGAGGTCACCGGACCTGTCCCCGTGTAATTTCTTTTTATAGCGATATAGGAAGTGACTGGTCGATGCTAGCATTTATGAACTCAAGTAGAGAATCACTTCCACACTGGATAATGTTACCGGAGACATGCTACAGCGTGTTTGGCAAGAGCTTAACTACCGACTTGACGTGTGCCGTGTCACAGGCGGTGCACATATCGAACAGTTATAAAATCGCCCCCATAATAAACATATAATGTTCAACACCTAAACTGTTCAATTTCATTGTACTAGACTTAGTAATTGTCAAGATAATTGCTTTTAAAATTAAGTCAAATTGTTGGGGACACCCTGTACATTATCTTGTTATTCATAATGCGATGACATTTGAATATTCTTGCTGAATGTCCTGGTTTAGCATTTGAGATGGAATTTCCCTTGTTAAAATATTTATGAGCAGGAATTTATACGGATTCGAAAAACAAAACAAAATGTTTTATTGTCTAAGTCTGCAAGATTCATACAAAAATTTGATTTTTGAAGATATCAAATTAAGTGAGGAATTTTGAAATTTTCCCAACAGCAATACAAAATCAAATTTTTAATCACCGTGATTGAGTCTGAACAAGATCATAATTTAAATTTATTATAAAGAACAAATTGCAGAGATTTCATCCAGTTTTGTTATAAAGATTTAAATAACAGGGTTGTTCAAGAGAGACGTTGCTCTTTTAATGAACCCTTCAAAGCGATTAAAAGCAACAATATTTCTGACACACAAATATATATGTATAGAGATATATACCATGGTTATATATATATATATATATATATATATATATATATATATATATATATATATATATATATATATATATATATATAATAGCTGTCCACTCGTATTCGTGTATATATATATATATATATATATATATATACCATAAAGAATCAATTTAAACAAAGAATCAATTAACAATGTTTATGAGATTAATGTCGAAATCACTTCGCTATCAGGACTTAATAAGACATTAACTTACTATCATTATCTTGAATAATATGATCCTTATATTGCGTTGTTGTCAGATAAACACTGATAAACACATAGAACGGGACGATTTTCGTGGATTTATCACTTTAAAAAATTCTCACTTGATTGATATGAACGAGAAGTCGTCGCAGCATCGAACGTTGCAAAATTCGCGGATTAAAGCACTGCTCCTGAAGAACACAAGAAAATCCTATGTAGACTCTCAGAATTTATGACATTGAAATTATTTGGTAAAAGGAAAACTATTCGAATAAAAATTTGTTGATGTTTTTCTTACTCAATTTTCTAAGTCAACCAAGAAATTAATCTGTAAATTTGAAAATATCACAACGAAAACTATCGACCTGATATATCTAAATTATTTAACCAAACCATTTTGAATGAAAATATGCTGCCTATATATATATATATATATATATATATATATATATATATATATATATATATATATATATATATATATATATATATATATATATATATATATATACCAACCAAACGCTACGCTATGCTACGCGGAAATACAATTGACCTATTTAGGGAAAGTTTTTTTTTCAAACACCGGCTCCTGCTGCTATTAAACATTATTCATCAAGTAAATTGATTTGAGTTCTCCAAGCCGCTGGCGTATTTGGAATAGAGAAAACATTCCCTTCCTTTCTGCCGTTGGTCTAGGGGTAAGATTTCTGACTGATGTCAAAGCAGTCGGATTTAGGATTCGATCCCTGCTTGAAGTAATCTGACGTCTAACCACACTGAGGAGCTGTGACACAGCGAAACATTCTGCATGAAGATAACTATACACACACACACACACACACGCACACACACACACACACACACACACACACACACACACACATATATATATATATATATATATATATATATATATATATATATATAAATAATAGGGGTAAAACAAATTATCGTACACATGCAAATTTTAATTTGATTATTTCCAAGTAATGAATAAACATAATTAAAATATATATTTAACTGTACGGAGATACATAAAAATTAAATATGTATTGAAACCAGAAAAAATCTTTTAATAGAAATAAATCCCATTTATCCATTTTAAGGGGTGAAAAAGTATTCGCACAATGCAATTTTGGATATTAAAACTTTTAAATTGCTTTAATACACTAGGTTATTCAAGTGAAATATTCTAGAATGTTTCAATCATGTTATCAGTAGTTATTAAATACAAACATAACATTTTGCAATTGATATTCTTGCAAGAAGGTTTTCATTATAGGAAGAGGTAAAGACGTGACAAATTCACAAAAAGGACTGATTGTTAAGCTCTGGAAAGAAGGTAAAATTTACTGGAAAATCTCAGACAATCTTAATATTCCATTTACTATCATTAGTTTATGCATTGCAAGGTATAAAAAAGTTAAAACTGTTGAAAACCAAAGAAGGACAGCTGTTCCATGAAAGATTTCTTCAAGATCTTCGAGAAAATTAATATATCAAATTAACCATAATCCAATGGTTACTCGTCAAGACTTACAGGATGATTTGCTTTCCTCAGGAATCTGTGTTACTAAATGGACGATAAACAATGAAATAGATAGGAACAATCTAAAGTCAGGCTGCCCTGGGAAAATTCCATTGATATTGAAAAGACACGAAGATGCCAGGTTGAAATTATTTCATGAACATAAGGATAAAGAAAAATCGTATTGGGAAAGAGTATTATGAAAAGACGAAACCAAATTGAGTTGTTCGGACGTAATTCTAGAAATCATGTATGGAGAAAAGATGTAGATGCCTTCAAACAAAAGTGAAATTAAGTAGCACCAGCATCATGGTTTGGTGATGTTTTTTTCTGCAAAAGGTACTGGCAACATATCAATAATAGATGGTAGAAGAACTTCCTCGTGATTGGATCTTCCAACAAGTAGATGATCCTAAGCACACTGCAAAATCTACGAAGAAATATCTTCAAATGGCCATGTCAGTCCCCAGATTTAAAACCCAATCGAGAATCTGGGGCGCTATTTGAATATTCAAATCCAATCGGGAGCTCCAACAAAGATCCCGGATGGGAGGACCATATGCGAAGAAGAATGGAAGAAACTACCAACTAAAATTTGCAAATCATTAATTGAGAACTACAAGAAGTTGGTTGCTGTAGAAGTGAATAATGGCTATTCTGGAAAGTATTAAATGAAGATTATGTATTTTTTTTGTATTGTACGAATAACTTTTTCACCCATCAAAATGTATAAAAGGGATCTATTTCTATTAAATCATTTTTTCTGTTTTCTATGAATATTTAGTTATTATGCATCTGTGTACAGTTAATTAATTAAATTTATTTTTATTCATTAGTTGGAAATAAAATAAATTAAAGATTTGTATGTGTCCCTATATTTGTTTGACCCTACTCTCTCTCTCTCTCTCTGTTTATATATATATATATATATATATATATATATATATATATATATATATATATATATATATATATGATTAAAATGTGGAAAAGACAAAGCAAAATCCGAATATGTGAGTTTACTGTTTTTTATTTTATTTTGTTTTGTTTTTTGTTAAAAAATACAAAAAAAAACAGTAAACTCACATATTCGGATTTTGCTTTGTCTTTTCCACATTTTCATCATACCGTCGGATCTACATCCACATATTTGCTTACATATATATATATATATATATATATATATATATATATATATATATATATATATATATATATATATATATATATATATATATATATATATATATATTTGAGTGCGTATTCCGTAAGTAAGTAGATAAAAACACATTTTTCAGACATTATATTTAATTTCCATTACATTATTTTTTTCGTCCGACGTGTCTGGTCACTTAAGCTACAGATTATATTTAATTTGGTTTTTACCTTTTTTGTTTTTAAGTACCTTACATTTTTAAAGTACACCTGCTAAGAAATATGAAATGTTGTAAGAACCTTGAATCAAGTTTATCATGTTTTCCTTAGTAGTTAGTGTATTTTCTATACATATTCACCCAAGTAATTTTATATTCCTTTAGACAGAAGTTTTGCTTTGTCATTTAACATCCTAGAGACCCATTTTACATAGTTTGAGTCAGTGTCCTCAAAAAATATCTGCACCAATATGTAAGAAGACTTTCATCTTTTCATCTAAATAAAATGTGAATGTGTACAATTTGTCCAGACTAATCATGTCTTTTTTTTGGCAGTCATTCAGTTATAAACTGTAATGTAACATCATTCGACATTTGACAGATGGTGTCTTACCTTGTGCAAGTTTGCGTGAGGACGCTGGTGTTTTTCATTCATCTGCGTGAATGTATACACACACACAGATAAAGATTTACGTATACTCACATACTTTTTCATATAACACTTGTGTGTTTATGATGTGTACCTTTAAGAGCGGGTGAATCTATTTAAATCTATAGTTTATGAATCTATATTAATCTGTATGTTTGAGACTGATTTAAAGATTTGCATTCGTTCTATTCTCTCTGTCGTGAGTGAAAACATCATTGAAATTTCGTATGTAACTGTCTCATTCCTCATTATACCTGTCTGCCTAAATATCTCTCATTATATATATGTGTCTGCGTGTGTGTTTCGATGTGTTTGTGCATATGTTTTTTTTCTTTCCTTTCACTTGTCCAAGAATTCTACGAAAATATACGCGCCATTTTTTTATGTTTATTCATGAAGTGCCTTCAAATCATATGTATTATTTTTACATAGGTTTTGTTAAATAAAATTTCCCCAAAGACATCCAAAATGAATCGTCAATAGTTTGCTGATTTTGATTTTTTCTAGATGAAGTTTTATTTTTTAAATATAAAGAAGTATTTTTAAAGAAAATTATTACGTTGTATATGAATATTTTTGAAACGGGACTGCGAAATTTAAACATTTACAGTTATATATATATATATATATATATATATATATATATATATATATATATATATATATATATATATATATATATATATGAGATTCTGACGGACGTCCTTATTATATTTGTGTGTGATTATATATATATGTTGATTATACATATATATATATATATATATATATATATATATATATATATATATATATATATATATATATATATATATATATATATAGTGTGTGTGTATGTATATATTCAAAACCAGTGGTTCATTTTTATCAGCTTTCTTTTCGATTATATTTCCTTTTACAGAATTAGGTTCAGGAGTCAAAATTAAACTTCACCTCGCCGTGCTAAACCCTTTAAGATTAAATAGGGGTAAGAGAAAAAAAAACTTGACCTGTCCGTGACACTACGATTCTTCTTCGACTAAGCCTTCTTATTATTCCTTGAGGCTCCCCGCAATTTAACGCTATCTCATCGATGCTTCATACCAACATTAATAGCTTTGTACGTTTGTCGAGGTTTGTGAAGGGAAAAAATTGTATAGATGAAACTAACGCCGGTATATTAGCCTTGAAGTCACAATTATTCCTATTCAACCACAATATAAGCGAGAGTATGATTTAAATAGGAACGATTGTATAAAGTGAATTTAAGATTCAAATTGTTCGTTTTTCTGGCAAAGTAGGAATTCTGTCGTATCTCTTCTGGTAATATTGCTTCGTGTAATTTACAACTTGAACTCAATCTGAACAGTCACACATAACTTTTACAATTACTTACACAAATGCGTGTATACATAAATGTTACACATATATTAATAATGTAAGTAGTGGGAAAACAATAAGGAATATACATATATATATATATATATATATATATATATATATATATATATATATATATATATGTATGTATATCACAGTTATATTCACGCTGTACAATGTCTATGCGTCACTCGAGATAAAGGGATAAAGAATAAGAGGCAACTCCCCAAGTAAGGACATATGTTAGCAAGACTCATGAAGTGTGAGGAAATGCAAGAGAAAAAAAGACATTAGAAGCAACCTTAAACAGGAGACAATATTTAAATCTCTACTAGTGATTAAAAGACCGGGTGGTATGTGAACCGAACGATCGGCGAACTATCTACTGCTATTGAGAAAATAAAAAGTAAAAGAATAAACGTTTTAGTCGAAGACGTTAGCAATATAGACTCGAAGTGTGTGTATATATGTGTATTAAACGACTACCGGTAAAATAACCGCCAAAATAGACTACCTACAATGCACCACTGACATGTATATACAAATAATCGAGAAAAATAACAGACCATTGCGCCTAGCATGAAACAGACAGGCGCCTCTAAGTGTTGACTTCCATGTTCACTCATATATATATATATATATATATATATATATATATATATATATATATATATATATATATATATATATATATATATATATATGAGATCTTGCATCCAATAACCGCTATATGTGACGTTACCATAGAATATCTTAGACTTATAGCTTTCCAAAGAATAACAGGTTGGAGATAAAGGAATTCTACATGCCACACAAGCACCATATTTGTTCTCAAAAAATAACTGAAGTGGTTGGAGTCACTTGAAGAAAACGACATTGGGATGATCTTTTATACACAATTTTGGTCCGAATTCACCTTAACGGCAAAGTCGAAAAAAGACAAAAAAATTATATAGAAGATTTAAATTCCCCGATGTTTCAATCAAACTTGTTTTGAAGAATATTTTTTGCGTAGTTAACCTAAAAATAGCCTTATAGATAAGCCTAATAGATAAGGACGGCTGATAGAAGTACATTAGATTCTTTTTAATTATAAGTTACAGCGAATTACGGTAATTCCCCATGGATAATACACC
The DNA here is from genome assembly GCA_964036315.1 of Acanthosepion esculentum. Taxonomy (NCBI): domain Eukaryota; kingdom Metazoa; phylum Mollusca; class Cephalopoda; order Sepiida; family Sepiidae; genus Acanthosepion; species Acanthosepion esculentum. The sequence goes on from OZ038476.1 coordinate 9,889,966, forward strand.
TTCATCCATAAACTTTTGCTGAAATTATGGGAAAATGCTTCTACTCACGCATAATACACACACCTTGTTTGATAATCAAACCTTATAAATTGTAACTCTCCAATTTCATTACGACCGGCGTTTCCTACTCTATGGTTTTAAACATAAAACAATGTTATTCTAATTTAGTTTTATGATTATTCTTATTTTATTTTACGGCATTTTTTAAAGAATTGTAACTGTGCATAATACGCACTACTGATTTTGCTTATTTTTTATAAAAACTGTGTATTAGATATGTGGAATTACGGTAGATTATTACACAATACGACACGGACTAATTATTATAAAATTACTTTGTGATTTTTAATCCTCTCCCGAATAATATAAAAGCCAGTAATTTTAACGCTAAAGAATAAATTAACTAAATGTGGAATAGAAAAACAAGAAGAATTAGGATGCATCTCTAAATATGTCAGATATATCGTTGAATAGTTTCTGTCGCTCCAGAATTAACCAGACATATTTCGGTCTGATCTACTATTTGATCAGGCCAGCAACGTTTTTCTTTTCACATGATATGGATCCAACCTGACTAATCCTTACTTTCCAGCAGTGAACGAGAGCAATAGTTTCTCCACGCCCTTGTAGGTGATCAATTATTTTCTAACTCATAACCCCTTTTCATTGTACAAAGTCACTCGCTATTTGTACGCCATTTTTATGACAGAGGTTCTAGCACGCTACATTTTGTGGCTTGCATCAGTGTAGACATTCACAGCTCAGACCCACCATACCTCATACATAGTCGGCTCATCAGAAATCCTTTCAATTTACACTGGTAAAGAGGAAGTTCTGCTGAGAGAGTATTGTGGAAAAGGACAAAGAGAAGATGCCTCTCCGACCACTGCGATATAAACCTCTAGGGTCAACAGGCATCGCAGCTCCATATCCAGAATATTTGCAACACTTTCACCCTCATTTTATGATCTTACATCTTTATTCAGTAATTCTTAACATGGTTTGTTTCTGGCGTGAAAATAGCATATAAAAAAGTAAATGTGTTTGGAAAACAAGAAGCAAAATTCGGATTATCCTGCATAATTAATTTTAAGTTGTTCCGAAAATAATATGCAATTTGTATAATCAACTTTTATTCCTGAATTAATGCATTTAAACAGTGTTTAAATCTGTCAAAATATGAATCTTGAAGAACATTATATATTTCTGCCATCTAATTAATTATGCCTTTCGATAAAACACAAACCAGGAAACATTTGAATTTAGTTTCTTCAGTTTCATTGCAGTGGAATGTCGTTTGGCTTAACACAAGGGATGATGTTTGAAAAAGAGGGCGAGTGACTAATCGAATAAGGACGAAGCATGTCTCATATCCCAAGTTGTTGAATTTCTACTGTGACCTCCTGGCAACATGTGGCCTAGGATTGTCATGAAGCAAAAGTTAACAAGTGTCGGTCTCATTTTGAATAACTGAATGTGCCTTTCATCCAGTTTCAGGCAGTAAACTTTGACAAGGATGTCCTGTTTAGATTCCAGAAAGATCTAATATACAAGGTAAATGGCGGAACACCAGAATATATATACATTATATTACATTATCAATTAAATGATTTAACACATGGTTTTTTCGCTACACAGTAATAACCAAGTTTCGAAAATAAAAGCAAAAATCTTCAAATTTAATTTTGAAATTAAATTAAAAGTTCCATTTCATCTTCAAGCGAATATTTAAATCTTACTGTCTTTTCTATTTATATATACATATATATATATATTCATTTATATATATATATATATATATATATATATATATATATATATATATATATATATATATTATATTTTTTAAAAATATGATTCCTTCGCTACATAAGATTTCTCATGTTTCAAAAGCGATAGCCGAGACCTTCAATATAATTATTGAAATTTAGTTGAATTGAAGTGTTAATCCTGCTTCATCTTCGCTTTTGAAACATGAGAAATCTTATCTATCGGAGGAATCATATTTTTTTTAAATATTATAATATAAGCTCTGTCTTTTTAAAAATAAAAACAAAAATACTAAAGAACTTCAGATTATTTACCTAACGTGTTCTTTCCTATTTTTCTGCATACCCCCCCCACACACAGATATATATATATATATATATATATATATATATATATATATATATATTCATATATATAGAGAGAGATAATGAATTAACCCAAATAAATACATTAATAAATAAACAAACCACTCCGACCAAAATAACCCTCAGAATGTACTAACCACAATGCACCTCTGACTCGTATATATAAATAGTCGAGAAAAAACACATCACACGTGGCCTGACGATTGCGTCTCGCATGAAACAGTCTGTCGCCTCTTTAAAACTATTTTCTTCATACATACATATATATATATATAAATATATATATATATATATATATATATATATATATATATATATATATATATATATATGCAAGTTTCATTGGATATGACAGACAAGGCGATTTCGTTTTAATGTCATTACTCATAAAAACACATTACAAATTTTCGACATGCTTCTGCTATTCCCCGACAGTTATAGTCGCATAGTATACTTTTATGTGAACATAACAGGATATCATTTTTGATGGTGAATATCGCTGTTGAAATATCCATATAAATACTCGAATGTTGGCTCAAAGTATTAATGCAATTGGTAGTTGTGATATTTCACCTGAAACATGCTCCGTTATACTCAATTTACGTTAAAAATATGTAAGGTAGTTTAACATTTTTATTGTTGGTGTTTTGAAATTTGATGATAATAATGTTTACAAGCTAATTCTAAGAACAACGACCACCTTCGCAAATGCAAAGCTCTTCATTAAAATGAATCGAGCCCTATGGCTGATTGGCACTCTTTATATTCATAAAAACAATACGCTAGATTTAGCTAGCTCATTCTTTCGAATGAAGATAGCTCAGTCATAGAAACTCCGACTGACACCAAATCAGTTGGGTTTCAATCCTGGCATGGGTCATTCGGATGTCTAGTCTCACTGAGGAGCTGTGATACAGCGAAACAATTCTCTCTGCGAATGACATTATATATATATATATATATATACAAATAAAAGGAAAAGAACAGACAGATTAAGAATCTATCGTTCTTAAGCATTTAGTCTTTTTTTTAAAAAAAAAAAAAAAAGGGCTGAATACAACGTAGAGCAAAATATAAAAAAATAAAAAATAGACCAAAATAAAAAAGTCATTGTTAAATAACGGTATATATATATATATATATATATATATATATATATATATATATATATATATATATATATATATATATATATATCCTAAAGAATAAATAATAAATAAATACACTACAATTAAAATATATTTTTATCTGTTTAGTATTCTCATCTATGGAATTACTTTCTCTAAAACCTTCCCCTTGTAGTATCTAAAAAAATTTAACTTCAACTGTCATTACTTTATTAAAAGCTATAATCGCATTAGGTTGCTTACAGATCGAAAATTATATTTAATACGCGATTATTATAAACATATTATTGCACGGGATTTTATAATAGATAATTAATGATGGACCTTTTTGAAACCTATAATAATTAGTTTATATTAATTTTTATACATTTTAATTTTTATAATTCGTACTGGATTTTACAGTCGTCTTTAATGGGTAAATCCCATTAGCAGAATGCATCATAAATCAAAGAGAATACTTATAATTGTATATTTGACCAACAGTTGGAATCTTTGATGTGATGCAATGTTATCTCGCTATAGCAATTATAACTAAGTAGGAAATTCGATTCTCCCTGGGTGCTTCATGCATACGGTCTGGCGCTACGTTTCTGCTTTTTAAATTTCTATTCAAGCAACGTTCCATATAGAAAAACATTCATGAAAGATTTTCGTATTTGTCAGTTTTTATAATTCGAGTTATGTTCTGTCCTTCTGAATAGACGTACGTAAATTCTTTTTAATAATCACCATGAGATCCTGAAATTGTTAACGGTATTATTAGAACCTAACCCTTACTTTAAGGATGACATAGAATCACACAATACTTAGATATTCCTTTTTTTGCTCTCGACATTTTGTTAATCTTACCCCGATATAAATACGGTAGTTAGTATGTCTTATGACACAGACGTAAGTGAATGTAATGGATTCGACTGGAATTCGAACTCGGCTATACTATTAACTCAATCCAATCTGCTAACCTTATTCCACCGTGCTAATTCCCTTGGAAAATGTATGACTCCTTTTCTTCTCCCATCAGCTATGGAAAAATAGCAAGAGAAACTAGGTTCTATTACCTTGGCTAACAACAGATCTAGGAGAAGAACAATCTGAATTCAAAATCGATCCTCCAGGTTGCGGGTTGTGCAGTAGACTAACAACTTACTCAGTTACAGAAAACTAACTTGTTACAGAAACCGCAACGATATTTTACGGCCCTTTGTTCCTAAAGGAATTTAATGGGATAATATATATATATATATATATATATATATATATATATATATATATATATATATATATATATATATATATATATATATATATGACACAGGCGAATATGAAGTAGGGAATTTATATCGATCGTACAGAAACCGGGAATGGATCATTATTTTTAACATCGATTGATCAGCTAACTCAAACGCAATAAATATATTATTCAAAAGAAGCATATATCCGAGATGTAAGTAATAAAGTCTCATAGATCAATTAGATCATTTCCAAGCAGTCGACCCCAGGTTTTTTTTGGGTGGGGGGAGGGTGGTAAATTGTGATTCTAAGGCAAGTACAACTGAAATAAAACTGATTTATCCAGCAAATGAGACTCGATGGCGGATTCGTTAGGATTACCAATAGGCGAGTTTGGAATATAGGTGAAAAGACTGGTTAATTAATTTCCCACCTCTGAGCAATAATTTCTAGATACGATCAATGACGTACTGGAATTAATTCAGATATGGACGCCTAATTGGAATTCATAATTATAGCAGCGTCTTCGATTATTTTCGATTATTTTCAAAATTGATATTAGCTTCGTCTTCTGGTGACACAATCAAATTGGAGGAAATGTCAGTAGTTATTTTGATTTAAGCAATTCTTAAAACTCATTCTTGCTGTGCAACTTATAGTTTCTATTTAAATAACTTATACTGATTACCTGAACATCTTCATATATTTCCAATTTGTTTATTTGCCTGATAAATAATATCTATCATGGAATTATTTTATTAAAAGGAACATTTTCTCTGTATTAATTCTGCTCCTGCTTTGTGCGATGTTTTCTTAGTGTCTTTCCATTTCAGATGATTTTCTGTAGATGACCAAGAAATAATTCGGAAATAATGTCTGCCATATTGTCATATTTGGGAAGGGATTAAGATAAATCCAATTTTCATCACCCTGCTCTTTTTCTCACATTCGCCTTCTTCGTGATTTTTAGATTTTTTCATTGCTAATTGTGTCTCCTTTCTATATGCATATTTATCCAAAATGTTTCTGATGTTAATCGCTACAAGTACGTAATTGCAAATGTATTTAAACCAGCCGCATTTTCATCATTGTTCTTGAATACTTTAAACTTACAATTGTCGAGCAGTCTTGATAATTCACCCTTCATCAATATCTTTATATTATTTCCCAGTGTTTCAGAGATTAAGTGTACTGAAATTTTTGCATATACGACATTTATCTCAGCACTCACCCAATGATCTTTCTTATGATCTAACACATTGCTATTAGAAAAAATTGTAATGAATATAATTACAATTTACACCCGCACCAATCTTTGCTCTTGACTCATCTAGAGCAAGTGAAGGGAAATCTCAATATTCCAAAATAATCTCCATTAATTCATATTATATTAGCGATTATTTGATTGATTTGCAACTGCTTCTCTTTTATTTATTCTTTTCTTTTTAGCATTCCCTCATAAAAATTATCTATTATATACATATATATATATATAGCCGAGTTCGAATTCCAGTCGAATCCATTACATTCACTTACGTGCTAACACACTTGGGAAAGGTGTGAATCCTCTTCTTCTCCCTCCAGCTATGGGTAAATAGCAGGACAGACTGGGTTCTATAGCCTTGGGCAGCAACTGGTCTAGGAGAAGTGCAACTCTGAATTCAAAACCTGCGGAGGGTCGTTTGGGGACCTTGTGGCATTCGTTGCACCAGGTCCCTGTATTCGTCCCTCCAAAAAGTGTGGACGGCCCTACACAAAGCCTTCACCACTATAATCAAATTTTGTGTGGGTGTCCGGCTTTCAGTTTCTGGGAACTGATCTGTCTGGCCCTCATACGTCGACTTCGACGGGAGAGTCCATCATATATATATATATATATATATATATATATATATATATATATATATATATATATATATATATATATATTATATTTGTATTATATAAATCTATTCGATCTTACACCGATATAAAGACGGTAGTTAGGATGTCTTATGACACAGACTTAAGTGAATGCAATGGATTCGATTGGAATTCAAACTCGGCTCTGCGATTATCTTAATCCATTATCGCTATCCATTATTCCACCGTACTGAGAGATGAATACAAACATATATATATATATATATATATATATATATATATATATATATATATATATATATATATATGTGTGTGTGTATACAATATACAACAGAATACAAATATATATATATGTGTGTGTGTGTGTGTGTATACAATATACAACAGAATACAAATATATATATATATACAATATACAACAGAATACAAATATATATATATATATATATATATATATATATATATATATATATATATATATATATATATATATATATATGTATATATATATATTTGTATTCATCTCTCAGTACGAATCACGTGGGGAGTAACATATCTACTATATATATATATATATATATATATATATATATATATATATATATATATATATATATATATATATATATATATATATATATATATATATATATATATATATATATATATATATATATATATATATATATATATATATATATATATATATTCATCTCTCAGTCACTGTGTGTTTATCTAAAAATAAGTACGCTTAAATTCATCTTCTTCCCTGCCGTTTACGGCGTAAGGGTAAAATCTCCAACTGACGCCAATTCAGCCGGGTTTCAATCCTAGCTAGAGGCAAACGGACGTCTATCCACACCAATGATCTCTGAAACAGCGAAACAGTCTATCTGTGGATGACAATATATATGCTCCTGAAAAATTTATTACGGTTGAGCTCTTTGGGGAGGAATTGTAGTTTTGGAAACAGTGAGTATTACAGCTAATAATGCATGACTCTTCGGTAAATCGAATTGAGTTCTCTCAGTCACTGTGTGATTATCTAAAAATAAATACGCTTAAATTCACCTTCTTACCTGCCGTACGCCAACGGCTTAGGGGTAAAATCTCCGACTGACGCCAATTCAGCCAATTTTAACTAGAGGCAACCGGACGTCTATCCACATTGATGAGCTGTGAAACAGTCTGTCTGCGAATGACAATATATATATATATGTGTGTGTATTTTTGTCTCTCCTTTCCCTAGTTTGAATTTCCGTTACACGCTGCCAATACCTCGCAATTAATGGACTATTCCATTTTGACCGCGTGAATATACGGAACTGATATATCAGAAAAGCTACTTGGTTTCAGCGACAAAATGAAAGAGGGAAAAAAAAGGCAAGATAGAATTTTAACGTGCGTTTCAGTGAAAAGGGAGACATGTTTTCAATTTTAAATCTTTTTATTTGGACACCATTACTTATAAATAAATTTATTAAAACTGTTTTCATGTTACCTAGATAGATTTTCGGTCAGTAATGCTACTACCACTAATAATAATAATAATAATAATAATAATAATAATAATAATAATATTAATAATAGACGGCTAATCGTTTCCGAGGACAACCGTCGGTTAAGACGGCTAGACAATCCCTGTTGCAGACTACTGCTCAAGCACATATGTGTCTGTTATACACCGACGGAGTCCACCTGTGGTTTATAATGCAACAATGCTGAGCGATCTTAAGTTAAAGTATTTGGATAGAACATGAGATATGACGTGATCAACGGCTTTTGAACAAGGCCAGTACGCTCAAAACGTCGGTCACTGCCAATGATCTCAATTTTAACTATAATATTATATTGTGTGAGGTGGATATACGAATGAAAATCCGAACCATGACATGGATAAGTACAAAAAAGCCTGAAATGATGCCACGTTGTAGTATTCTAAAGTGTCTTGATATACTGGGCATTTGATATCAAATTAAGATATTTTTGGATGGCCGTATGGGGTTAGAAATTGACATGTGTTGATAAATCACTTGGATAAGTAGACATGGATGGAGGAATTACCACTATTATGTGTCTGATCCCACAGGCGTGAAAAGGCTTTTCGATTCATTTACAAATTTGCCACCCTACGTATCAAGAGGGGGAAAATAGTTGAGTCCAAACGAGTACAATTACTGGATAGAGATGCTATAAAAATCCCGAAAAGCGTGAGATAACTATCTTAGCATTCTAGATCCCAACGAATTAAATTATAATGAAATGAAAGAAAAAGTTGAAGAGGAATTTTCAAATGTGTAAGTAAATTCTTGAAACAAAATTAAATCGTGGAAATATTAACAAAGGAAGTAATACATGGGCAATCTCTACGCTACGCTATTCTGCAGCATTCTTTGATTGGAATAATACAAACTTAAACGAAATGTATAGAAGAACGCTCAAGTTCAATATCCATAAGGCTCTGGCCCACCTAATATCCAGGAAGTCAAGGAGTTCTGCTTTAAGTTGTGGGGCAAAAGGCACAATAAAAGAGCTACCTGAATATAGCAACAAGAACAACACACACCTACAGAATGTCAAAAATGGCCGGATATCATTATTACTGAAATAATGGCTGCCATCTGCAAAATTCAAAACTGGAAAGCCCCAGGAATAGACCGAATATCCATTTTTGTGATAAGAAAAACCCGATCTAGCACCCACCAAGAGTTCGCACGGCCATACAATAATATAATCATGAACCTAGAAAAAAGCCCCAGATGATTCACGTGGGGACTAATATACCTACTCCCCAAAACAGAAGAGACGCAAAACACGAATAATTTTAAGCCTATTGCATGCCTGCCAACAATATATAAGATCCTCAGTTCTATCGTAACCGAGAGAACATACAACTTCCTTCAAAAAAACATTTACTCCTAACAGAACAGAAGGGATATAAAAGAGAAAATTACGGGTGAAGTATTGGAAGTGGTGAACAAAGTAAATAAATTTATTGAGAGCATGGATCGACTACAGATAGGCATTCGAGAGTGTACCGCGCTCGTGGATAGAGAAAAGCATAAAATATACAGGTTATGCACCACAACGGAAAAATTCCTAATGGAGGGCAAACCTAAACCTCAGAGACGGGTCATTAACATCGAGACCAATCAACATAAAAAGCGCGATCTTCCGAGGAGATTCATTGTCACCACAACTTTCTGCTTTGCATTAGCTCCACTCAACTGCCTACTGAACTACAGTAGCTTAGTATAAATGTCGCAGAATGGTAAACTGAATCACCTATTCTATATTGAGGATATTAAAACGTTTAGCAAGAATGGGAACCAGTAGAAAAGTCTACACACCGTTGTCAAAACCATTAACGAAGACATTAAAATGGAGTCGGAATCGACAAATGTACTAAAGAGACCTTCAAAGGCGGTACGCTAACAAAAACTACAGGTTTAGATCTTGATATCAACAACAAGATCAAGAAACTAGACCAAGATGGTACATGAAAATACGTAGCAATTAATGAAGGAGACGGAATACAACATTTAGTTATCAAGATAGAAATCCGAAAAGAAAATTATAGAAAAGTGCGTTTGATACTAGAAATCGAACATAAGGGAGCCAACAAAATAAAGGCTATCAACACTTTAGTTACAACCGGAGTAACATGCAGCTTCAAAATTATTAAATGGAAGTTGAATGACATTAAAAGATTGTCCTAATCTGTCCTCATTTGTCGCCATATTTATTACAACGTTTCGGCCTTTCAGTATATGTCTATATTTCTGAGATGAGGTATTATGTACATTATTCGGACTATTGTCCTCATCTTTGTCGCCATATTTATTACAACGTTTCGGCAGTTGTACGCTCCGGCCTTCTTCAGGTGGTTGGAATGTCGAACTGATCTTTTTATTTCGGTCACTCGGGTAGACTGTTCTAGTTCCACGTGCCATGTTTAATGGATGTCTGTTATCAGTTATCTCCTGTTAATTTCCCTCTGAAAGTTCTCCAATGCCTTAACCGGGTATTGAACCCACACTCTTTGGGTCCTGTCACATGACCTAACTAACACCTTTATCCACTCTGCCATGTGTCCTTGAGCGTACAACCCCCGAAACGTTGTAATAAATATGACGACAAAGATGAGGACAATAGTACGAATAATGTAAATAGTGTACATAATACCTCATCTCAGAAATATATATATATATATATATATATATATATATATATATATATATATATATATATATATATATATATATATAACAAATTAGGAATTCAACGAAGCCTGGAAACTACAGAAGACTGGATAATGTTATAACGAAAAACATAAAAAAACTGTATTCAGTTTTAACAAAGCGAAAAAAAATGTATTACAGAAGTGCAAGTAAACCATAATATATCTACTGCAGCTGCGAAGAGCTTAAAAAAGAAAGCAGATGCAAATGCAGTGGACTTAATCCAGAAACGATGGCATGGTTACTACTCAGGCCGTATTAAAGAAGTTCATGTACACAAACGCCGTACCCGTCAGTGTTTACGTAGTGCAGGGTTAAAAGTTGAAAAGGCCGGCCTCCAAATTAAACGGACGTGTTTTATATCTCGCCTTTACGCTACTGCAGATTCTAATGTATCTTTGAAGATGTTCAACATACAAGCTCATGAAGTGGAAAAAATGTTGTACACGAGAACAAAAATAATTGTTTGAAAAAGCGTCCGATAAACTCATTGAATGGATTACTGGTAGCCCATGCCTTAAAAATATACAAAAAAATCTATTCATAAGTTTGACTAACATGTTTCGAAGTGCTTTATTTTTGTAAAATGTGTGTGTGTGTGTGTGTGTGTGTGTGTGCGTGCGTGCGTGCGTGCGTGTGTGTGTGTGTGTGTGTGTGTGTGTGTGTGTGTGTGTGTGTGTGTTTTACAAAAATAATCAGTAGTAAATCTGATGATTCCATCACCTTCCTTCTCTGTTTGGGGCGCGGAAGTAAATTAGTATACAATGAATGTACAGCAGAAATCAAAGGAGATAAAACAACAACAACAACAACAATAACAATAATAATAATAATAATAATAATAATAATTTTATTTTTGAATTTTATTTGCTTTCCAGGTGCATCTTGCTTATCGCCAATACCACCCTTTCACTGTAAGCTTTGCTGATAAACTGTTGACAAAAACCTGTACGAAGCGTGTTTCTTTCATGGTATGAAAGCGGATTTACTAGAACATTTCTTTGTCAATAAATGAAGGAATGTTTATCTGGGTCTTCTATTAATGGTTTTGCAATTCCTTTCAGAAACTAACGTCTCTCTAATTACGGCAATTATGATTGTTCGTTATCGGCAGCTTCGTTATATTCAGAATTAGAATTATGTGGGTAAGAAGCAGGAATTGTTGACCCCATTATATATATATATATATAAAGGGCTTTCCCGTCGTTTTCGACGTATGAAGATCTGACAGCTTAATTGATTCAGTTATGAATTTTTTTTGCGATAATCTTAAGTTGCACTTAAAACCCGCTATTGATTTAAAAAGAAGGCCACATATGGAGCAAGAGTGAGGATTGTGAGATGAGATCACTGTTAGATTGGCTGATCTTTTAGATATTGCTCTTATTTCTTGAAGATGTTTCCGACATCAGATTGAAAACTGCTGAGTCCACTAAAACACGTTGATCTCCATTCTACCCGCTCAAAGGTTAAGCGATCAAGGGTGCTATGTGTTATATTGACTGCTGACACACACACACACACACACACACACACACACACACACACACACACACACACACATATATATATATATATATATATGCGCGCTGATCTTTGTGTGTATGTATGAAGGTGCGTGTGCATGCCCGTGCGTACATATGTGTTTGTAAATTTTGTGGGGATTTGGGGTTTATAATTCGTTCATCTCTTATATCAAATAATTTCTTCTAAATAATAATTCATAAAGATATTTAAATATAATTTTACACACACACTTGTCTCGCCAGAATATTTACGAGTGGGTAGTGAGTTCGATCCTCACTGGGTGCACCCTACTTTCGTCCTTGTGCCACATCGTATCTACGCTTGGAGAATCACTATATTGTGTTTGTTTGAATAATAAATACACAATCGCACTAAGGTATACATACATACATATATATATATATATATATATATATATATATATATATATATATATATATATATATATATATATATTACACCACGCCACATTTCTATAATCATGTATGGGTCGAGTATTTAATGTTTATAGGACTGACAGGTAACGGCCTCCAAAAAAACTCTATTCCCATTTGATCTCTTTTTGGGACGTGGATTGGAAAGAATGTTTTTCATAGTACCCTTAATTGGCAGGTCATTTGGCTGGCGATAAAGGTCAGCGATATGTCTGCCTTCCGTAACCTCCGGTCATCCTGGAATTCGAATTCGTCCTATGATTTGCGAGGAAAAATAATGATTTTTGTACTTCAAAGTAAACTCATTATGTAGCGCTCTATTTCGTTAGAATTTGCTTCATTTGCTTAGAAATGATATCCCGCGCTCTTTTATGACATCATCTGAACTCGACTCGCATTTCATGTCAATTTCACAACACCTATCGTATTACATGAAATGATCTAGACAGAATGATTTCCCTCTGACTTCACGTTTTGCCGTGGTGTCCGAACTCACATACACGCACACAATTATACGCACATACACATACTCTCTCTCACTCACTCATACACACAACGACACACACAGTTCACTAGTAATGCTGATGCATACATTTATAATAATAGACGCATAATATAATAATAATGATAAGAAGAAGAATACTAATAAATAATAGTAATAAATGAATATTAATAATAATAATAATTAAAACTATTAATAAATTAATATTATTAATAATAGTAATAAATAATGGTAATAACTGTATATTAATAATAATAAATTATAGTAATAAATGAATATTAATAATAAATAATAATAATGAATTAATATTAATTATAATAATAAATAATAGTAATGAATTAATATTAATAATAATAATAAATAATAGTAATAAATTAATATTAATAATTATAATAAATAATAGTAATAAATGAATATTAATAATAATAATAATTAAAAATATTAATAAATTAATATTATTAATAATAGTAATAAATATTGGTAATAAATGTATATTAATAATAATAATAAATTATAGTAATAAATGAATATTAATAATAATAAACAATAGTATTAAATCAATATTAATAATAATAATAAATACTATTAATGAAACAATATTATTAATAATAATAATAAATAATAATAATAAATTTATATTAATAATAATAATAATAATAGTAATAAATAATGGTAATAAATGAATATTAACAATAATAGTAATAAATAATAGTAATAAATTAATATTAATAATAAAAATAGTGATAAATAATAGTAATAAATGAATATTAATAATAATAAATAATATTAATAAATTAATATTAAGAATTCTAATAATAATAATAGTAATAAATAATAGTAATGAATGAATAATAATAATAAATAATATTAATAAATTAATATTAATAATAATATTAATAATAGCAATAAATAATAGTAATGAATTAATATTAATAATAATATTAATAATAATAAATAATAGTAATTAATGAATTTAAAAATAATTATAGGAATAAATCATAATAATAAATGAATATTAATAATAATAAATAATATTAATAAATTAATATTAATTATAATAATAGTAATTTATGATAGTAATAAATGAATATTAATAATAATACTAAATTTATATTAATAATAATAATAACTAATAAATAATAGTAATAAATTAATATTAATAAAAATAATAAATAATAGTAATAAATTAATATTAATAATAATAATATTAATAATTGTAATAAATAAGAATAAGAATTTAATATTAATATATAACACATTTATTTACTATCTAATCTATCAGAGTGATTCCAAACATAAAATATTAATCATAGCAATGATATAACTTCATTATAGAATTCTTGACTACTTACAAAAACAAAACAATATTTTAAGAAACAATAAATTTAAGTTAGAGAAAAGGAAAATAGCGTTGAAATCCAATGTAATATCAATGTCGCGATATGTTAGCGAATGCTTCACAGTTTTCTTGCAGATGAAGAACAGACTTAAGTAATGTCTTATTTCAGAAGGATGATGAAACTAACATGGACTTGGCGAATAAAACACGATGACGTTTTAAGGAAAATGGATGAAAATGAAAACTTTTCTTTTAGAATCTGTAAAAAATCGGTAGAATTTTTCTTAACACATAAAAAGGAAAAACATTAGATATTTTTACACTGAAGGCTAGATATTACATACAAACGAGCTGATTTAGATGGATGCCCTGACAGATAATGGAACACAGAGTAAGATTACAACCATTGCCCCAAGGAGAACCATTTGTGAAGCGTCACGATCGCCAAATTCTTGAAGGGACAAGGTGTGTACAAGTAGATGAAAATAAGGCGAAAAACATTAAAACAGCTGCTTAAATATATGGTGATTTTCTAAGCGTAGTTTAGGTATGGCACAAGACCGAAAGTATAGAGCACAAGTGATGATCAAACTCACTACTGTGTCATAATATTTTTAGTAGGACATAGAAAAAATTTTAATTTTGAAAAAAGATAAAAATATAAAATCAAATATAAAGTTCACCCTGTCTTAAAATATCTAGAAAATTAGCAGTAAAAAGATGAGGGAAAATATCAAGAATATGTTTAAAAAAAAAAGGAATATCATATCAACTAAATTCGACATTAGAAAATAGCCCAAAGAAATAAATAGGGTTAGTTATTCAGGATTCGTCTTGAACAGTACAATGAATTATAAATTTGAATCAGTATTACGGAGTTGTTCACCATGGAGAGATACTTGCAAATTATTAATGATATTAATAGATTATATTTGAAAATGTATAAGAAAAAAACGGTTTTGTCTTGACAGGTCTGAAATCTGCACTAGTAAGAGAGCGAAAAGTACAGAAAACAAATATTGTGAACTACTTGCATCACACACACACACTCACACACACACACACACTCACACACACACATATATACATATATATATATATATATTTATATATATATATATATATATATATATATATATATATATATATATATATATATATATATAATTAGTGAAAACTTCAGCATATCTTTCCATTTTTAATCTTGTTTTGCCAAATGATTTTCCCAAATCATTCTGCTTTACATATATATATACATATTACATATATATATATATATATATATATATATATATATATATATATATATATATTACATATATATATATTGCATATATATATATATATATATATATATGTGTGTGTGTGTGTGTGTGTGTAAGTAAAGCAGAATGATTTGGGAGAATCATGTGGCAAAACAAGATTAAAAAAGGAAAGATATGCTGAAGTTTTCACTAATTGCATTCGAAACCAGAGAGGTCTGATTGCAAAGAAAACATAGAACGACAGAAATGAATCCTTATTAATGCCACCGTAAATCTTTTCTTTTTATAATAGACAAAACCAAGGATAAAGATAATTATGCTAACTTCTAAATTTATGAGAAGGTGAAATGAAGACAGGTGAAGATAAAATTATTAACTTATACTTAACATAAGAAAAAGACACTTGAAACCTATAGGGCCCATATTAAGGAAACAGGGCTTATTTAAAATGTTTCCTCTTTTTCGTAGAATCACTTCAGCATTGGTTGCAGAAGATAAGGAAATATTACCCAAGAATACACGATATGACTTAAGTTAGAATATTATGGCCAGACTTGCTATTCAAAGGTTTTATGTTAAAGTTCCTTTATCTGATCGTAGTGGTTAGCTACCTTTTTGAGGCATGCTTATTGAACTGAACTGACTGAACTCTAGACCTTGTATTACCACACGTATTTGGTGTTTATTCATTGAATTCTCATACTTATATCTTGCAAATAATAATGATGTCGACAATAAATTTATCTTTTACTATCTTCACTTCATAAATATAAACGTAAATTTTGTTTCCATTTTCTCTAACAGTTGTTCATTTCTCACGTGTTTAGTCAACGGCATTCTTAGCAACTATTTATAGAACCTCATTTTTGCTGCTTTAAATATTTTCGTCATCTGTGAAGAAATTGTCAGTCATTCACCACCACATACGAGGACTGATATTATATAACAGTTCTGTACTCCCTTGTTTGATTCTAAAGAGATTTTCCTGCTTCTTAATATTTTACTTATATTTTAGAAGGCATCATTCGCTATCGCATTGAGCCTTCTTGTTTCGGTGTCGCCATTTCCGCCCTCTGTTAAAACACTTTAACCTCTTTTTTATTCATAGAAAATTGTCTTTTATTTTACGCCTCTGAAACAATTGTTATGGTAACGAGGAATTATAAGGGAAAATGTATTTGTGTGTGCGAGTGTGCGTGCCTTCCCGAATGTGTGTGTATGTGTGTGTACTTTTGTAAAGGTTCCAGATTTGGACGCACACTCCAAGACCTGATCCTTCAGCAAAATAATTTCCGAATCTTAGAGTGGCATGATTGATGACTCTTCAACATCCCTCTATATATTAAAATTCTACAACTTCCTTCAACAAACATATATTTTCAAAAGAATGACGAAATTTTGTTATTTGTATTTCATATAGCGTAAAGAACTTTTTGTTTTCTTACATTGTAAATGTTGGAATAGCATTTTGCGTTGAGGCAATGTCCATCTCTTCATCGAAATTCTAATTTCCTGAAGGAAATTAAGCGTCGAGCCAATATGACTCCTTCAAGGGTACGTCGTCACCAGACGAGGATAATCTTCGGTTGGAAGCTGTAGTATTGAGTGTCCATGTTGCTTTAAACCCTGATATTATTTATTATCAAGTGCCTTTGTCGATATAGACACCTTCGTTCACTCAGATTTAGCTTCAGGCTATTGAAGAATTGATTCACTCCTCACAATTCGGAGTTAAACTCTTGGCAGAAAGAATCTACGACAGATTTCATTTACATTTGATCCCAGAGATAAAGAGCTTGGGGCTTAAACGCAGAAGTCAAGGAGACTATCATAGTAAAACTATATGATATAGAAAAATATCAGTCTATGCGAATATTATTGTTCAAAATATTGCCATTACTATGTGAATCGCAGCTAGATTATTTTCCTGGCAATTAAAAGGATTTTAACAGAAACACAAGTAAACTTAACCGAATAATCAACGGAGAACCTAGATAAAAAAATAAAAAACATTGCTATAAAAGAAAGAAAGCAAAAAGGACACTGACTTGGAATCAAAATGAGACTGAATTTTCTAGGACACGTCATATAGAACGTTTTGAGAACGTAACACTCACATGGCAGATTAAAAACAAAATAGACAAGAAAACAGCAAACAGCTGAGATGACGAGATTGTCTAAATTGAAGGTAAAACACAGATTTAGAGGTATAGTAAAAGGCCTAACATTAAAAAGCCACAATCTATAGATGAAGAGATTAGGGTTGGTTTTTAGTGGCAAAAAAAACTTTTAGTGGGAAAATTTGCTTTATAACTCTTCAACAAACATCCAGTTAGAAAACGACCTAAAACATCGTATATACGTGTAATAAATAAATGGATATATAGCCACTTAGTGTCGCTAAATTTGCTGGAAAATTCATATTCAATACTTCAATAAAAGTGCAAAAATTAACAATATTAAATTTGAACATGTGACTTCTCATAGGATAGATTGTTTCGCTAGATTAGTTACGTCTGAATAGTGAGTTCAATCCTCAGTTGGTGACACATAATTTATGCCTTGGATATTTTTCATTAATGGTTAACAGATATTCTGGCATATATATGTCAGAATATGTGTTAACCATAAATTTTCTAGGACATGTCATATAGAACGATATATATATATATATATGCTGAATAAAAAATTCAGAAAAAATATAGTAAAATATCTTATTTGAAAAAACATATTTTACATACATGCGCGGATATATATATTGTATATGTATAGCATGTGTATATATATATATATATATATATATATATATATATATATATATATATATATATATATATATATATATATATATATATAGTCGTGGGGTTAGAATAAAGAAGATTGAGTGAAAGTGGAATCTGGTATCTCAGTTTAAATTCCAGGTTAGTCTATTCCGTTCAGATTCGAACAAACCCTTTTGGGAAAGGAATTAATATATTTTATTATCACACATGCAAAGGCTAAATAGCAAGAAATGCTATATTTTCTAACCTTGATTGATAACCTGTGTAGGAGAAGGACAACTATGAATTGAAAGCAGACTCCAGATAGGCTTCTTCAGGTTATCTTGGCCTAAATTTCTGCTACGGTTACAGGTTCTTCACCCATGCCATTTCATATATATATATATATATATATATATATATGTATATATATATATATATATATATATATATATATATATATATATATATATATATATATATATATATATATATATTAATAATAATTATAATAATCAAAAATTCTATGCTTATTATTTATTACATTGGAATCGTAATTACGATATAATTTCATTGGACCTACAACTTCACTAAGAAGTAACGAAGTAATATGTATGTATGTATGTATATATATATATATATATATATATATATATATATATATATATATATATATATATATATGTATTACTTCATTATATTTATAGTTATATATATGAATAATAATAGGAATTACTGGGCATATTTAACATCTTATGAAGTTGCTTTGACCCTGACATCACTCACTCATATATTGATTACGTATCTATTATCTTGAAGGACAAACTGATTCGCTAAGGAATTCTCTCTAAATTTCACTAGGTTTTCATCATTCATACAACTGAATGCCCTCTTCAAAACTTACTAATACATCGATTAAAAACCTATTATTTACAAGAATTTTGAAATGATCTTGGATTGAATAAGATGGCACTCCATGCCAAATTCTGATGTTTGAAAATTTTGTCAGATTTTGGGGAATTGATTAGGCCGAGGAATTGTCTATACAGATATATTGCACGCAACAAATGACGATTATATTGAATTAATTTACAAATCGCATTCATTATATTTTCAACAGCAATATATTAGTATATTTACTATCCATTTAATTGTGGCATGTAAGAAATACATATGCTTTTTAAATAAAGAAAAACTAGTAAAGACTCTTGCCATCTTAATTTCTCTAGTGAATGCCCTCTTAGATATAAAATTGGTGTTATTAAAAATTTCCTCACGTGAGCGCACGAGAACTCATCCTCTCGCACGCTTTTCTTTAAAGAATTACACAATGTAAATCAAACGCTGATTAATAACGGATTTCCTAATCAATTGTTGGATTTCGACATTAGGCGTTTCCTGTTTAATGTAGCTAATAGCAACGTCGAGAACAGAAACATAAGCAATAATATTAATATTTTTTTTATAAAAATCAGATGAACGAAAATTATAAACAGGATGAATGCAGAATTAAGAACATTAGAAAAAAAATGCATAACACCAGTTGACAATAGCAAAAAAATTAGATTAATTATTTATTATAAAAAATTAAAAACCTCTAACCTTATGGTTAAAAATAATAATTCACCTGCTAGAAGAGAATTAAATAGGGCAAATATTATTTACGAATTTAAATGCCCATTAAGGAATGGTATTCCTGATCAATCAAAATAGTTATATAGGCCAAAACTTTACCTTGTTTGACACACAGATTCACTTTACACATTTCTGACAATAGCTCAATTAGATCTCATTTAAATATTCATGGAGACCTACCGGACACGATTCGTAACATACTTCTTGACAGCACTAATATAATAGCATCATCTAACTGCAAAAACATCTCAGAATAATGGAAGCCTTATTAATAAAAACAAACAAACTTACATTTAATAAAATTAAACTTTGAACATGGACATAATATCTTGACTGTGTTTTGAAAAAATGAAAACATTTTATAAAACATGCATACAACAATTTATTTCTTATTTTAACAGTTAAAATATAATCCTTGAAAATGGCTAAATGTATAGCCGAAAATGCTCGTATAAAAAGAACATTCGGACAGTTTTTATATAATTTATCATCCGAAAAGAAAATTATTAGATCGCATGAGAAATTGTATAAAAAACGAAATACAAGCACCTTGTCTGTCGTTTTCAATGAAATGTGCATGAAAGAAGGATTCTTGCCTAAATACACTCATTTCTAAATAATTAAATATATAAAAAAACAAAATGAACGTAAAGAAATGAAAATGAATAAATTATCATAATGTTTAACATATTATCATAATATTTAACTTTACTGTTGTGGTAGGATCCACCTAATCTGCATAGGTGACTACCAACTATATAAATAGTGGTTGGTACAGGAAGACGGAGGAGGAATCACGACATCCGACTAGAGACTCTGATCGACTGCGACTAGTCCACACATTCTCCAGGAACGTCTTCCCAGAAATATACAGAAATACTATATGTACTTATTGTGTACACTTTCTTGTTATAATACATTCTTGTTCTAAGTACATTTTGTGTTGCATTATTATTCCATGCAATAGGCGAGATTCAACAATGAGTCAAGACTCAACATTTACTAATAATAATTAGAGTCCCGGCATCGAAATCTGTTAACATATCGCCATATTTCATTATTAAGTAGTGGCCATCTGGCAGCGCAACCGATACGTATATGAATTCATTTTTCTTTTTATGTTCGCGTGTAGATTTTTACTCACTATTTCAAAGTTAATGATTATTCTTTCTCTTAAGCCAAGATTTCCCATCTAAAGGTATGTCTTCATATATTCTTATGCGAACTATAACAGCATTAGACGACGCAAATTGTTTTTATCAGAGCGCTGAATGTTTTGCCGTCGGGAGTGGTGAGAAGAGATCATCAAACATTTTGACTTTTGAAAATGGGAACGTAAACATTCCGCTATTTGCACGAGCCTTTCTGAATTCAGAAAAAAAAAGGGCGTAGGTACACACATTCGCACACTGACACATAGACACAGACGCACACACATGCTCGCATATATATATATATATATATATATATATATATATATATATATATATATATATATACATACATAAATATATATATATATATATATATATATATATATATGCGTTCGCGTAATGTGTACATATAGAATATGATAGATAAGAAATATTTTGATATGTTTTTTTATGCAGTGCGTCTTCTTTTCGTAGAAGATAAGGATAGGTTGGTTGAAGAGTATCCAAGAATTACCCCGAGTTGTTATCGATTCTAGCGGTTTTCTCAATTTATCTGGGCATTCTTAAAAACAACACTTAGGTGCCAGGGGTCATACTGCCATTTCTATTTGAAAACACTATTGTGAAATATATCTAAATCGCTACTGATAAGGAATTATTAACTAAAGTTTTGCCCTATAATGATGAAGTATTCGACTTAATTAAGATCATTCACATGGATGTGAATATTCTGATACATAATAATAAATGTTTAATGTAACAAATATTTGTGTATTAAATTATGGTGTTATTAACGTAGCTATATCTATATTACAGCGAATAGATACAAATATATACATATTTTGTATACTTTATATATATGCCTGTGTGCCTATATATATATATATATATATATATATATATATATATATATATATATATATATATATATATATATATATATATATATTTCATTGAAAACGAAAGACAAGGTGCTGTTATTTATTTTTATTACAATTTCCATGTGTCAGATTTTTTTCTTATCAGATGATAAATTATATAAAATATTATAAATATAAAATGTGTCCGAATGTTCCTTTTATTTCGAGTGCATGAAAGAAGGATTGCTGCCTAAAAACACACAATTTACATATATATATATATATATATATATATATATATATATATATATATATATATATATATATATATATATATATATATATATATATATATGATGGACTCTCCTGTCGGTTTCAACGTATGAGTTTCCGACAACAGTGCTTATTCAACCCTGTGTGTAAGTCGCAAGTGACATTTCAGTCCCGCTAGTGATTTGCAAAGAAGTCCACAGATTGTGCAAGAGTGTGGATTGTTGGAGTGTGTGGCCGGTACAGCAGTAGATATTTAATCCTTTCCCTAGTGTGACGAAGCTTGGTGATGTTTGATGCTGCATTGTTCTTGATGCCATTGTAGCAAGTAGTCCTACACTCATTGCGATCAATTGCTATGTCCTCAAACGTAGCATGATCCATATTCGCAGCTGAGAGGTTACATTTCAGCTTGTTCCTGTATGTAAGCAATGGTCGGCCCACGCTTCGATGACCACTGTCAAGTTGACTATACACGAGCATTTTTGGTAATCTGTTGTCTTGCATACGTAGCACATGACCAACCCAGCGTAATTGTGACTTCATGAGAAAGGAATCAATACCATCAATATTACACATGGTCAAAAGGTCAGCATTGGCCATCCTTTGGCTTGGGATTATTCCACAAATTTCTCGAAGACAGCCCTTGTGAAATACATCCAACTGCTGAATTTGTCTTCTGTACAGTGTCCAGGACTCAGAACCATACAAAAGTGTTGTAAGGACTACAGCCCTTTAGACCTGTATCTTGGTCTCAAGCCTAATGCCCGGGGGTTTCCAGAGTCGGTGACGAAATTTCCCAAAGGCACTAGAGTCTTTTGCTATTCTATTGACTATCTCATCATCCAGTGTTCCACTTGAGTTAACTTTGCTGCCAAGATATTTACAATTCTTTACATACTTCAGATTTATATATATATATATATATATATATATATATATATATATATATATATATATATATATATATATATATATATCTGTGTGTGTGTTTGTATATATATATATATATATATATATATATATATATATGCGCGTCTGTGTATCTGGATAGAAATTTTTTTTTATACAGATTTCAATGAAGTCGATTGATAAGCCACTGCGTTTAAGCATTTTATTATATTTCCTTACATTCGTAAAAGTGGTTTCATTTGGCGGGATTTGGACTTCAATAACTCCGGGTCCCAGCGCTTTCGGCTAATCTCTTAGCAATTAACAAGGATGTTTTGCATTAGTTTGAATACGTTTCTCGATAGCAATAATTAGGCTTAAAATTCCGAACAAGATCAGTACATTGTGGCCGTATTTATAATTAATTTTATTGAAAATTAGTTCATTCTTTTAATTGTCATAGTTTCCATTAATTTTTTATCGTTTTCTGCATTTAGATGAGTTATGATGTTGTTTTTTTTATGAGTATGTTGTGAACAGATGTTGGTATGTCTCCCTCTGTATTAAATGGAATTAAAATTTACACTTTTGACGGTTAGTATTAAGTTTATGTAATTTAACAGAGAGGGTAGTGAGGAGTGGTGTGAGAGGCATGATCGAGTTTAGAGAGGGTTTATTTTAATATTTATATCTATCATACCTAGTATTAGGGGAGGAGGGACCAGACATTGACCTATTTAATCGGTTAACTTAACGAAAGTGATATATTGAAAGGGAAGGAGAAGAAGAGAAAAAATAAAAAAGAAAGAAAGGAGAGGGAAGTAAAGAGAAAGAAGCTGTAATTAGGTTTTATGAATGAAGAGGGGGTGGTAATTTTTATAAATTTATGTAAAAAATCAGATTTTAATGTTTGATAATAATTTAAATGTTTAAAAATCCACGAATTAATTAATTTGAAGTTTGCTCGCAATTTAAATATTTAACTCTTTACAAATAATTTAGGGATTTAATATGAGTTAAATAGTATATTTAAAAACACATTCATAGAAAGTACATTAAAAAAATTATTTAAAATATAACAGTTTACGGATAGTAATATTTTAATATTGTAAACGATTAAGTTAACATGTCTATCAGTTTGAATCTAATTCATGAATGTAATGTGTGACTATTCTTAGATGAGTAATATTTTTACTTAAAGTTTAGGTTTTAAATTAAGATGGTGTATTATTTGAAGGCAATATTAAAGATTTTGTTTTATCATATATATATATATAATACACATACACTTATGCAAATTTCACATATACATACGTTCATTTACATTTAAACAGACATAGGTAATCCGTATGGGTAGACACAAGGAGGTTAAACAATTTTCACAGAATACTGACAATGGTATGAGTTTGAGTCTCACAACGTGCTTCACGTTTGTGGTAGATAAACCAAACTTGATAAAAGATTTAAGAGTCTCGTTTAATCTGGGAATTAATTCAAATGGTAATTATTGTAGTGAGTTCGATGCTTCCTCGAAGACTTCCACTTTTTATTTCGTAACAATAATGCAATGATAAGAAAGATTCTTGAAGCTCTTGAAAAATGGTAAATATATCGACCACCAATTAATTGTTCAGTTGTACAAATATTAACTTAATAAATATCGATAACGTTCGATTTTTAAGGTTTATCACTGTCCGACTATTTAAATAGAATTTTAAAGTGACTGCAGTTTCTATCAATGAAGCCATATATTCAGCTTCTCTGTAGATTCTCCCTCATAGTTTTATTCTTCTTTTCAAATCATCTTATGTCTATCTTTATTCGGAATCGATTATATCTTGTGTTGATACCTGCTAGCGTGTTCAGTCTTCTAAAATGCCTTTGTTTCTTTATTTGTAGTTTTTTTCTCGATGTTTTAAAAGCTGAACTTCCCGTTAAGGTTCGGTATCAATAAAATTAATTTTATGTCTTTCTTTTCTTTGATAATTCCAATTATATATTTTAAGTTTTCTGGGTATATTTTTAAATTTCCTTTTCGTATTCTGTCATTAGCTATCTTTTGTTCTATTCTAATGTTATGTTATCTGTCTCTAGTTCTTATTTGCCCAACAGGAAGTGAGGCACGTAGAAGTAAATTGCAAGCATGCGCCGTGCATATATAAATGGATATTTTAAAATCCACACCGATCTGCAGCTAAAGGAATCCTCAACTATGCAAGTTACATGCATTATTACACTCATGGGTCACTATATATACAGACATACACATGCATAAACATCTTAACGAGACATTTAAAATCACTTATTTATGTATACGCACACAAACTAATTTATATTTGTTAACTACTACTTGTACGGGTTCACTTTACTGAAAGTCCATTAGCATTAATTAAATTTCGCTATTTGATTTAATTTAATTGACTCATTTGAAACCTTGCAGGATTGACTAAAGGTATATTTATAGACGCATGTCTATGTGGGTGTCTAAACTTGATTATATATATTAGCATTGACTTTTGAATATGGAAAACGCCGTAGTTACTTTATAATTTGTAAAGAAATACACGACGGTCTCCTATTTACAAATTTGAGAAGACCTCCTTTGTATCAAGTTTTAATATGACATTAAATGACGTGCATCTATAATGACTTTGGAGAAACACACACACACACGCACGCACGCACGCACACACACACGCACGCACGCACGCACGCACGCACGCACGCACACACACACACACACACACACACACACACACACACACACACACACACAACCTAACTGTCAGGGTTTCAATTCTCAGTAGTGGATGCGCACTAATGATGAGTCCCAAATATAGGACGAAACGGCTGTCCAGTGCTTTCTGTATTCTGTAGAGGTTTCAGACTCGATGAATCATTAAATATGATTATCAATTTCTCCTAATAATTTCAAATTGTATATCATTGCTTGAACCGGCTTCTAATGCTCTGGAGTGAGCGGCTTCGTGATAGTAGTCGTGGCTCCGGGAGACACCGTCCTATGGTTAAAGTGAATCTCAGTAGAGTTCTGCCAAGGAATTTGTGAGTGAGCGGCGCTATATTGAGTCTGATTTGCTACCTCTTCTTCACCGAGGCCCGTTGGAACAGTTGGTATGGTGTTTGCTTCACAACATAACTGTCAGGGTTTCAATTCTCGCTAGTGGATGCGCACTGTTAATGAGTCCCAAATATAGGACGAAACGGCCGTGTAGTGCTTTTATGCATTCTGTAGAGGTTTCAGACTCGATGAATCATTAAATATAATTATCAATTTCTCCTAATAATTCAAAATATATATATACAGACATACAAACTCGCACACGCAGATGTGTGTTAGATAGTTTTAAATTATTTTATATTTAATTATGCGCATGTTCTTTCTTTGTTTTTGATTTTGTCGACTGTCCTGTACAGTAGAGTCAGTTGGACATCGTCTGTAAGAAAAAGAGCAATATGACACAATTCACCCCGCCAATAATTTGGAAACGGTATGCTATATTGCTTGGGCTTCAAGCCGGAAGATCCAATGGGGAAATTTCAGAGTCTTTGAATATCAATCTAAGGAGATTGCACAGGATTCGGAAAGAGTTAGATGATATATCCCATCAGCATTATAATATTTGGAGTTATTAAGACTGATGGCGCTGTTTTGCCTCCATTCATCTTGCTACGGGCCTCAGATTCAACACGTCAAGACAGTGCTGCCCTGGGTTAAGAGGGTGGCTGATGGAAGGCTCTATGTCTGGAAACAGTACACTGGTCCATGTTACCCAATCTGTGGAACACAGTCATGCCTGTCAGACAATTTCTCCGACCACATCAATCATTCAATTTGGCCACATATCCGCCCGACTGCAACCAACTTGATTAACTGTGTTGGGAGCAGTTGAGCGAGAAATCTACAAAATTCTTTGTAGAATAAAAGATAAACTGAAAACAATGATTATGGCAGCTTTCATTAATTTAAACAAGGAGACCGTCCGGGAGAGATGCAGGAGATTATGAAGTCATCTGGAGGCCGTGGTAGAGACTAATGATGAACTTATTGATTAAATTTACTCTTTAGTATTTCAAGATATTTTGTGTAAGTTTGGCAAACATACTTGTTAAGATGAGATGTAGTGTTATTTTCATTTTGTGTAATTTATGCGACAATTTATATATCGTACTCCCTCTTACATATATATATATATATATATATATATATATATATATATATATATATATATATATATATATATATATATATATATATATATATCACTTTAGACATTATTTTAATCGATACTCGTATTTGAGTAAACTCTTCATTTATGTAAAAAATAGAATATTTATTTTCTTCTACCATCAGAGAAATATTAATAAGGAAAATGTTACCTTCTCCGGCCGGATTCGAATCTGGACGGAGGGAGCTACAGTATGACGGGTAACAAATATATATATACATACAAGGACTTGTTTGCCTATCATTTAAGTAAATATAATGTAAGTATTTTGTCTTTTTTCTCAGACAACACATGAATTTCTGGAGAGTTCATATATATATATATATATATATATATATATATATATATATATATATATATATGTATATATATATATATATATATGCAATATATATAATGTGCATGTATATATAAGTGTGTGTGCTGTGTGTATGTCTGAGTATATATATATTTGTATATGTAATTATATGTTTATACACATAAATATATATATACATATATATATATATATATATATATATATATATATATATATATATATATATATATATATATATATATATATATATATATGCGCACGCGTGTGTCTGCGTTTGTGTAGGAACCTTTTACAAAAATAATATAGTAGTATATATCTACATTCGCTAATGTTTTATTCAATGTTTTTAAGTTCTTGAGTCAAGAAAAATATTACATTTTGAATATATATCCTTGATAAATCTCATAGTATCCTCTATTTCTTTTCCTGTACAGACTCTTTTCTTCTCTTCCGTATTTTCGAGTACCCCAAGGCTTACGGATCTGTTTTTAATTTGACTGGAAACAAGTCAATACGCATGCGCAGTCCCTGTATATCGTTTCCCCAGGCTCCGAGACTCACTGCTGAGATTTCACTGAATCGAAATTAGAAGAAGAATTTAATTAAGGTTGAAGGTTTCAGTTTCCTTGTTTTATCAAAGTGAATGATAGGAATTTGGTGCAGATCTATTCTCAAGAGCAATGTAGCATTGTTAAAACATTAAAAGTGGACGGGAATAATAAAAAAAGACTGAATGATACAAACGTAAGGAATATAAATGAAAAGTGGCTAGCAACATGAAGGTAGGGAAATAAAGCTATGTTCAACAGCCACAGCTTTCAAGAAGGTAGCAAAAGAAAACGATAAAATCAAAAAAGGACTGAAAAGACAGATTATAAGTAGTAAAATGTAAAGCTGAATTACGTCGAATATAGACAATGTATGAATGGGAAAGGTTGAATGAATGAAAAGTGGGATTGAATGAACGCGTAATTAAGGAATGATAGAAGAAATGACTAATAAAACGAAAAATAATAAGAAATGAATGAAGATAGAGTTGAATCAAAACCTGAAGTAAATCATTAGAAATATATATCTCTTAGAAAAGGACGACAGAAATGAGGAACACATTTAAAGAAAGAAAGAAAGAAAGAAAGAAAGAAAGAAAGAAAGAAAGAAAGAAAGAAAGAAAGAAAGAAAAAAAAGAAAGGAAAAAAAGAAAAAGCAACAACAAAAAAAAGAAAACAAAAGAAAAACAATTCAGCCTGGCGGGAAAAAAGGAAAACAGATGTAAAAAAGAACGACTGAAAATGAAATAAGGTAAGAAGATGAAGAGAAACAAACTGAAAGAAACAAAATCTAAAAGAAAATTAAATAAATGAATTAAGGTAAAGAAGGTGAAAAAGAAAAACTGCAAAAGATAAAATATGAAAAAAAGAAATGAGAAAGAATTAATGGCAAATTTAAGAAAAATATGAAGAAAGAAATAAAATCGGAAAATGAAAAGAATAATTAAGTAAGGAAAAAAGACCAAAAAGGAAAATAAGAAATAAATTTGAAAAAAAAAATCTGAAAGAGAGGCAAAAAAAATGGAAGCCCGAAAGAATGTAAAAAAAGGAAGATGAAGAAAAAAAATAAAGAAATATAATCGAAAAGAAAGAATATTGAAAGAATGAAGCGAAGTTTGAATGAAAATGAAGAAAATACTGAAACGAATAAAACCTGAAAGAAAAGAAGAAAATAAATGGATGATGAATGAAAAAACTTAAAAGAATAAAAGTTGAAAAGTGATAAACAGCAATTCCGAAGGAAAAATAGAATTGAAAGAATGAGATATGGCAAGAATGAAAATAAAGAAAGAAACTAAAAATATAAAATCAGAAAGAAAACAAAGTACGAAGCATTGAACAAATAAAATTTGAGAAGAATATACATACAGAAATAAAACGAATAAACGTAAGAAAGATAACGAACAAATGAAAAATTAAATCTGAAACGTAAGAAAGAAGATGAAGAAGAAACTGAAAGAAAAAAAATCTAAAATCAAACAAGAAAAGAACAGAAAGAAAAACAAACAAGAAAAATAAATGTCGCATTCAGCATTAAATAAACTGTAAAATCAAAATATAATGTAAAATTAAAAAAAAATAAGGAATAATAAACAAAAATGATTAAGGAAAGTGGAACCAAGAAAAGAATAAAATACGAATAAAACTATGTCAAAGAAAAAGTAACAAACACATCGCTCATGATTCCAAGAGAATAGGCAAGGAAATGTAAGGACTATAGAGTAAAATTGAACCGAATATTAAATAAAAAATACAGAAAGATAGAAATACAGAAAACGAATTGAAGAAGAAGCAATTATTTAATAAAATAAAGAAAAGCGAAGAGGGAATATGAAAATCTGGATGAAAAGAAATATACTAGCGAAAAAGAATGTAACATTGAAATTCAACTCAGAAAATACAACAGGAAAAATAATAGGACGGAAAAACGGTAAAGGAAAACACTTGAGGAGGCGACGAAGAAGGAATGAAAGAGATTCGTGGAAAACAGCCAGCAGGAATTAAGTATTTTAAGAATTCGTACAGCTAATTAAATCATAGAAACACTAGCCTCCATTGAAGGATAAACATGTTTAAACCAAAATATTTTTTTAAAAGTGTCATAAGAAATAAACAGCTTCGTAGAAATGAACTATACAAAACAAAACCGAATATATTAATTAAGAATAAATGAGAGAATAAGTTACAAAAGAACCTCAAAATTAAATAAAATGGCGATCACGCAACTACGACAAGCTTCCTATTCAATCCAATATGGAAGCTCAATGAAATGTGTGAAAAATTGTTTGTTTTTCTAAGATACGCTGAAATTAAGAGGAAAAGTGTCAAGATGAAGCAAGTTTGGCTCTGATAAAAGAAAGGGGTCATGTTTTGTGTTCTGTTTTATTGGTTAAATGAATTCTCAAACATGAACGTGAAAATGAAACATGCTACTCCTTTATTTGGTAAAACCCAATGCCAAAATAATTTGATGTTTTAATTTGGATTGATTTTTTTTTGGCTTGGCTTTCATGACTATAGGAAAATAACATTATAGTTTTCAGATTAACATGTGAAGCTTGAAACTTTTTCTTGGAAAAGTAAAAACATATTTCTAAATTCATAGATTTCAATCAAATGAAATAATGTTTATTACAGTTATCAGGGAAAAGGCTCTGAAATTTACAAAGGCGTAACCATTAAGAGCTTGAAGATTTGAATCGAGTTTATATAACGAATGTTTCTGTAACGTCAACATTACTCATTTTGCTTAAAAAACAAATCAGCATTAGGAGTGTGTGTAATTTTCTCCACTGATAGTTGGCATTTCAGAGTGCTTAATAATAGCTTCGATTGAGCATATATATATATATATATATATATATATATATATATATATATATATATATATATATATATATATATATATATATATATATATATATATTTATATATATATATATATGTGTGTGTGTGTGGGTGTGTGTGTGGGTGTGCGTGTGGGTGTGTGTGTGGGTGTATATATATAAGGCTCAAACAATAATATACCATGGTTTAATTTATTACATTGGAATCGTTATCACGATCCAATTCATCAGACCTACAAATTCAAAAAGAAATTGGTCTGATAAATTATAACCATGGAATATTAGTGTTTGAGCCTTTTATATTATATTCTTACTCTGTCCTAGACATTGAGTTCTACCTGGAATTTATATATACATATAATATATATATATATATATATATATATATATATATATATATTGACCACTAATAATACATATATATATATATATATATATATATATATATATATATATATATATATATATATATATATTGACTACTAATATTATATATATATATATATATATATATATATATATATATATATATATATATATATATATATATATATATATACATATGAACTAGGATCAAACATGTATGGTAATCAGACAAAACGGTAGGATAAAGAACAAAGATGTTGCACTTTTATTAAAGCTTTATCGGAAAAACGTTATGGAGAAAAGTTGCTAGTGTTTGATATTTTTTATTTGTATATGAGAAATTTATAAAATTATATATATATATATATATATATATATATATATATATATATATATATATGGGTAATATTTACGTCCTTGCATGATTGAAACGAGGCTTCCGGCCACTTAGTCTCCATGAATAACCAATCTGGAGATCATTATTAGAAAGAACTTTCATGGTTAGACTTAAAGAAAGCAAACTTGTGCTCAATATCAGGGATAGAGCTTATGTGAATATAAAAGTGTTCCTTAACTCAACACCCATCGACGGCACTCTGTTTCATACGTAAAGCCAATTGTCAGGCCTGATGAATGTCTTTAAGTATGAGACAGACAGTCGCCACTGGGACTTGACTTAAATGTCTAATTTATATATATGTATATATATATATATATATATATATATATATATATATATATATATATATATATATATATATATATATATATATATATTTATCCTTTCACCCCAAGCAAGGCAGGAATACTGCTAGTACGCAGGAGTTTACACGGAGTGAAATTGCAAGACAATATTGAGAATAGTTAGGATTGACGAAAGAAAAAAATATTAACGTGATTCCAGAAGACAGAAGGTCGTTATTGATATTGCATTTACATTTTTGAATATTGTAGTTATCAGGGAAGTGGGCAAATGGAATGGGGTTCCACAGTTGGGAATTGCGAAGAAAATAAAAGTTTGGAGCAAAAGAGGCAGTTACATGTAGCTATTTCAGTAAAAGTGTCGGATTAAATGCCAATGTTGGAGCACATTTAAAATCATATAGTCAGGATACCATTGAAACATATCTCGTCAGAGCAGTTGCCATGGCAATATTTGTAGAAAAGACAATAGTGAACCACGTCATGTTGGTGAGAAGCTGACTGATGTCGAGATGCCGGGTCAAATTCGATTATATTAAAGATCATTCTTTGGATATTGTCAAGAATCTCAAGATATGCAGCAAGAACACTAGACCAGATACGGCAACAGTATTCTGTGGATTGTTGAATGACAAAGATATTCTCCTGTGCATATGAAAAGATGGATGTTGCATAATGTCGACATGTTTCCGTTCAGCTGGCCCAGTCAGATATTCAGGAAAGGAATTATCGACCGAACATTAGATTTGTGTTGTTAACAAATTCCATGGCGGCAAGTTCAAGTTTTTGAACGAGATGATGTTCACATATATTAAAAAAAGATTACATCGAACAGCTGCATATCACAGGTATTCATCAAAATTAACCAGATTTGTAGTGGAACAACAATTTAGGTGCACTCATCTCATCGGGCTCAGTCATTCTTCTGCATTTATCCAAGTCTGTACATACAGAAATTGCGAAATTTATTTGTTGATATCGACATTTGAAGGAATGCATCTCTTTGATCTATCTAAAACGCGTACATGCAGCGAAGGATTTGATCATTACATTTTTCATTTAGGTGTAAACAACAAATGATGCAGCTGTAACCGTGTATAAAGCATTTGCATCAGAAAAAATATTACGCGACCTCAGGGTATAGTTTTCTGGGAAGTGCTTCAACCGACCACGTTTATTGCACGCTTCCTCAAAGTATCATTGATGTAATTCTATGAAAAACGCCGACAAAAGCAGAATTTACGCGATAAAAATCTGCTTCAGATGGAATGGTATTTTTTATGCATTTCCTTAATTCAAATTACTTGATGTCTTCTCCGCAGTTCTCTGCAAGGCATTCTGCAAAATTAAGTCTACTTTCATGACAACATTGTTGAAATGACACCATGGTGTCCTCAAGGAGTTCCTGAATTACAAGACATTTGCAGAAAATGATAACAAAAAACAATATGCAGTAAAACGAAACTTAGTTTTTATTTGTTTTTTTTTAATGATATCAAATTACAGACAAACATTTTCCTATGAACTCAGTGTCTTGTTATGTAAATAGTAAAAACTTTAACATATACAAGAGGAAATAATCATACAATTAGACAAGTCGTTTCCAAACGGTGCGGAACTCGACATAGGTACGGCAGAATAAGATAGCAGGTGAGGCGGAATGACCGAATGACAATCAAAGTTTTAGAAACAGTTTTAAAAAAGTCATATGCCAAAAATAAATAAGATTTCAAAATTTAAATTATTATTTTGGATTAATTATGTCTGGCTGCATGAATCCAAGCATAAATAGTTATGCAGAATTATTATCCGATATATATATATATATATATATATATATATATATATATATATATATATATATATATATATATATATATATATATATATATAAATTAAACCGACGATGTCTTTTTAAATTTTATTATAACATTACAATTTTTGAATGTGGTGTACCTTGCGATTGAATTTATGAATGTATTTCCCAAGCTTCATGTTTTACAAGAAACTGCATGTTGTCAATATGGTAAGCAATATTTGACTAAATTCTCTCATTATTAGATGACTGGAATCAGTTCAATGTGAGGTTATATGTACCGATTAAACGTGTAATTTTGTTCTTTTTTTAAACAATTCAATATACCATCACACGTGAAGAAATAGATTTTATTTAATATTAGTTGTTTCATTTGTATTATAATGGATTTTGTTATATTTTTGCAGTGAAACACGCATTCTGTTTACGTCATATGTTTTAAAATGATCTGCATTAATGTTTGAGTATTGACGATAATGTCTGGTCAGAATACGAATAAAACGTTGTGGATTATTATTATTGGAGTTACAATCCTTAAAACACAAACATTCATAAACAACGTTATGGATTTTTCAGGTACTCATTTATTGTTAATACTTAGATTAGAAGTTTTTATTTTTTTTATAGTAAATGACAAATTGAAGGTATTTGCTTGGAGCGTTACCTATTATATATCGGCGAATTATATTTATAATGGCTTTTTCGTCATGTTTATAATTAGAATGCATCTGGCTAAGAAACAAATAATAATATCTCTATTTTTCTTCATATCAAGATGACTGTTTATGTATAGTTTTTTTCTAAATTTCTTCAAATGTTTACATTGTCTTTCAAATATTTTGCCACTACTTTTTTGGTTTATTTCGGTTTGGCTTGTTTTCTATTACGGTATATCAACTTCAAGGGATTATTTAATGCTGTCAAGATTTTCATTGCTGATAGTATTTTTTTTATTTTCAAAAATCAATTGTTGGAATCTGTTTTTCCAAAAATGTATTCCTGGTAAAAATTCTTTTTCAAAAATTCATTGCTGGTAATAAATTTTTGCGAAAATGTATTGCTGGGATAAAACCTACTTTTACGCTTTCATTGTGTTTTGACCCCAGTTTGGGGTTTAACTATTTGACCATTGCTGGGACACCAACGGGTTCTAGTACCCTGGGTCAGAGTGGACCTGGGAACACCAGTAATTAAGAGGTGGTTGCACGCTCCTCAAGACCTCCTGATCACGGGCCTTGCTGTTGGATGTAGTTTATTGTCTTACCCAGGACGCGGATGCAGTTTATCGTCATACCCAGGTCTGATAACATTTTTGTTAATCGGCTGAAGCTGAATGCCAGTAAAAAGAAAAAATACAAAAATAATTAATGTTTGGCGGAGCTTCATCTGAAAGCGGGTAAAACAGAGAAATCATCATGCTAGTTCAGTTTCGCTTTGAAATGAGGGGCTTCGAAGCTGGAACACGGGCATGCAATCCTGCATTTTTTTAACCTGCGAGCAGCCGTTTTCCTTGAGATCCTATTATCTATCTCTTCATTAAATTTACGGTCAATTGATGTAGCAATTTCAAAACGGTTTTTTGCAGATATTCTAACAATTCTTCGATCTTCTCTTTCCGATGTTTTTGGATGTCTGCCGGTTTTTGGTTTTGCATCTAACGTTTTATCGGCTTTATACCTGCTAATTACACGATATTTAAGGTGAGAGCTTTCACACCATTAGTGGTAGCCGTTAGATGCTTGGAGCTTAAACAGGGTGGTTTTGAGCGCTTAACTAGCTGTAGAGGGTATCACGGTGATCGCTGCTCCAGTGTCCACGAGGAACATTATTCCGTTGTTTTTTATCCCATGCATTGAGCAAGTAGCATTGTATTTTTTCCAGCACCCGGCTCAGCCGCTTCTACTCACAATCTTTGAGATTCCCTGGGTCGCTTCATATCTGCAAGGCTTTTTGCAGATCCTTGCTTTGTCACAAAAGATTTGATAGAAGTAGCAGATATCCTGATCTTTCTGTCTCTTCCGAATGAGACTGCGTCTACGCACCCTCCGATCTCGATCTTGAAATCTCCTCGGTGTAAGTTTCATCTTTTGCATCTGCTTATGCACGTCTGCCAACATCTTTTCTCTGTGTCGCGTGTCTGCGTTGACAGATTCGCGGCTTCGTGCAGTGAGATAACTGCCCGAATGAATGTGGAAAAATACTGTCACCAACGACAGTCATTTTGCCCCGGGGGCGTGTCTTCCATTCACAAACCATGATTTCTGACTTGGTGTACTTACCTAAAGTACAGTCCTATCGCCTCCATTGATGTGGTTAAAAAGTTAACGGATATATCTTCATCGGAGAGTTAAGTCCTCTTGATAACTGCACTTTTCAAATGGGTATATGGCTCCGACTACATTTGGAGGCAGGGTTGTCGGACCTGGATCTCTGCAAGGTGATTCTCTGGGCGGTGAATATCGCTTCAAGCTAGAGAAACCACTGTCTAGTGGACTTCGTTATATGGGGGTAGGCGAAGCAAGCGGTAGGTAGAGCAGGGGGTTGACATATTAACCGATATCTCGCTGTTGTCTTCATTTATTGCCTTAGTGTCTATACAGTGATATTGTCTCTTTACGTCAAGTAATCACTTGTTGTATCTATCGAGTAGGGGTCACCACTTGTCGTGGGTGGTATGTTGGCCCGCAAACAGATATCAAATGACGGAAGACAACAACAAACAAAACGAAGATTTGAGTAAAAAAATATAATGCCAAGTTTATTTCCGTTATTTTTCTGCAGCTGTTGATGGCTGGAGCTGGAGATGCCTGGCAGGAACTGCAGATCGGCAAGCTGCTGATGTTGTAGTTGTAGCTGGAACAGATACTATACTATGATCCCAGGCATTTTGACTGAGGATTGATGTTTTTTTTTCCATTTCTATGGCCTTTTGCGAGACTTGTAAATTTGATTTAGTGCAGTATATATGCTAAATTATATGTGCAAAAGTCGCTAGTCCTGGAAAGTAAAATTTCTTCTTCCGGTTGTTTTTTTTTTAATTGTAGGAGTGCCGGAAGGTACATCTGGAAGGCGCATTTTAATAGCAAAAGATGCTGTCCAAAATCTAAAAGAAAATTGAAAGAAACAGGAACATTTTGTTAGCTACTATGTAACATCAGTCCTCGTATATGACATTGAATGGCATCCTCATATGAAAATTAATGCAACGGAATGTTTTTCTACAGAAGGATGCTTTGAGAATCAATGTGACTAACGAGAATCAGAAATGATTCTCGTTAGTCACATGCTCTGGTCATGATATTCTCAAAGCAACCTTCTGTAGAAAAACATTCCGTTGCATTACTTGTCATATGAGGATGCCATTCAATGTCATATAATCTAAATTTCTAGGACACATAATGTGGAATGTAGGTTTGGAAAATCTTTGACTCACAAGAAATCAAGCAAGACAGAGAGAGACACAAAACGTCACCAATCTAAGGAGCTTGGGTTACAGAACAAGGATAGAAAGGGATTGTATAAAGACAAATACGTTCATTAACTAGTAAATATTGGGAGTTGGGCAGAGTCATGACTGCGCATACTGATCGGACCTGACATAGAAGAACTTTTACATTGTTTACAAGATGCGCAAAGTTATTTCCATAGTATGTCACTCACTCTTATTGTGCTGAATAAGGTGCCGGCAGGACATTAAATGCGTTTTGAGTTGAAGAAATTAGAATTTTCTGAAAGACTGAAGGGGTTGAAAAGTGATGAATTGGTAGAATGTTCAAATGAAACTTGTTCACAAAATTACGTATATCGTTTACAAAACTAAATAAAGATTCAGCTAGTAAGAGAATAGAATTATCTTGAAATTAATGAAACGGGCATTCGGATAGATTTGATTCCCAAGAACTTTTGTTTTGTGAAACAGAATCCTTGTAAGATGTTTTCTCAATCGTTACAATCGTGACCACTTCAAATCTAGGTGTAACTCTTATCGTTCCTATATACCATAACGAACTGCACTTCGATGCTTTGACTTGCATTGGCTGAATATTAGTACAAAGAAAAATCGGACAGCCTGCTTCACTTCGTATGCAATTCAGAAAGACATAAACAATTGGACACCATGTCCACTATGGAAGAATACTATATATACAGTAGCGGTCATAATATAAGGAACGGGAACAACAAAGACATAAATATGTGTATTACTTAAAAAGTAATGCATGATTAGGAATGAAATTTTTACCGATAAAGATTAGGGTGTAATGCATAAATATTCTACAAAGTTACAAAATTTACATTTTTTTTAAATAAAGATTAAATGGAATAAAGGAAATAAGCTACTGGACAAAAGTTAAGGAACGATGTTAATAATTTGCATAAACTTTTAATTTACATTGTTAAAAAAACTCGATGGAGCTTTTCAACAATAAGTAAAAATTAATTTATCATTAGGACATAATTTTAAGCAATATGGCAAATTCTACACGCAACACGCTCTCTTTTGAAGAAAAAACTCATTATCGCTAACTATCAAGAAAAAAGTCAATTTCAGAAATTTCTGCGATTGTTCATAGGTCTAAATCGTTGCTTACTCAATCTAATGCCAGGATCACCATACTGAGATCAGATTGTATTAAAGAATTATAAATTATGGATGAAAATTTATATCAAGGATCGGGGTTGGTTTAAAAGCAAAAAGACAAAGGTATGAGAACGAAAATAACATGAAAAGCACTATCGAATGTAAATGCCATCTGAAAGTGAAAATGTCTGAAAACTTTCTGAAGGACACATGGCACAGTGGATAAAGACGTTGGTTAGATCCAGTGACAGGACCCAAAGGGTGTGAGTTCAATACCCGGTTAAGGCAGTGGAGAGGGGAATTACCAGGAGATAACTGATAACTGACATCCATTAAGCATGGCACGTGGAACTAGAACAGCCTACCCGAGTGAGCGAAATAAAGGGTTCAGTTTGACATTCCAACCACCTGAAGAAAGCCGGAGCGTATAACGGCCGAAACGTTGTAATAAATATGGCGAAAATGATGAGGACAATAGTCCGAATAATATAAATAATGTACATAATACTTCATCTCAGAAATATAGACAGAAACTTTCTGATGGTTTAACGCTTTAGGTTAACACTACAAACAGCCCTCTTAAACTAGTCTGTCTTTTGTATATTAGGAATATACCTGTAATAACATAACTAGATTGAGAAATATACCTACTAAGGATTAGAGACGCAATCACTGAAAGCCGAGTGGGCTTTAGTAGCCATTGCTGGAGAAGTAAAAACGGAAATGTCAATGAGAATATAAAACAAAATCAAAATTGTGAGAATTGTTATTGTTATCAATCTACCCAGAAAGGACAAATTGGGTAGAACTATGGATGACAGAAATGTTTGAAACGAATTGGTGAGATGTATTAGTTTGAATAGAATCAGTAGATAGATAACATTTCCATCATCTGCTTGGTTTTGCGTTTTATTTTTAATGGTTATGTCATTAAAGCATTTATAGTTAACAAATCGGTATTCTTTCGTTGTATAACTGTAAAGATCTGTCACCTAAACAATATGGCTCCCGTAACGATAGGCTTACACGACGATAAAATGTATTCTCCTATTAATGGTTCCCTTCACTCCCTCTTTTTGGGGTCAAGAAGTCGGAAAAGAAAATACTAAAAAAAATGAAGAATGCATTAGTTTAGATGAGACCAGGATTTTATTTTTAACTTCGAGGATGAACCTGTTCACATGAAATGCTAGGTGACAACATTGTAATATCTGGGATAACCATTCATCTAAACTGGGGTAATCTTCGTAATTTACAGTAGCAAATCTTTCGATTAACAAGTGATGGAGAAAGTAATTTAAGAAAAACTACAAAGACTAAGCATGCATATATTAACACACAAACACACCCTCACATACACGCATATATATATATATATATATATATATATATATATATATATATATATATATATATAGGTAATTATACTCGTGTCGAAAAACCTTCGAATTCTTGATTTAACAATAGCCAAATCAATCTCGGAGGGACAAAAGGTTTTAAAAAAGAAAGAGCCAGGAACATGTAAGTCTGTCGAAAATAATCGCACAGATACAGGTTCAAGGCCCAAAGAAAAAACCCGATACGAGTAAACAACTAACTAACTAAAGAGCTCGATACAAACGTAAAGGAAACCTAGTCAAAAATAATGAGCCAGATAAAACTACCAAGGTTTCAATCAGCTGACCCTGACGATCTGCCTAAGTGAAACCTTGTTAGATTTGTCTGGCTCATTAGGTTTGACTATATATATATATATATATATATATATATATATATATATATGTATATATATATATGTGTATATATTATGCTCCATTAAATTATATAGACAAGTTTTGTCTATTTATTTTAAGTAAATTCCTTTCATTTTGTCTGATACGCTTAATAAAATTATCATTGAAATATGAAAGAAAATCACCATATTGGTACATGATTTTTAAGACTATCAAAGCTTTCGGCTTACATAACCCATTATCAAAGATGATAATAACCTTTCAATATATTAAACAATGCACGGACAAACAATAAAGATTTCCAAGCAACGAATAACTCGTGTATAAATAGACAAAACTTGTCTATATTATGTAATGAAACATGCATCAATATATATATATATATATATATATATATATATATATATATATATATATATATATATATGACAAAATATAAATTTAAAAGATGATATATTTATGGGTTAAAGTCTTCAATATCAAGGGTAGTGCGTATGGAAATATGAAATGTACATTGATGCCAACAGACATATGGTTGTTGAATTCTATGTCCATATCTCCAACAATGAAGAAAATGTGTACTAAATTGCGGTGGAGAATTAATACTTTGTGGCTAACCTTGTTCTATTCAACAATTTTATTTATTCTTCGTTTCTCTTGAAATTCCTTTAGAAACAAATAATAAAATCCTGTTCGATAAAAATGACTCACCTGATTTTTTTTACTTAAAAATGTTTTCGCCTATTGTTTTGGGGGTCAAACTTATCATTAATTTTACTAATATTAAGACCCCTTCCCGACCTCCGAGTAAAAATTTACTCACCCTAAGGTATTCTATTGATAATTATAATTTTGGATATAAATGAGATTTAGGGGAAAACTCTATGCCAAAAAAGTGACTCACTTATTTCCTGCAACTAGTAATCAATAGAAACATAACCGAACAGCTTTAAATAAAGAATGATAACGGTTTAATTTATTTATAATAGGTAATATAGTTCGAAATATTTAATAATCTATGAGCTCTCCTTTATTTTGAATAACCTTTTCAACCCTTTTTGGCATTGACTTGATTAGGTTCTGGCAAATCTCATCTCCAAGCATTGAATTCCATTCGGATATGAAATTCACAATCAAATCCTCTTTGTTGCTCAACTGTTTTCTCAAGAGCCTGTACTTTATAATCCTCCATAAGTTTTCTATGGGGTTGAGGTCAGGAGATTGGGGTGGCCCTGTCATAGCACTCACCTACTTCTCATCAAAGTATTCCTTCATCAATTTTGATTTGTGACAGGGAGCATTATCCTGCATAAGAATGAGGTTGGTGGGGTCGATTTGCACCCTTTCAG
Source organism: Acanthosepion esculentum (assembly GCA_964036315.1). Classification (NCBI taxonomy): domain Eukaryota; kingdom Metazoa; phylum Mollusca; class Cephalopoda; order Sepiida; family Sepiidae; genus Acanthosepion; species Acanthosepion esculentum. The sequence goes on from OZ038476.1 coordinate 9,931,706, forward strand.
CAGAAGGGAGCAGACAAGACTCTAAAATTCTTTTGTACTGCTCGCTCCTGAGGGTCTTTTCAATAGGTTTTAAGAAACCAGTTCCATGAAAAGAAAAGCATCTCCAGAATATTATACTGAACGGATGCTTGACAGGACTTACTGCTAAATTCAAAGAGCTTTCAAAGCTTCTTCTTCGGATTTTAGATCACTGATCCTTTGAATTTAGCTCAACTTTCGTTTCATCGGAGAAGAGGACATTTAATAAAAAAAAATTAGGTGAGTCACTTTTGTCGAACAGCACTGTATACATTTGATTGATAATTTTCTTTATTATTATAAATCGTATAATGAAATAGATTGAATGTGTTTCAAATATTTTGTATTCAGTATAAATTGCATTATACTATTCTATCAAGTTAGGCATATGTGGAGAGAAAAAAAAGGTATTTTTAAAAAATCTGGGGAAATACATCGATTATAAGAGAGAGATGAATATAATTTTTCGAACATTTTGCAGACACTATTTATTTTATCCGTAATATATATTTATTTGTAAATATTTCTCCATAACATAAATTCTTACGTTATTCTAGTAGCTACACATATATTTTAGCTGATATCCACATTTTTAATTTCTTTAAAATTGAAATTAATAACAAATAGGATAGATTGAGAAGACATAATAAAGAAACACTGAGCTTCCGACAACAACCGAACCTTTATTTTTCACTAGGAAAACCAAATCCATAACGAAAACTTGCTTTTGCTGATTTGGCCGTGGATGTTGCCTTGGCAAAAAAGATTTGAATTACTTAAATCATTTTCAAATACTGTGAGCTAAAGTGACATAACTTACTTAATGACGCTCCCAGTATCTATGAATGTTTTGATAACATGAAATCGTAATTGTTTTCTTTATACATTTCATTCTTATCCTGCAGGTCAGTAAATAGTTTACGCGAGTTAGATCCATATTATTTGCCTATTTATTGAGATCATTGATAAATTCATAGGACATTGAGGGAACAGACGGGAAATCGCGAGTTTAGAGCGTAAAACATATTTAGTGCACCACAGTCTATATTTTGTTAATCTATTCTACACAATCTTAAAGACATACAATAAACTATTTGATAGTTTGTTGCTGTCACAGAATATTTTTCAATTGAGATGTTCTTTTATGAGGTTGATAATTGAAAAATGATTTTATACTGAGACTAATTAAAGAGTGCGCCAACAAAATGGCGGTCATAATTCATTTTTCTCATTATGTAAGTACAAGAAAATGAAAAATGTCAAGCCATTTAAATGGCTGCTAAATTAATATGAGACGCAAAATTAATTTGTCGTGCTTTATTAGTAATTTTAAAATAAAGATAAATTCCACTTATCCACCGTCATCAAGAGGCATTCAATAGATTACAGATATTAATTAATTTTGTGGGCATGCATATATATATATATATATATATATATATATATATATATATATATATATATATATATATATATATATATATATATATATGTGTGTGTGTGTACATACATACATACACACACACACATATATATATATATATTTATATATATATATATATATATATATATATATATATATATATATATTTCATTAAAAACGACTGACAAGGTGCTTTTATTTAGTTTTTTATATAATTTCTCGAGCGATCTAATAAAGTTTTTCTTTTCAGAGGATAAATTATATAAAAATTGTCCGAATGTTCTTTTCCGAGCGCTTTCGGCTATACATTTAGCCATTATCAAGGATTATATTTCAACTGTTAGAATTAGAAATAGTTTGTGTGTGTTTTATAAAGTGATTCATTTTTTTATATAAGATATTATGTCCATGTTCAAAGTTAATATTATTAAGGGTTGGTTTGTTTAATTTTATAAGTAAGGCTTCCATTATTTTTAGCCTTTTTTTGCAAGTGGATGATGCTATTATATTAGTGTTGTCGACAAGTATATTCCGAATAGTGTCCGGTAGGTCTCCATGAATATTTAAATGAGATCTATTTGAGCTATTGTCAGAAAGGTGTAGGGTTAATCTGCGTGTTAAACGATTTGTAGTGTGGCCTATATAATTATTTACGAAAGTTGATTCTTGAGGAATACAATTCCTTAATGGACATTTGAATTCGTAAATAATATTTGCTCTATTTAATTTTGTTGTAGGAGGTGAATTATTATTTTTAACTATAAGGTTACAAGTTTTAAATTTTTTATAATAAATAATTAATCTAATTTTTTTGCTATTATCAATTTTATTTTAATGAAATGTGCTTCAAAGAAGGATTGCTGCCTAAATACACAAATATATATATATATATATATATATATATATATATATATATATATATATATATATATCTACATGCATACATACACACACACACATATATATATATATATATATATATATATATATATATATATATATATAGAGAGAGAGAGAGAGAGAGAGAGAGAGATAGGGAGAGAATGAGATAGATAAATTGTCGCCATGTTATATATTTAATTTCAGTCATTCCTGTTTTGGGGGGGGTTGTCGACTATACAGTATAGTAGGGTCAGATGGGCACCGTCTGTTAAAGAAAAGAACACCATGAAGCAGTTCACTCCACCAGACATTTGGAAACGGCATGCTGTACCGCTCGTAATTCACACCGTAAGCTCCAATACTTAACATCAGGAAGAGGCAGCTGAAGTTTCTGGGATACATAATGTAGAAGGAGGGCTTAGAGAATCTGATACTCATGGGTCGAATAGAGGGAAAGAAAGACAAGGCAAAGCAGTATGTGACATGCCTGGCGAGCTTTAGCAGCTGGATGAGAAAATGTGGTCTGTGGGAGGAAGCAAAGTGAAGGAGCTTGCTGAGTGCTGCTAGAGATAGGAGGAGGTGGAGAGCCATGATCGGCTTCGTCCTGAAAGGATATGACACAGAAAAAGGAGAAGCTATAATACGAACATTTCAGAGTGTTTGAGTTTCGATCTGAGGATAGTGAAGAGGATTCATAAAGAGATGGCTGAGTCTAATGACGATTACAAAGGTACGGCAGCTCAGATAAACTCACTCTAATCGTTCCTTTGAGAAAATAACTTCCGAATTTATGATGAAATCAAGACCATCAATGGCGACGAACCCTCCAACACATTCCGGTCCATAGCCAGTGACACAGGAGTGTCTGAGTTACTTATTAGGCACGTAGTGCGTGAATACCTTTGGTATTTCTCATAGAAGTTGAGAAAGGGACAATATTTATCCCAAGCCTTGAAGGACAAGAGGAAAGATCACACTACGAAGCTTTTGAACAAACTCAAGCGCCCCTTCAACTCAACTGAGCATGCTTTGGCTTTTATGAAACGAGAAAAAAATTCCTCCAACATAAGATGGTGAACTCACGGAACAATCATTCATTTGCTGTGTCCCAAAAGATGTACCGAGAGTGATGAAAGCCAAATATCCAGTCAACATCATGGCGTTTGGAGTGGTCACGTCATGCCTCTGTTAATCTCCCCACAGGGACTCAGAATCAACACGGAGGAAGTAGTGCTGCCCTGGAACAAAAGTGTGGCTGCTGCGAGATCCAATGTCTGGTAGAAGAAATCTGCATCATGCCAAACAAGCAGGAGAGCACAATCAGACCTGACAGACAATTTCTGCGACCACATCATACCTTAGAAGACTTGGAAAAAGCTTTGACTAAACACTTGACCTTTGTTGTAGAAAAGAAATTTTCCATGCCTAGTCATCACTTTAACACCTCAACCGTCCTTCCTCAAACAGCTATCAACATGCACTATTCTTTCACTCCGTCATCTTTTTGCTTTTATGTATTGTTTTTTTTATCTAAACAAATAGAAAAAGGATGTGACGATTCACATACAGCTTGGTTACAAGCAAAATTGTTCATAACCATTTTGGTTCTCACCAGTCGACATGTAATTAAATGCACTGAAACGAAGTTGCACCTTTGTAGTGCATAAATTGTTTTTTGCCTACATGAAAAAATTATTATATATATATATATATGTGTGTGTGTGTGTATGTGAGTGTGAGTGTGTGTATTTGAGTGTGTGTGCGAATGTATGTATCTATGTATGCATGTCTACAAGGATACCTCTGAGTGTGATTAAATGACGAACAAGTGTGACAATCTTAATATATTTAACATGAATTTAATTTAGTTTCGTCAGAAATACTCGTCAGTTTTGTAATGCGGAATTTTTCCGATTATTCAAACTTATACAGTTTTTCACACACAGAGACTCACACACAGAGACTCACACACAACAGAGCACGCACGCACACACACACACACATACACACACACACACATATATATATATATATATATATATATATATATATATATATATATATATGGGAGGCACGGTGGAGAGCCGAATTCGAATTCTTGTCGAATCCATTACATTCACTTATGTGCTAGTACTCTTGGGAACGGTATGAATACTCTATTTCTCCGCACCCCCAGCTGTGGGCAAATAGCAGGACAGACTGGGTTCTATAGCCTTGGGTGGAAACTTGTCTCTTAATTTAAAACCTGCAGAGAGTTTTTAGGGATTTTGGTGTCATCTAGTGCACCAGATTTCTGTATTCAGCCCTTGAAAAAAGTGTGGAATACGGTGGGAGAATTGAATATAATATATATATATATAAATGTTTTAATTAATTTTCAGTGACTCTGTGATTAGCTCTTTTATTTATATGTGAAAAGTGTTGTACCATTGTCCCTCTGTGATTATGAAACTGCTACTCCGGGATGAGTGCAAACTATGTAAAATATTTTTTTTTAGATTGTCTATATTGAGTGTTCGGCATATTATTTTATAATTTACATTGAGCACTATGTTAAATTATTCTTGTTTTGACAATGTTTTATTCTTATAGCGAAAAAATGTGTTTCTTTTATATTAAGTTTCAATTTAGAAATCTATGTATGATTGAGTTATTCAATCTTTAAAATACAACTGGTCAGATTCTTAAATAGCAATTGAGGACATTTCGGTGCTATTCCACTGATTAAATGAATGTAATGTATGGATGCAAATCAACTTTTGGAGGATTTTATTTTACTTCCAGCTACATTTCCAAATGTAAATCACAATATTTTGCATATTGATTCATTTTACAATTTGACGCCGAAACCTCCAGTTTAAGTTGTAGTCAAAGCATTACGCAAATCGGATTAAAATAGTTGTCAAAATTGGTGTACGGATGTGGAGAAGAAGACGTAATGTTAATCCGTAAGTTTATTTCCGTTATCGAAAAAGATGATTGGCAATAAAATAAAGAAACTTCAAAATAATAAAAACTTCACTCTATTAAGTTATTCCTCGCACAATTGATGCTTGTGTGGATTATAAATTAGTAAAATCAATATGTGTCAACATAAAATAGCTTTAACGATGAGCAGCGCCTTTTTTTGTGGGTTACGCTGACAAAAGATTTTGCTTTTGTATTAACTTTATGTTATGAGAATTTTGCCCATACTTGGTTAACAGCTTCTCAAATGTCAGTATTTTAATAGTTTTTGGTCATTTCGTTTCTACTCTATTATTATTATTATTATTATTATTATTATTATTATTATTAATGCTTTTGTTATCGAGAATTGGGAGCAGCACAGCAACAAAGTGACGCTGGTGTACAAATATTGGAAGCTGAGGATACACATCAAGAATACACCAGGCGCATACATCTCGGCCAGTTGTTCACGAGAGTGATGAGAGGTTTTGATAAACTCAACGCATAAACATAAAGGTAGACCCAGTTAGAAATACTTTCACGTCAGGTAACCCTGTCTTCTCTGATGTTCGCAAATTGAGGTAATTCCCAAATATCTAAATGGGACTATCAAGTAACTTTGGTTACCTCGTTCGACAAACTTAAAAGAACAACCCTCTAAATACTTTGATTCATCTTGATATGCCACGCCAACATGTGTTCAACCGCACGCGATTCTGATCAGAAATTATAAGAGTCATGGCTGGTGTATTATTATTATTATTATTATTATTATTATTATTATTATTATTATTATTATTATTATTATTATTATTTCCTTTACTGTCTTTTGTAAACAAACTACCTTCAGTGTCACAACCAGAAACCTTAAGTCAGAAATGGCTTGATGACTTTTTCCACTGATTATCTTTAAGCAAAGAAACAAAAAAATATAGTAATAAATAAAACATATGATCACACACATTTTACATAGATAAAGCTCTTCGTAATATGTGAGCTGTATCTCTGAGTACATTTGTTTTTATAATTCTTTACGGATACAAGGGATCCTTTCTCCGAGTTTTTCGGAACATTTTCCAGTCAATCAAAGGACACGATCTACAAATAGAATTAGTGATGTCCTCATGTACCACATTTCTTCAGATTTCCAGATCTTTATATATTTATATTTCTTTTGAAGACCTTCGAAGATATACTGCAATCTGCAGAGACTGCCACGTCAGCAGGAAATCACATTCTATCTTTGAGGTCTTTGATCACGATGTCTGGATGATCAGCTTTGATTTTTCTGTCTGTGGTTATTGTAAAGTCCCATAAAATTGTGACAGATCCTATCTCTATAACTGTGTCTAGGTAATGTTCATATCAGTTTCTTGCAGTTTCCATTCCGTAGAAGTTGCATATTTTCTGTGCAGATATTGACCCACCGACTCTATTATGCCGGGGTTTATATTCACTGAATATACACCTAAGACCGTGCAACCTGACACAAGTTTGTCAATTGTTTCTGGATATTATTTACAGAATCAGCATTTATGGTAGCACAATGTTTTAGTATGTGTCCTTGCTAATATCTAGTTAGCAATTATTGCTCTTGTGCTGAAAGAATAAAACTTTCGCATTAAGCTTTTAACCCTGAACTACGTCACCACAGATGGGTTCGTGATTTGCTGTACATCAACTTGATGAGAAAGAGTAGTGTATTGACCATGAAGAGATAATCTTGCCATCGTTTCGGCATTTTGTACATTGCATTTACACTTGCTTCCTTTTTTATGTTATTTGCTGCTGCAGTAGATGCACTATAGTAGATTTACACTTATTGACCCAATTGAAACTCCATTTTGAATGTGTTGACTTTCTTTATTACTGAAGAAAGTTTCTTATTTCTTTCATATTCTTTGACACATATCATCATCTACTCTTCTGTAATTGCAAAGTGTCTTTTAAACCAATTGCGGTTTTGTAAGTCAGTACTAATTGAACTAATCCTCTGCTTCCTTCGGATCTAGACAACTACAGATGATCAACATCAGACTTAAGGTGATGCCTGCGAAGGCAAGTGACAAGCTGTATTGCACCAAAGGAGGGCTAATGCGTTTATAACTCATATTATGTTATCTCCATTGTTGTCTCCGAGATATTTATAGGCTTCTTTTTGTTCCAATTTCCTAATCTTTGTGGTAAAAATTAGATCTATTGATTGTATTTCTGTAATTATCCATTTCTTGAATGTTACTTTTGTACATTTATCAAATACGAAATCTATACCGATATCATTATTAAAACATTTTACTGTGTTGAGAATACCTTTTAACAACTTGTCATCTTTGGCCAATAGTTGGAAATTGTCATTATAGAAAAGGTGATTAAACACATTTGTTTTATTTTGTATTCATAGATATCACTGTTTAGTTCATTCGAAATGAGGAGTAAGTTTAAACAGATCAGAAAAGACGACAGGTAGTCTCTTTGAACGATTCCTCGTCACCCCAATCGGATATTCGAACAATTGAATATGGCAGTACCTTTCGTGTGATTTAGATATAATTTGGTTTTCCGCAGTTCCATGTTATATTTAAGGAAAATTAATATCACCGAGGAGACTTTGTACATTTCCGAAGCGTCAAGGATTCAAGAAGTGTGGCACATTATCAAAGGCTTTACGGTAATCTATCGAAAATGTGAGGAGATTTTTACCGTTTTTCTTGCAATTTTCCAGGATGATTTTATTTATTAGATGTTGGACTTTGCAAGTCTACGAATGTCTGCATCCGTTCGTTTCCAGGGTAAAAATGTGGTTTTCCTCGAGAAAAGAGTAAGTTGAGTTTGCCAGGAGAAATGTGATCAATGTGTATGTGGTGGACAGACATGTTATTGGCCTATAATTCTTTTGGATAATATGTTTCAGCTGTTTTTGGATATATAATATATAGGAGATATATAATACCTTCAGGAATACATTCTGGAATTCCATTGCGGTTATTAATTAGCATTGATAAAGTTTGCGCAAGAATTTTAGGAATTGTTGAGAGATGATAGTCCCAAATTTTGGATACGTTGTCATTTCCTGGGGATTCCATTTTGGGGTTTCATAGAGCTTGCCTAACATTATTCTAGATTATAATGGTCAGTTGTGCATTTATGCCTTTATGATTAAATCCACCTCATGCCAATAATGGATTGGTATGACCTATAGCTATATACACTGATCCAGAGTCAGCAGTGTTCACTTATATTGACGCAGAATCTTTCTGCACATATACAAAAACAGGCAGGTACCATTTCGATATATTCATTGTGGTATTTAAATTATCATTGTACCTATTTCCTATTTTCATTCGTTTGTTACATTCACATTGTTCCACTCTATTATTTACCTTCCTGCTACAAGCAACAGCCTCGTTTCTTTATATCTTCTCCTGCATCATTCGTGCATCATATTCGTTCTAACGGAGCAGAGACATCCATGAGGCGCTATCATGATTATAATTATCGCCCTCCTCCTCGTCGTCGTAATTCCATACATTTGCAACTTCGTACGCAATATTTCGCCATTATATCAGGTGACTGACTTACAACGGATTTCCTTAATCCACAGCACCATTCTCGAGAAATATCTTTCTTGACGCAACCATCACAATTTTTATTCCGAAATATTCCATCTATAAAAAATAAAATACGATATTCAAGTAAATGTTATTCTCTCTTATTTGCCGACGTAGGAAGTTTTCCATTCTTCATAGAAAACATTCTGGTCGTCGTTTTCTTTTTTTACCTTTCAGATTCATAGTTCTGTTTTGTCGATTTCCTTCCGTTTTAGAACAAACTACTTGTCCAAAAGACAACATCTCGAAATGCTGGTACATTTTCATTTGTAGTAATATAAGGTTCGTTTTTCTAGTTGGTATAGATATTTAGTCTAAAAGTCGCCGTTTCATAGTATATTATTTTATTTTATTTTCACTGACAATTTCTTTAGTGTTATTCCATTTTATTTCCAGGGTAAGTTGCAATCATTGACACAATTCCCAGTGTTTTTATTCATTCCTATTGCATCAGAACGTCGCTTCCGTTTCTAATGTCTTTTATACACTTATCTTTCGTTTTATTTCTGCTATTTGTCTTTTAAGAATTTGACATTATTTGTCATAATGAAAGTTTTGGTGTCTGTGGTAATACAATATTCCATCCCACTTGTATGTTATTTTCTGCAACACCATATTCTTCCTCCAAAATGTTTTCTGCTATTTACATTCTCAGTAGATATTTTTCTTTTCACTTTGCGTGTTTGAGTGTTCCATCAATGGTTTCGCTTGGAACTCCTGTTTTGCCGCTCCGTACAGTTTAAGTTAATTTGTTTTGATGTAACCTAATGCGAAATCTTCGAGGCTGGTAAATTTTTAGATTCCATTTATTATTAACGAAAGACATTCTGCAGAAAATCTCACCGCTGTGTCACACGTCTTATCACCTCCCAGTTTCTAGTAATGTCTTTTCTTTACATTCCACATGTTAATATAATTTCCATTGCCACAAATGTTATTTATTTCGATGAAAATCCCGAGAAAACAGGATCGTTTCATTCCTAAGTTGGATCCTATTTTACAATGAAAATTTTTGTCCGTTCTTTTAGTTTATCATTGCTTTCATGTAATTTTTTACGCTAGCTAAATACTGTCAGCTGTCTCAATTACAACGAATCAAATTATTTGGTGATGTTTTTGTGTTGAAGTACCAAATCGACAGCGATCATATTTCATGTATGTCTGTTGGCACAACCACCAAAAGGTAATCATTTTTTTAAGTCTTTTTATCGCATTCGCTTATGAACTATCACCCTTATCATAGAAGACAGAAAAAATAAGCATCATTTTTATTTATAGGCATTCCGTTTCACACCAACCCAATCTCTTAGAATTGCATTAACTATCAAGGTTATAGCAATAATTCTGTTTTCCATATCTTAAATCAAGTGTCATTGAGTCCATTGTTAATATCTTAGATTTTCTGTAGATGGCTTGCAGGAGGTCAGAAGAAGATTGTCTTTTAGTTTATTCTGCAAATTATTGCAGTAAACAAATCAATTAGAGATTCAGTCATGGGTTAATATTTCCGTTCCAAAATAACAAACATTCTCGCAATTATTACGTCACTTGAGGTTGAAAATTTTGTTTAACTTTTCATGAATTAGACTAAAATATAAGCAAAGGTAATATTTGACGTATAACTTTCTCATTTTCTTCCAGGAAATCCATGACTGTGGGATATTCTGGCATGCTTTAAACTTTGTGGCATATATTTAATTTTTCTTATTGCGTTTACTAAAAGTTGAACACACATCAACCAACATTTTATCTATTACCTTTAAATTTTACTATCTACTCACACTCATCAATATCTGTCACTTGGCAATTTATATTTTTGACATTTCTTGAAATGCTATGAATTAATTTTTATCCATTAGATTTATCCTTGGTTCCTTATTTTTCCATTGAACTTTATGTATTTCTGCTTTTCTTTAGAGAAAAACATTGTACATTTTCATGCTTGCCACTCGTACATTATAACTTGCACAAAATATCGTTTTTAATCGTTCGTCCATGCATTGAATACTTCTGCCATATATGGTCTGGTGCCCCTCCTGTTTCATCTCAAGGACCTCAACAGAATCCAAGCGGATATGAAATGTGACCTGGCATCTCGTCTACAGTCACTTTCTTACAGACGTGATGTAGCATCCCTGTCATTTCTCTAAGTATTTTACTGGCAACTGCTTTGACAGGCTACATTCACTGGTTCCCAAACTGCATGAATTTCAGCGTGCGACTAGTTTAACAACTCGGTCCCACCATTTCATTGTCGAAATGGTTAAAAGTAGACGTCACTTCTACTCCAAAAGCTTCTCATCTCGCACTTCCCCTCGGTGAAACTCCCTTCCTCTTATTTACTCCTCTAATAGCTATAATCTTCAAATATCCAAATGTAATGTGAATCGACATCTGATGCCTTGATCCTGATCTACGTCTTTCTCTATATCCTTTCTGTTATGGGTCCTTACCTATAACTACAGAATGAACTCTTCCTAACACTATGTATACTACGCCTCTCAAGAAAGAGAGGGACGAATCGAGTCGAGCTGATACTAGTTCACTGCAAACCAGACTGATAGTCATACTAACAACTTCCATATCTTGTATTATTATTCCGTGTAATATATCTTCGTTATTTCTACACTTGTGTTCGTGTTGTTCTTCCTTGGTCCTAACCTGGACCATAACACTTTCCTCAAACCCCCCTCTTTACTCTTTCTCTCACTTTATGTAATCCCTTGCGTGCTATTGGCACTCCCGCCCTGCTTGGGGTGATATTTTTAAAACAAAAAAAGTATTTTGTCATTATTTTTCTCATTATATTTTTATTTTTAATAAATCTTTTCTAAGCAAGCAGCTTATACCACATGCGTATATTTTTATAATGTTAGGTGTCCTAAATAGAGTTATTTCTAGCATTCACTGGTATGTTGCCTTCAATCTCTTTCCTGTGAAGATTTTATAAATATTTTCATGGTAATTGTTCTGATTAAATTTCCATTATGGTTCCTAGACTTTACCAATTCAGTGCAGTATGAGATTGGCAGCTAAATTTCATACTTCCGTTACAATGGATAGCTATAACCGTAAGTTCTATGTTAATATTTTCTTCTCTCATATGTCACGTTTGTGGAATTCTCTTCTGGATTCTTGCGTTCCTGTTAAATTTGATCTTTAAAAATTGAAATGCAATGTTACTCGTTATCTTCGTTTAATGTTTTCTCAATTTAGTAATATTTTTTATCTTCCAGACTCAGTAACCGCATGTGTCTTAGTGACTTTAGTGCCTTGTTAGGAGTGAAATGAATTGTCCTGTTCTTACTTTTCTGAGTTTTATTTGATTAAAAATAAACATGACTGTCTTTCTTTTGTTCATTTCTAAGAGGAATATTATTCTGGTTCATGGAATTTAGCAATATTTACAGTTTATACATATATATATATATATATATATATATATATATATATATATATATATATATAGTCTTAAAGTGTGCTATATTTATGAGATAAAGAGCTCAATATCAGAGATAGAGCGTGTGTAAATATAAATGTGAACATAGAAGTCAACACTTAGAGGCGACAGTCTATTTCATGCTAGATGCAATCATCGGGCATCATGATTGAATCTAGCATGAAACAGACTGTCGCCTCTAAATGTTGACTTCTATGTTCACTTTTATATTTATATATATATATATATATATATATATATATATATATATATATATATATATATATATATATATATGAGGTTGTGTGTGTGTGTGTGTGTGTGTGTAAAGGATGTCTACTTGATTTGCAGCATGACAAGGACGATTCGTTGCACCACTCGAATATCTATTGATGTGCAGGTAGATTACGTTACATTGACATTCGAGCTAATACTCTTGTGAAATGCATTAATCTATGTCTTCCCTTCAAGCTATGGATTAATTAGTAGGACTGACTGAATTATTCAACCATACCAGCTATTTATTCGAGAAGAAGTCTAAATTGGAAATCTCCGTTTGAAGCTATCACCAGTCATCTTGGACAGTCTTGACAATAGTTTGTATTAGTTGATATTAAGTAGCATTCATGATGTCCATGTAAATGACAGAAAGATGCCAATCCCTGTTAACTTAAAGAAGATCTAATGGTCAGATTCGTAGTAGACAGCTATAATATATATATATATATATATATATATATATATATATATATATATATATATATATATATATATATATATATATATATATATATATATAATGAGAAGCCACGTATACTTTGTTAATAAGTATGTAATATAGAAAAACAACTGAAATGTTGCAAATTAAAAAAAATGATTTTTTTTGTGAAAGTATTTATTTATATTTTTATATATATATATTTGATATTTCAGATCGGCCCCGATCTTTCTTCAGAAATGACTGTTTTCAGAAGTTTGTTTACATTAAGTAGCGTCCGTTGCGAGACTCTGACGTCACGTTATATGGAATGCAACTGTGTTAGAATATTTCTAACGTAAATCTAACTGTAGTAATATTTTGATTGTTGTTTAAAAAATTGTTTAACTATATCTAACAAAAATATTTTGTTTAACTATTCAAATATTTATAAAGATTTAAAATACCCAAGTCTTTATTTAACCCTAGTTTATATGTATTTAATTTTAAAATCCAGTATTTTTCTTTTTTTCTGCGTGTGTTTGGGGAACTGAAATCAGAATCTATCAATACACATTTACAGACGGACGCTACTTAATGTAAACAAACTTATGAAAACAGACATTATCTATCTATCTATCTCTATCTATATATATATATATATATATATATATATATATATATATATATATATATATATATATATATATATATATATACTTATGTACTTATTTTATATTTTCATTCTTTTGTTACACATGGCATTGTTCCATTCTTTATTTGTCAATATTCTATATAATAGATATTTTTTCAAATTTTGAAACCGTAAATAATATGCTGCAAGGGAATTAACACGTTCAACTTGTGCTTTTAAAGGATCTCTTCTGCAGCACAAAAATCACGTTTTTGTATTAGAATTTTATTGTATAGGGTGATCCGAAAGACTTTCCAGCTCCTACATCTCTAGCAAATTTTAGAAGCTCTTTTCAGCCATCTGAAATAGAAAATTATATAGTATAGGGCTGACAAAACACTAGGACCACCCAAATTTATGAGACTGTGTTTTTTTTCATAATAAAATATTAATATATTCTGATTATATTACAAACGTTCTTGCGAGAAGATTGACTTGATATCTATCAGAGTAAATGTTATGTGCAAAGGTAAACTATAAATCTGCAGTATCCCTAATAATTTACGAGAGTTTATGAGTGTGTATACAGTATTAATCTGACCCAAGAAATGAAAAAAAAATGAGGACAAATCTTGGAGGCTCTTTACATCAAAATAAAGTAACGCCCAGTCAACAGCATTTCTGTCACGCCATATTCGCATGTTAATTGAATTTTAACATTAAGTTCATTTTTCATGTCATGAAAAAACGTTCACTTCAAACAACATAGAATTTTCAAATTCATTTAAAGGTTTCCACCTGCCATCGAAAGACTCCAGGATAAATTCACCAAGGAGCAGGACAAACATTCTCTGCTCGATCTATTTAAGAAAATCTATTTGAAGTTTTACTGCCTAAATATATTGTGTAAGAAATCTCCTAATTCTGTGTTTATGCACAAGAGGTCAGTATTTGATACGACCTTATCTCACGTATAAAAAGCTTCACATATCTTTGATCATTTTAATTATTTTCATTACTCGTTTAAACTACTATATATTTAAACCTATTTGTCTCATTTTTTTTTTGCTTCATTCTCTGTGATTCTTTAATTTCCTACAATAATTCTCAATCATTGGTTGTGAATTTAGAGAGAGACTTATCCATATGTTTATATTCACATAAAATTATGGATAAATATAGCAAAAAGTCCCAGTCGAAACTGAATTCTCTTCAGTTAATTAATTTGCAAGTTTCATGTTCGTAAAATAAGTGAACCGGCTACTAAGGAAAGTCAGTTCTCTGTGTCGCGCCAGAATTTTCTCGCCTGTGTCCATCCTTCAAATCTACAAATCCACCATTCGTCCTTGCATTGAATACTGTCGCCATGTATGGTCTGGTGCCCCCGCGGTTCATCTCGAGGCCCCTAAAAATACAGTGACGATTCCAGTCAAAGTTAGAAGCAGTAAAACCTTTCTATATGTTGAATAATGCTGAAAGTATTGAATCATTTTATATTTGTCATCGCATTTGTAAAAGTGAACCTTTCTATATATTTGAATAATGCTAAAAGTACGAAATAATTTCATATTTTTCATCGCATTTGTAAAAATGAACCTTTCTATATATTTAAATAATGCTGAAAGTACGAAATAATTTTATATTTTTCATCGCATTTGTAAAGGATGAATGATTCTGAAACTATACAAAATTTTCTTTTGTTTTTAATCTTTCGAAAAAGCTGAGCTATTTCGTACGCATCCTTTATTTTCTAAATTTCTTGTTGCATATCTTACAAGAAAAGAAGCGTGTTAACACCTGTTGGTTGCTTGTTAATGTGATCGCATTTATTTTGAGGTTTGTTGCTTTCTGACTATAGACAATTGTGGTGTATTACAATTTATTATAATTCCTACGCAGGAAAAATATTAGAAACTTAAACTTCAAGATGTTATCAAATCCAAAATGATATACCGATGAGATTCCGTGTTTGACGTTTGAATATCACCATCGTAAACGCAAATTCGTTAGGAATGTTTTCTTTTTATGATCTGTGTTTAGAGACGATTCCAGCATTGGGCAACATTGCAAATAGCCTGAAATGCATATCAGCATACATGTGAACCAAACTTTGACAATGAAACTGCCAGGAAGACATCCGTGGCTTTGCTAACAAGTAATGAATCGTCGTTGTCAAAGATTTAAGAGTATTGGCCTTGTACTAACAAATTATCCGCTCTCTGCAAGCAATTCTACTTGGAATGTTAATCACATGTTGGCATTTTCAGTGTAGAAGAGATTCATATATGGTTACATAGCTGTAAGAAAAGGGATTATCTAGCCGCTCGAACATAAAATATACCAGGTAATCACTATATATATATATATATATATATATATATATATATATATATATATATAGAGAGAGAGAGAGAGAGAGAGAGAGAGAGACTGAGAGAGAGAGAGAGAGATGAATAAATCTAAGTGAACCCCTTAGATAATATTTAAAATATTTCTTTTTTCCAGATAATCAATAAATCTTAATTAAACAATATATTTATTAAGAAAAACTTTTATTAAATAAATTACAACCAATTTCAATGATGTTTATCAAGCGGGAATAATAATATTAATTAAAAATTAATATGTGCAAAAGTAAGTGACCCTTTATATTTTCACTCTGTATTTTTGTTTTACATCGTTGCCAGCGCAAATAATTTTTCTTCAGATGTATATCTCAAAATGAAACGTGTTCATTTTTTTGTTAAGCTGTGTATACTGCAGTCAAATATTATAACTTATCCTCTATGCAAAAGTGTGCAGTTAAAGAATAAATTTAAAAGGCATATATGTAAAGATCAAAAGAAATTCCTGAAGCTTTGAAAATTGCACAGTTGTAAAATATAATGATAGGGAAAGCTATCAAAATGATGTGGAGTGCATGGACCAAATTATTTACAAATAGAAGGCCTTTGGTGTGATGGTATCCCAATGAAGAAGTGGCCGACCTGGAAAAATAACAGCAACAGCAAGTAGGCATAAAGTTCGGTAAACCCAGTCAAAATATACTGTGACCTTTACGGTTCTCCAATGCTCACTGGCCAATGTCGGAATCAATGTGCATATATCTACAGTATGACGAAATCTGAACAATGCCGATCCTCGTAGCAGAAGGCATAGAAAAACACTACTTACGAAATAGCACAAGTATCCTCGTCTCAATTATGCCAAAGCTCATATTAATAAGCTGTCAAAAGGTTTTATGGTCAGATGAGACCAAACTACAGATTTTGGGGATCGAGGAAATGGTGGTATATCTCTGCGAGCTCTTAATAAGGCTTTTGAGGCGAAGAATTTAATACCGATCAATAAACATGTCGATGATTGGGGGAGTTTTGTTTCAGCTGGAACAGGGAGAATAGCAAGCATTGACGAGAGGAACTAGTCGAGACCTAACGAATCCAGACAATATTAGTTTTCTCTAAACCAAACTGACAGTTAATACTAATACCTTCAACTTATTGTATTATATTTCTGTTGTAATATATCTTTGTTATTTTTTACTCTTGTGTTCGTGTTCTTCTTCCTTGGTCCTAACCTTGGACCATAACCGTGGTGCGAGGATATTGGACCATAACAGTGTCGACGAGGACTGAAGAAACAAACTCTACGCGGAGAAATCTAAAAGTATATTGAAGAAACGAAACTCTACGGGGAGAAATCCTAAAAAAGAATATTGAAAAAAAAACAAGTTCTACGTGGAGAATCTACAACAAATATTTTACTATCGGTCGTCCATAACAGAGGCAACGCTGGTAGTGAAAAAGATAAACAAAAAACAAGTTATACGCGAACATATATATAAAAAAAAGAGAGAAAATTTTCTTTTTGGACACCAACTTTTCTGTAGTAACAAAGACCTGAAGTCTAAACTAAAAGAAAATACTTACACATAATTACGCTAAATATGGAAGGCTTTAAGGCAACCATATTGAAACTTATGAAAATACAATTTGAGCAGCAATACAAAAACGAACAGAAGCATCTTGAACTACAAGAATTATTGCTACGGGTAATAACAAATAAAGGGCGAAATTCCGAGAATGAAACAGTTCTCTCGCAAAATGCTATATGGGGCTCTATCGAAGACTTCGCGTATGCACCGGACGAAAACAAAACCTTCGAAACTTACTTCAGAAGGTACGAAGATTTACATGAGTTTGATTACGAGAATTGGTCAGACGCGAGAAAAGTACGTCTACTACTAAGGAAATTAGGGTCAAATGAATACACTAAATTCGTAGACTACATCCTAACGAGGAAAACAAATGAGTTAAATTTCAAGGAAGCCATAAAACGGTTAACAGAACTTTTTAGCCCAAACACCTCACTATACCACAAAAGATGGAAATGTCTGAATCTAACAAAAAAGGACAGCGAAGACCATATAACATTCGCTTCCATTGTAAACAATCACTGTGATGCCTTTAAGTTATCTGAACTCAGCCCGGACAATTTTAAATGTTTAATATTTGTTCCTCGGCCTGGTTTTTATACTAAAGACGCGGAGATCAGACGTAGAATTCTTATAAAACTTGAGAGTGAACCAGAATTGACGCTACAAAAATTGGCTGAAGACTGTCAGAGATTTATAAGCGTAAAGAAGGACATGAAAGATATAGAAGTCTGGCATCGCTCACATACGTAAAGTACAACGACAAACACGTTTTTCCCTCCTCAAAAACAAACCAAACCAATTTTTCCTCCTCAAAAACAGGTCAAACAAATTTTTCTACTTCAAGGTCAATATCAGAAAATACTACCACCCAGTCCATGCTATCGCTGTGGGACTTTGCATTGGTATAAAAATTGTCCATTCCGCTTTAAGACTTGTCTGCCGTGCAAAAAAGTTGCTCATAAAAATTATCATTGTTGGGCTAGGAAAGAAAGCAAAAGCAGAGTAAGAGTCACTAGAACTGACCAAGCAGACAAGACAAACATGCGAAAATACGTGCAAGTAGAAATGATAAAAATAAAATCCAGACTACAATTGGATTCCGGATCGGATTTAACTATTATTAACGTACAAACATGGAGAAAATTGAACAAACCGACCATGTTGAGAACCGATAAAATTGCTAGGTCGGTAACTGGGAGAAAAATAAAATTTGTGGGAGAAGTTATTGCAAATGTGATTTACCAATAAGTACGTACTGCCAAAAAGGGAAAAGTTTATCGACCGAGGCAGATAAATCAAACGAGAAACTAAAAGAGAGTTTCCCCGAAACATTTTCAGCCGGCCTCGGGAGGTGTAAAAATGAAGCAAATATAGAAATAAAAGAAAATGTACAACCTATCTTCAAGAAGAAAAGGAACGTACCATTTGTTTCAATAGAAAAAATAGATCAAGAGTTGGATAGAATCGAAAAAATCGGTTTATTGACAAAAGTGGAATATAGTCAATGGGCCGCACATACAGTTTACGTCAAAAAGATATCGTGTGAGATACAAGTATGCGCTGATTTCTCAACGGGATTGAACGCAGCGATGAAGGATTACTACTATCCTCTACCCAGTCCAGAAGAAATTTTCACGAAATTAAACGGAGAAAATTTTTTCTCAAAAATAGACTTGAGCGAAGCGTACCTACAAATACCAGTAGATGAGGAAAGCTCGAGATTATTGTGCATAAACACACATAACGGATTATACAAGTTCCAAAGATTACCATTCTGGATTAAGGTCGCGCCAGCAATATTCAACAAATAATGGATATTATGCTAGGCGGACTTGATTTCACGATTGCATACCTGGATGACATACTGATAAATAGCAAAAACCTTGAACAACACTTGGAACACGTTCAAGAGGTTTTCGGAAGAATACAAAACTATGAATAAGAAAATAAATGCGATTTCTTTATGAAGGAAATAAAATATCTGGACCATATCATTGATGAAGAAGGAAGACGACCAGACCCAGACAGGGCAACAGCAATAAAAAAAATGCCAGCTCCAAAAAACGTAGCCGAATTACAAAGCTTTTCAGGCTTAGTGAATTATTACCAAGAATTCATTCCATACATGCATAAATTACGCGCACCCCTAAACGAACTGTTGAAGAAGGAAAAATTTGGAAGTGGACAGATGAATGCCAGAAAACGTTTGACAAAGTAATTTAGACGCTAACCGCGGATCTATTTTAGCGCACTATGACCCAAAATTAGAAATAATAGTCGCAAATGACGCGAGTGCCTATGGAGTATGTATACTACATAAAATGCCGGATGGGAAACTAAAACCCATCGCGCATGCTTCAAGAACTTTCTTACCTGCAGAAGAAAATACTCACAAATCGAAAAAGAAGAGTTGGAGATTATTTTTACACTGCTAGTAGGTTTCTAAGATGAGGTATAATTTTACTGAACTACAATTACAACTTGGAGTATCTTCCAACGAACAAAATTGGGCATTCAGATGGTCTCTCGAGACTAATACCTGAGAAAACAGAGCCATTATTTCAGCCCTAGGATATGAAGAAGATATCAGGACATCACTATGTAGTACAGTTCGAAACCTCCCCGTCACACTACAAATGATAAGAAATAAATCAGTAAATGATGAATTCATAAAAGAAACAAAAACAAAAATTGCAGAAAAAAATTAAAAAGGTACAGACAATTTTTCGTCATGTGACAATGTTCTACTATATAACGAAAGTGTAGTAATTCCGAAAGCACTACAAAGGTGAATCCTAAAGGACTTCCACATGAGCCATACAGGAAGGAACAGAATGAAATCGTTAATGAGAAGTTACGTATATTGGCAAAACATGGATCAAGACATTACACATTTGGTGGAAAAATGCAAGGGTTGTTCCTTAGCAGCAAAAGCACCGCCGATCATCCATAAGACATGGACATAGACAGATCGACCCTGGTCAAAAATCCATGTAGACTTGGCAGGTCCAATAGATGGTTTCTACTATTTGATCATAGTAGACAGTTATAGCAAATGGCCAGAAGTATTTCGTTGCAGAAACCTACTTCTGAAACTACCATAAATTGCCTCCACGAGCTTTTTGCTCGTTTCGGAGTGGTTGATTATCTAGTCACCGATAATGGGACACAATTCACATCTGCGGATTTTCAAGAATTTTGTGAAACTTTTCAAGTTAAAAATATCAAATCCCCGCCATATCACCCAAAATCAAATGGGAAAGCGGAGGGATTTATAGACACACTCAAAAGAGCGTTAAGGAAAGCATATGATGTGCCAACAGAAAAGGCGTTGCAAAAGTTTTTACAATTCTATCTAATTACACCAAACAGGGCTACGCCATATATAGAGGACCTTGCAAAATCTTGATAAAATTTTATGGAATTTTGAACAGAAAAATAATTTACTTTGCTAAGTTCCTATATATATATAAGTAGATGCCGAAGAATCTGACCAACTGCCGACAGCTCTTAAGCATATTCCTCACTTATAAAAACATTGCATTGTGACAAATAGGTTACTAATACGGATTTCACAAATCTCTGACCTTAAAATAATTGAAGCATGTGAAGATAGATACAAAATCGTATGACAGGAAGCAATATAAGCTGCAATAAATGTAGTTTTTTTGTTGAAATTATTTCACAATATTCATGATGTAAAATTTCGATGTTTCTCCCCCATTCTCCAGATATGACTGAAGTTTGTGACATCCCAATGCAGATTATGATATTTATTCGCCAATATATTGCACATTTACCGTTACTTTTTTATTTTATAACTTACATTATATGCACAGCCTATTTGCACTATCAAAATGCATCCATTTCTTTAATTTCTTTGTTCATTGTTTTGAATGAAATAAATTGCATGACAGTCCGGAATAAAAATAACTACCACTTCTGAAAAAAATTAACAGTGTCTAGAAAAATAAACACATTTGTTTTAGCCACACATCTATTATTTTTTTGCTGTCAATGTGGGAAGATTGCTCTAACCAGTAAAATTCTTCAAAAAGCATCACATTATCGTTTAGAACCAATGTTTCATAAAGAATCATATTTTCTATTAGATTTACAAATAATATTTTTGAGATGTTACTTAAGTATTTCCACTCCAGGACATTTAAAAATGTATATATGCCTATCAGTTTGTCTATTTAATCTATACAATGTCCAAAGGTACTGTTTTTGGCAAAACATTCTGAAAGACCATAGCGTTGAAAGACTCTAGCTAAAGATTACAATTTTTGAGTTCTTCTGTAATTTGTTGTTTATCTTATTCTACACGACATTGTTCTATTTAATCATATGAGTAGAGGATTAGAAGATAAGAGCAAAGAACGGAATAATACAGAACTGATGTCATAACAATGAACTGGAAGATGATATTAAAATATAAGGAACAAAGTAACAGAAATTCGTCACAGATAAAAGTAATTTGAAGTCATTTCGTTGACATCCAAAGCACGAGGAGAATTGTTGTAATTATATATTTTGTAACTATTTCATGAAAGTCTCATTACCTACTAATTAGAAATTTCAGAGGATAGAGAAATTTATGATTACGTTGTTGATAGTTACATGATGGACGAAAATACCACGATTTCAAACGAAAATAATTTAAATTGGTAGAACGTTTGATAGTCAACTTCAACTCTTATTTTGTAATCGATGATTGATTACTTAAAATCATGTATTTTCGGTAGTTACATGCATTACGTATAACATAATATGGTCATATATATATATATATATATATATATATATATATATATATATATATATATACACAGAAATATAGTCTTAAAGTGTGCTATATTTATGGGGTAAAGTGCTCAATATCAGAGATAGAGCGTGTGTAAATATAAAAGTGGACATGGAAGTCAGCACTTAGAGGCGACAATCTGTTTCATGCTAGTGCAATCGTCAGGCGACTAGTGCTGTTATTTTTCTCGGCTATTTATATAAGGGTCAGTGGTGCATTGTGGGTAGTCTATTTTGGCGGTTACTTTTACCGGAAGTCGCTTATTTGTTTATTTATTTATGTCAAATTATTTTGCTTGTTTTTTGTTTGTTTTTTTATTTTTATTTTTATTTTTTATCTTATATATTTATTTATTTATTCTTTTATTTTGATCGTTTTTTTTTGGTTAACGTAGTAAAAATTTGTTTATATAGCTTATTGTTGGTAGTCTATAATGGCCGTCATTTACCGGAAGTTGATTGTTCGCTTATTTATTTGGGTCAAATTGTTTTGCTTGTTTTTATTTGTTTTCATTTTTTTTTTTTCCTTATATATTTGTTTATTTGTCATTGATTAAATCTGTTTGTTGAATTTTGAGGTGTGGTGTTGTGGTTTTTTTTCTGACTATTATTTAGGTGGGAACAGTTTTTAATTTATCTATTTAGGTTGGTTATCTTTATTTGTTTTTCTTTGTTTTTTTTGTTTTTTTATTAAACAGCTACTTTATCGTAATCGGTTGTTAGTTTATTTATATATTTGGATGTATTTAGATCGATTTATTATACTTGTTGTTATTTATTTGTTACACTATATATTTTTGGCTTTCGGTTTTTAAGTAACGTAGTATATTATCTTTTATTAATGTTTTTTTTATTATTATTTTTATTTGTATAACAGTTATAACTTTCGTCCGTTCTTTTGTTTTGATTTTGTTTCGCATATTCTAACAGGTGTGGTTTTGTGATTTGTTTGGAGTAATTTATTTTGCTTATTTTATTGTTGTCTGTTTATATATTTATTTATTTTTCTATTTTAAGTTACGTAGTAAAAATTTGTTTTCATGTCTACATTTTGAGATTAGCTCGGATCTTTTATTTAATAATTTATTTTGATCTGGGAAGGTAATGATAGCTATTTTTTCCTCCAAGCAAAGTTTGCAAGTTTTTGATTGGTTGTTGTAGGCTGATGATTTTTTCCTTATTTTCCAAGATATTTTTGGTGTGGTGTGTGTTTTGTTTTTTATTTCCCAGATATACTTAGAAAGCATTGTGCTGTTCGCATATTTACTATTTGTGAAAGACATTTTGTGTACATAATTTCTTTGTTTCCATGGTCCTTCGGTTACTCCTATATATACTTTTTCTTCATTATCTGCTGATTTTTTCGTGGCTTGGTAGATTACGTTGTTTTGTAAACAATTACCGTTTAAGTATAATAAATCGATCTAAATACATCCAAATATATAAATAAACTAACAACCGATTACGATAAAGTAGCCGTTTAATAAAAAAACAAAAAAAAACAAAGAACAACAAATAAAGATAACCAACCTAAATAGATTAATTAAAAACTGTTCCCACCTAAATAATAGTCAGAAAAAAAACCACAACACCACACCTCAAAATTCAACAAACAGATTTAATCAATGACAAATAAACAAATATATAAGGAAAAAAAAAAAATGAAAACAAATAAAAACAAGCAAAACAATTTGACCCAAATAAATAAGCGAACAATCAACTTCCGGTAAATGACGGCCATTATAGACTACCAACAATAAGCTATATAAACAAATTTTTACTACGTTAACCAAAAAAAACGATCAAAATAAAAGAATAAATAAATAAATATATAAGATAAAAAATAAAATTAAAAATAAAAAAACAAACAAAAAACAAGCAAAATAATTTGACATAAATAAATAAACAAATAAGCGACTTCCGGTAAAAGTAACCGCCAAAATAGACTACCCACAATGCACCACTGACCCTTATATAAATAGCCGAGAAAAATAACAGCACTAGTCGCCTGACGATTGCACTAGCGTGAAACAGACTGTCGCCTCTAAGTGCTGACTTCCATGTCCACTTTTATATTTATATATATATATATATATATATATATATATATATATATATATATATATATATATATATATGTATATGTATAAAATACCAAGTGTTAGGAGATCCTAACATGTAGATAGATATGGGGAAAGGAGATGAAGTGAGACATATAATTGCTGAATAAATGAGTATGTCTATTGCTTTCATTCTCTTTGATATTAAAAGAAGTAGCAAAGTTAATACTGAATTCCAATAGTTAAATACAACATCTAGATAGATCTGGGAAAAACGAATGTCAGTGAAACTCTAAAATGCTGAATAAAAGAGAAGGTTTATTGCAATGTTAGGAATTTCTAACACTTGATACTGCTTTCATTCTCTTTGATAGTAAAAGATGTAGTAGAATTAATAGTGAATTCTAATAGGTAATTAAAAGTTCATTTAAAAGCAATCGGAATTGATTATTTGACACATATTACAACTAATTCTGCCTACTCGTTTTCTTTCGCCAAGATACATGGTTACCCTAAGACGTAACAACCTGAGGAGTTTATATAAATGCTACTTAAATCTTTTCGGCTCGATTAAAAAATAAATGTTATTTAGCCAAGACATTAAGAAGTGGCTACACTCATTCCGCTTAAATGTGAAAAGCAATTGTTGCTTTGAAACAAGCGCAAGATGTGTTTTTTTTTAAATCGGATTCGCACCAAGTAAGGCGGTAAAGCCACTAAGACACAAGGGATTATCAGATGTGAAAGAATTAGAAAGCAGAAACATTATTGATGAACGAAAACAATAGAAGAATAAACAGAAAGACAGTAGGTAACCTTTGACATTGCATTTAAATTTTCGAAGATCAAACTTGTGTGGATCTGGAGAAAATAACTGTTAGCATATAACTTACAGCTACATCTATTAAATTCAACTGTAAATTGATGAGAATCTGTTGTCAATATAGATTTGCGTTAATAGAATTTACGAAGTCCAGGTTACAGAGCGAAGAACGCAACCGAATAATTACCATGAAATTCGAAAAGAAAAGGCACATGGAAGCAATTTTGCGATGGTGGCAAATTGACTGAAGCCGAGACGCCAGGTCAGAACCACTAATATTGCTGATTCTCTTTTGTTGGACACGCTATCTATTTCATAATGTCACTGAATACTATTAAGCACATGCAGTGCGTTTACACACATGCACACGCATATAATTTAACAGACACTTTCAGACAGCAATAGTTTTTTGTCTTCTATCGAAGTCTTCATGTGTGGTCGTTCCGAATCAGTGACGCTTACCTGCTGCCTCAGTGGTAGATGTAGAACTGGTAGCTTCTTTTCCCTTCCAAGAAGTGGGCAGACGACATGCACCCGTTTATTCCTCGATTCTGATACCAGATGTCAGATATTTTTAAGTAGAAATCTCAGTGTTTCCATACTTAAGAGAACATTCCCAAAAGGAAAAAGCTTCGCATATTGTGCATATCCTCAATACAATAAATGCTATGTTTTATATATGTTTGAACTATTCTTATTTCAATACCATGACAATATAAAACATTATGGATATTAAGACAGCAATTCGATAAAATATGAGCGTATATTTCTGTTGTTCAGTTTGAGAATGATCATTTTATACAAATGTAATCATTATTAAATCAAATGTTACTGATTACTGTAATGAATATGTAATGAATATAATTTAACATGATTCTTCGGACTATTGACCTCATCTTTGTCGCCATAATTATTACAACGTTTCGGCCGTTGTACGCTCCGGCCTTCTTCAGGTGGTTGGAATGTCGAACTGAACCCTTTGTTTTACTCACTGGGGTAGATTGTTCTAGTTCCACGTGCCATTTTTAATGGATGTCAGTTATCAGTTATCTGCTGTTAATTCCCCTCTGAAAGTTATCCACTGCCTTAACCATGTATTGAACTCACACACTTTGGGTCCTGTCACTGGATCTAACTAACGCCCTTATCCACTGTGTCATGTATCCTTGAGGACATCTGTGTGACAGGACCCAAGGAGTGTGAGTTCAATACCCGGTTAAGGCAGTGGAGAACTTGGTGAGGGGAATTAACAGGAGATAACTAATAACTGACAGCCATTAAACATTGCGACAAAGATGAGGACAATAGCCCGAATAATGTAAATAATGTACATAATACCTCATTTATGAAATATAGACAGATACTTAACATGATTCGGTTTGTAGGAAATGTATGTTTAGCAAAAAATCAATGTGTATTAAAGTAATAATAATGTTTAGATGGTTTTTTTTTTAGAATTGATTTATTATTCAGTTGTTTATGAACTACGTGCTATATATTTTTCTGTGAAAGACAAAAAACTGGAGATAGTAATGTTTTAAGCATTATGCTCTTCGTTGAGTCCTACTGTAGAGGATTGTACTTCGAAATATTTACAAAGAAAAGATTAGTACAAAACTAAATTAAAGACAATATGGTTTGTTTATGCGTCAAACACACAAGAGAGGAAGACACGTCTGTCACATTCCCTGCGCAGTTCTATATTTTATGAGACCAAACACAAGGACAACATACGATATGCTAGCGTTACTTGACGTGTGCTGATACCTGAATCTTCTCCAATAGCCTATAGAATATGTTCTTCCTGGTTAGGCATACGAGCGGATATCGTTCTTCCCCGATGAATAATTTGTGCTGCCACGTATCCTGTCTCAGCAACGCGTCGATAAACAGCAGCAAAGCTTGGATGACTCGGCTATCTGATACAAATGTGCAGCCTCCCGTCCATTATCATTCACGCGGCCTTATGTAAAAATCATATTTGCCTGCTCACGATATGAATATCCCGCCATTGTTAAGCGAACAATTCTCAGTTAACTCACGAATAAGCCCGTTGAAAGCTGAAAGCCGCAAATGTACAAGAATAACAAATATAAATTAGTCTACATCACAACACAGCGCCATCTAAACGATGGATTTCGGACATAGGTTTATAAGAACTTCAGTCTCTGTTTTGATCTGAAGAGCCCGCCATCGAAAGTTGTAAAAGGTATTTTCGATACCTGCTCTAGAGATGTAGAAACTGCAAAGAGAACGGCAACATAGAGGAAAGAAACAAACGGCGTTAAATAAAACATATATTCATATTTTGACAGAATTTTAAGGCATGCATATTAAATATGTATATGTAGTTAACAGACCCGTCGAAGCAAGCGAGCCGCAGTGGCTTGCATCTGGTGCATAGGAAAATAAGGGTCTTACCTTAACGGGTGGCACGTGACATCGGCAAGTTTTCCCCGTGAAAATGGCATTACTCTCCCGCCTAGCAGTATGTGCGCTAACGAGGGTTTTTGTACAGTTTGGCATGCTTCCAACAATAGCAAGTTGTTTGCTGATTGGTCGAACTAGAGTGGAAAATTTGCCTGGGCAACTGAGAATAAAAGCGAAGAACGCTGATTGGTTGGTCGACCACAGTGTTGGCCTGATAAAGAGGGCTGGAGCAGTGAAAAGGGCAGAAAGAAAGACGGATATACGTTGTGACGTGATCAGAAAGCAAGGACGGCCAATTGAACCAGCGGTATCATAATTTGTACAAGTGACGTCGCAGCAATACATACTTATTTAAACTACCGTATAAAAATACTATATGTATAAAACATGTCATATATTTGTCTTCTGCTGCTGTCAAACTCGCTAATTACGTTCCACACCTAATGTCACAAATACGACATATGTATATTTAAAATTAAAACTGAAGCGTTCTAAAATGTTAACAAAGCACTTGTCTTCGGTATAGACAATATTTAGTCCTTGAAAATAAAGTTAACAGTAGTAAATACAGGAAGCAAAAACAAAACAAAAGCATGCGCATACGACAATTTTATCAACAGTTTTGAACTGGATTTGCAACAAATTATTCAGAAATTTTTAAAATCCAGTAAAATTCAGTAGTAAATTATTTCTGTATTTGTTTATCAAATTTATTCTTTAAAAAATTAACTACAATTACATGTCATTCAACTATTAGAGTGTGCAGCTTTTATATTATATCATGAAGAAGTAATTTCTAAAAAGAATTAATTAGCAATGATAATGAGATGAATGGCGAAATCACTTCGCTAACGAGGCTTAATGAGACATAACCTTACTATCAGTTCCTTGAATAATACCATCGATAGATTTGAGTTGTTGTATATTAGAAATGTTGTCAGATGGAACTGACGAGCTTACTACTTTTGAAAATTTCAAATTGTCACCTTCGGGGCGCAATCTTTTTCCATATACAGGCGAAACCCCAAGATAAAATACGTGTAGTGTAGACCGAAAGATGATTTATTTTTTAAATAGGCAATTTTATTATATTAATTCCATCTGACAAAAACGGAAATATACACCAACTCAAATACAGATCGTATTATTCAAGGAACTGATAGTTTCACCTAAGTGGATCTTCACGATAATCTGGATGTTTCTAGTGCTTTCTTTTTTTTTCCTCGGGTACCAATTCCAATAACCAACAATTAGTATTCTTAAAAGAGTGCTCAACACAGAGTAGAGCAGATATAATTATTTATTTAAAAATTATAACATAAATATGTTATAAAATAACTACAAAATAGCCATTATGTTTCAACACCGCCGGTGTCTTATCAAGTGATGATGTTGAATGTAGAATAAATGTTTCAGATTTAAAAAACCTTTATTCTACATTCAACATTATCACTTGATAAGACCCCGGAGGTGTTGAAACAAAATGGCTATTTTTGTAGTGATTTTATAACATATTTATGTTATAATTTTTAAATAAATAATTATATATATATATATATATATATATATATATATATATATATATATATATATATACATACATATACATATATATATATATATATATATATATATATATATATATATATATATATATATATATATATATATATGAAAACTAATCGGAACGAAGATCAAGAATAAAGACAAAAAATACGCATTGTAAAATAGTGAATGTATAAATGAGAACTATTACCGGTTATCACTCCTCGCTCTTCAAACTCAATCGAGGGCAAAACTTATAAATATGTGGGAAAGGACCAAAAAAAAGAGAAAAGAACCAAGGAGTAGAGAATGCACAGTATTGTATAAAGACAAATGTATCTTCATTTTTTTCTAAATTATTGACTTGAGACACTGCTTAGAAATATTACCAGAAAATATGTCGAGCATTATTAAGAAATTAAAGGGTGTCGCTTTCAGAAAATACTGCGATAATATGCCTCCGAGAATCTGTTATTGCATGGGAAAAATTACTTTCACGACAGATCATTTCTAATATTCTGATTTAGAGATACACCTGTATATTTGCCACATGACGTTGAGAACACAATCTAATAATATAAAATTGAACTACTTATGTAATTTCTTACGAGACATGCTTTAATTCTGTCGTATATTTAAGAAGTTTAAAAGGGTAAAAGCATTTCTCGTGTACTAAATGCAAAGCTTTCAAATTCTAATATGCAAGTGCAGAAACGAAAGATAGTTGACATTTTAAATGAGAGAATCATTATTTTTAATCTCAGCTCGAAATGAAATTCAATATCATTTTCACCATTTATCTTACATCTTCCAAACAACTTTCGCTTTTAATGCATGGAAACATTTTGGAATATGAGGAAGTAAACTGGTATCCATCCATATGAATTTATCTATACATAGCCAAGAGGAAGTAAAAGAATAACTTATATATATATTAAAGATTATTGCAAAATATGTACATATAACTATCTTTTTAAAATGCTGAAGTCTTAAAACTACAGTTACACCTATAATAATTGGAAACCTGGTTATGATTAGAAAAAACCTACAAACAAACACATTTTCAACATCTCTGTTCATTACTATTATTATTATTAGTAGTAGTAGTAGCAGTATTATTATTATTATTAATAATAATAATAATTGTTGTGGATTCCAGTAATGGAATCCTGCATAAATAAATAAACAACGTAGTAATTGCGATAGAAAAATAAGTGTATTAAACGTAAGAATACAGACTTGAAGTGAACATTAGTAGTCCAGGAATGCAGCTTAGTAAAAAGTATATGTACAAGTCTCTGTAAGTGAAGCTGAAATTATCTCTCTCTCTCTCTCTCTGGACTCTCGTATAACTCTCTGTGAACACCCTGTGTACTGTCTCCGTATCTCTCACCCTGACTCAACGTATCTCAACCTGCAGGTATTCTCTCTGTCAGTATAAGTATACTTTGGACGAGTACATCTTGTGTAAAAGGGGTCTGCCCCAAACAATAATAGTAATGATAAGCTTCTCACTTGCTACCGCATGCATCATCCCAAAGCTGATGTTGATCGTCTGTATGTGCCCAGATCCGAAGAAGGCAGAGGATTAATTCAACTAGAAATGTCCTATAAGACTACAACAATTGGCCTCCAAAGATACGTGGAAACTATAGAAAACTGGATGATGGTATGTGTCAAACAACATGAAAGTAGTAAGCGTCTTTACTCCGTAATAAAGGAAGCCAACTGGTACAAAATGGAGCTTCAAATCGTCGCAGAAATACAAGTAAAGCACAATACACCGGGTGAAGCTGCAAAATACTTAACAAAGAGAGCAAAGACAAATGCAACCGACCAGATACAGAAACAATGGCAAGATAAACCGCTTCATGGCCAATACTCTGCCCGTACCAAACAAGCTGACGTAGACAAAAACCGTACACTTGAGTGGCTACGTAGTGCAGGGCTGAAGCTGAATCAGAAGGTTGTATAGTTGCTGCACAGGACCAATGTTTGTTAACTAGAAATTATCAAGCACATATAATAAAATATTGTGTTAGCCCCAAAATGCAGATTCTGTGATAAATATCCAGAAACGATTGATCATCTTGTATCAGGTTGCACGATATTGGCACCCACTGAATATAAAAACCGGCATGACAGAGTGGACCAATATCTGCACTGGAAAATTTGCAACTTCTATGGGAAGGAAACTGAAAGAAACTGGTATGAACACCACCCAGACCCGGTTACGGAAATAGGTCCTGTTACAATTCTATGGGACTATACAATACACACTGACAGAACAATCAAAGCCAACCGCCCAGACATTGTTATTAAAGACCACAAACAAAAACGAAAATGCTTCCTTATTGATATGACAGTCCCTGTAGACTGCAATATATCTTTGAAGATATTCAAACAGCTGTCAAATACAAGGACCTTCAAATCGCAATCTCAAAAATGTGGCACCTGGGAATATCAACAATTGCTGTTGTAGTTGGAGACCTCGGATTGGTTGGAAAACGATTCCAGTAGACTAATTGAAGAGATTCCTAGAATCCCATGCCTCAAAGTAATACAAACAATTGTTCTCACAAGTACAGCCCACACTTTACGAAGGTCTTTGTCTATGTAAAATATTTTTTGTCAGTGGAAAGTGTCATTATGCCCTTTCTAACCTTAGGTCCCTGGGTGGGACCCGGAAATGTGTATACGTCAGAAATCAAAGGAAATAATAATAATAATAATAATAATAATAATAATAATAATAATAATAATAATAATTATTTATTTGATTTCTGTTCTGTGTCCATTTTCTTTCGGCTCGCAACCAGAGATCCAATGTCAGAAATGGCTTCATGATCATTTATCATTTTTTGGAAACTAAAAAACTAATATCACACACATTTTACATAGATAAAGCTCTTCGTATCGGTTGTACTTGTGAGTAGTATTTTTGTATTGCTTTAAGGCATGTGCTAAAAAGAATCCCTCCAATGACAGTATAGGAACCTTTTTGAATCAATCCAAGGGTTCCAATCAGTTATTGATGTTCTCATGAGCCTTTTTTTTCATTTTGTTTTTAGATTTCAACTTCAAGGTCTTTCTTTTCTGATAGATTTTGAAGATCTTTAAAGATACATTACAGTCTGCAGGGAATGTCAATTAGAAAGCCTATTCTGTTCTTGTGGTCTTTGATCACGATGTCTGGGTGATTAGCTTTGATTGTTTGACTGTCTGTGTGTATTGTAAAGTCGCATAACATTATTATAGATCCTATCTCTATAATCGGGTCTGGTTGATATTCATACAAGTTGCTTTCTGTTTACTCCCCATAAAATCTTAATTTTCTCTAGTGTAGATATTGGCCCACTCTATCCTTACGAGTTTTATATTCATTATTTCATGTAGGTGTTTCTCTAAGATGATACTGCTATATCAATAAGCATAAACTTCGTAAATGTCTTGTCTTTTATGGTATTATCAGATCTGTTAGCTTTTATTTCCCTGTCAGTTTGAATTGGCATGTCTAAGAGGATAGTTACATTGTTCTTAGGTAACTGTGCTTATACCATCTCTCAATAGTTTCGATTTTGTGCTTATTTAGGTCCATCCTTGACTATGTGATAGTGATAAGATCTGATTACGAAGTTTTCATCCTGAGCTGCATTAATTAGACCTTCTGTTTCAGCTTCTCACCATAAATGTGTTTTCTGTTGGTCCAATTCTTCTTCTTCTTCTTCTTCTTCTTCTTGCATCCGCCTCCTCCTCCACCACATTTATGTTGAATAAACATTTCCCCCCAGGTCACAACCAGTGTCCTAACTTTAGGAATTACGTCATAACATTTCCCGCTGTTTATTTTCGTAAAAAGAAATATCAAATCTCTGTACTTGTGAGTACAATCGTATGTATTTCTACAAGACTTGGGCTACCAGGAATCCCTTTAATGAGTCTGTCATATCTTTTTCCAATCACTACACCTACAACAGAAATTATTGATGTCTTCATGTGCCATATTTTTTTAGATATATTATTATTATTGAGCGAGTGATAAGCACCCAAAATAGGTGACACTATTGTACAAATATTAGGTGCGCTTGGAATAGAAACAATACAAAAAAAACGCATTAAAAAAAAACCTGGATACCCCAGCTTAAGAGAAAGACAAAATCTTTTTCTTACTAAGTACAGCCCATACACTAAGAACGTTGTCGATGTAACTCTAGTGATCTTATGGGAGACAGAAAAACAAATCATGAAATGTAGCCATAACAACGTACCACTACCTGATGTGGTAGGTCATGTGACTATA
This sequence comes from Acanthosepion esculentum, assembly GCA_964036315.1. Lineage (NCBI taxonomy): Eukaryota > Metazoa > Mollusca > Cephalopoda > Sepiida > Sepiidae > Acanthosepion > Acanthosepion esculentum. The sequence continues at coordinate 9,965,257 of OZ038476.1, forward strand.
GCAGAAATTGAAAGAAGATGATGATGATGATGATGATGATGATGATGAGGATGATGATGATGATTCTAATAATCATTAGCGGAGTCGTAGAAATCCTTTGGGTTTTGTCCAGGCGCGCGATAAGCCCACTGAGATTTAGATAAATCTTGATTTGCTAAGATATATGTGAGGCCATGTGGGTTTTATGGTTGATAATCCACCTAGTTTGGCGACAAACAAAATAAACGAAGGAAGGAATAACACTATGTCAACGAAATTATTCATACAGTGAAATAAATAAATAATAAACTACCATGGCTATAAATCCGTCGGGAGGAGAAGACCATGGTTGGGTGCGGTACATGTAGCGAGAAATGCCAAGCCTCCACTGGTCGTAATTTTGCTACTGTTAAATCCCGAAATAACCGAGTTAATCGCTATACCCGTAGACCGACAAGAAAACGTAATGATAAATCAGAAAGGAAACGCTGTGGTAAAGACGACAATAACAAGGCTCTAAATTTTCATATAATACCTTTGTCGGACGGTAAAATGACATTACATAACATTATTGGTTGGTAGAATTAGTCACCGTATAACCTCTAACAAATTTGGTTCTAAAGATTACTTGCGAATCTGTAAGAGTGAAAAGAACAAGCACAAATATTCAGTCTTTCTCTCTTTAATCAGTTTGAAGTGTTATCATCTACTGAAGATAAAGCAAAGTACATTGTTTGGAAATTCTCTTCCAACTCCACTGTAGATTCATCATGGGTATCTCTACCTAATTTTCTCCTACAAAACAATTTCTACTGAATGATTTACACAAAACTCCGTCTATGATTTTTTTATCAATTCAGACTAGTGTCCATAAACTGACTTCTGTTTTCTCAAAGCAATAAATGTCACACTGTTCTTTGCTTCCCAGCTTGTTGGAAGTCCTCTGTAGATACTGTCCTGTCTTTAAGAACTCTGGGGAGAATTCTGACCCCTTGAATTATCAGCCTATTTGTCTCTTACCTATTTTTGACAAAGTACTTTTAGCCGTCACGCCAAAAAGGACCCGCTGGAACAGTCGTCTCTCGTGCAGGGCAGTCGTCTCTCGTGCAGGGCAGTCGTCTCTCGTGCAGGGCAGTCGTCTCTCGTGCAGGGCAGTCGTCTCTCGTCGGCCCCCTCGATCCCGACTGCCGAAGCCTTCAGATACACTCATTTTATAGACCATGACGAAGCAGCCGATTGGTGGAGTAGGAGAGATTTACACATGCGTAGGCGCAATCCGCAAATTCTCCTTTCCTTCGAATGATCTGCGACACCATACGCATGCAATGCGTGGGTGTTTTCGGGCATGATGTCGCGTAACTTGCTCACGACAAACACAGTACTAGAGGCCCTAATCAACGCCGAATTAGTACGGTATCTTACTTCACACGACTTATTTCGAATAAAAATAATATGGCTTCTTGTTTCTCCAGGTCTAACTCCGATGTATTAACTTCTATCAGTCAATGGCTCTCGATATCGTAAAGGCATTCCAAAGGATTTGGCATGCTGGTTTTCTCCACAGCCTACGTTGTCTTTGGACGACTATTGGGATAAATGCAATCGTTCATAATAAATCGTATCATGGAAGCGTTGAAGAGACATGATTATATTTCATTTAACGTTAATACGGAGTCAACCAGGGCTCTAAACTTGGACCTAAGTTCTTTGTTATCATTATCAACGGATTTTGTAATCTCATCAGATTCCAACTAGGTATTTTTGTACGTATTTACTCTGATATTAATAGTAAAACTGACATGTCTGAAAAAGTAAAACTAGCAACTTTGGAAAAGGATCTCGAAACTGGGACAAGCGAGGCAAATCTGAACACCTCCAAAACAAAACTGATATAATTTACTCTACCATAGAAAAGTTTTTTTTTGTCTGCCATGGCTGATGCAAACCTCCAAGAGAGTATCAGTTTTCGACTTGTTGGGTTACGTTTTCTACTGATATAAATTGAAGTGACATCCAAACAAATCAATTTCTAGGTATGCTTCTAGGCATGTTGCTTAACTGTATCCTGGCAGATTATTTTTCCTCGTCCGAATCCATCTTGTATAAGGTGTCCATTCCTCTGTGCATTGAATATTACCGCCATATATGACCTGGATATTCTACTATGTACATCAAGATTCTTGACAATATTCAATGAAGGATCTGTAATGTAATCAATTCTGACCTGGCATCACGACTTCAGTCACTTCCTCACCGACTGTGATTTCCCCTTGTCTTCTCTACAAATATATTCAGGGTAATTGTTCGGAATAACGTTTCTCCTTGGTGCCTCGACTTCATGCATTCAAGCGTGCTACTTGTCTGGCAATTAGGTCTCACCGTTTTAATGTTAAAATAGCTAAAGGCAGCCGTGTTTTCTATTCTAATATTTTCTTTTCTTGCACTTCTCGCCGGTGGCATTCCCTTCCAATTTCATACCTCCCTGATACCTACAACCCTCAAAGAATTAAATGCAACCCCTTTCACTATGTTCTGTCTTTCTTAACCATTTTCTATCAATGTTATTCGTCCTCCCCCCTCACTAGAATAACCATTCTGTGTTACTCCCTGTAATGTCTTGCATCTTTAGTCGCATTACCGACTCGCTTGGGGGTAAATGATTAAAAAAGAACAAGATCTTGCGCACCGGAAATAATTAAGAATGTTTGAGATCCTCTAAAATAAATTGATGGGACACAGATTCAGAAGACACGGAAGGATGTCTGGTTCACAGCAGAAGCGGCAAATGACATCCAGATGGAGTTTCTAGAGTGCGCTGAGCTAGCTGATGATGGGTTTATTGAAACTGAATATAGAGAATACGACAACTTGATTAGTGTTAATTAAGAGATGGAGGCAGCTATTGCTTTAGGGCATATGGTTACACCTTTAGTTAAATATGCCAATAATTTGACAGATACAGTAATAGATGGATATACGGTTGCTTTTACTCAGGCCCCTTTGAATAATCTTCTATTTGGTAATTTGGGGGATGAAACTGATGCCATTATGGCAGGGTTACGGGATTTGTATGTCGATGTTGAAGTACAGGTGAGTTGAGAGACAGAAAAGTAAATGTCGCATTGAATCCTCTGAAAACGGTACTGTGGGAATCTGACATACATACAAATGGGCTCTTCCACACTTATATAATGTAGCTACCAATTTCTAGTAAGGAGGTAGTCACCAGGTGTGACTCCTGTTGAACTCTCTGCTTTGGCAGAGAGGGACTCGGACAAGGCTTTGCCACAGGGCAAAGTTTCGCCCGGGGAGGTAGACAGTCCCTGAGCCGGTTTATACGGGTTCTAATGGGCATATTTTGGGCCGAGCCTACGGGCTCGGAGAACCCACATTAAACCGGCCTTGTGCCATATACAACCCATGTGGGGGGTGGTTAAATTAATTCATTAGGTGTGAGTCACCAAGAGTGTACCACCGAGTGAGTGTATGAATGAGTGAGTCAGAGCACCAGTGAGAGAAGTACTCTCCAGTCCACATACTTTGTACTACGTTTCCGTGAATAATATACAGTTTAACTTTATATCCGAGTCTGTGATATTTTTCTATGGTTTCAACACCATAACAACTGGCGACGAGATTCGAAACAACCTCACGAAGGGGAAGACCAAAATTCTCTCTGTCGACCATAACAACTGGCGACGAGATACGAAACGACCTCACGTAAGCAAAGACCAAGATTCTCTCTTGCCGACCATAACAATTTGCGACGAGATATTCCGAATCACTCAAAGTAAAGAACAAAAGTTTCCCGTGCTGACCATAAGAACTGAAGAACCTAAGAGAAACATCTACCTGAAGAGAAAAAAAGGGTCACGCCATAACTCTAAAGACGTCTAAAAGGATCCCAGTGTGTCAATCTCAAGTCTGGCGAACAAAGAGAAATCTTACAGGAAAAAAGTTACATATACAACAGTTATATGTTAATACTCAACTGGAAAAAAAACGAACACTCCAACCGAATGACAGACAACGTAAATACGAAAAAAGATTTTGATTCAGACATCGAATATATTTAGAAAAGTATAAAAGATATATTTACTCAATCTAAAGTAAACCAACAATTTGAAAATACTTACTAGTGATGAATTGTAAGTAAGATTTTTCACCCCTCATTGCTATAATTGTTCTTCGCTTCTCTTGACCACACAGAAAAAAAAAGAAAAATATGTGTTTGGCAGCGTGGTTGTTTATGCAAATTTTTGTTTTACTCCTTTTAGAGAAAAATTGAAACACTCAGACTGTATTAGAAAAAAAAGTTTTTTTTAGTATTACCAACCAGAGCTGAGAAATATCAAGGAAAGGAATTACTTTCTTTTTCCACCGCTTTGAGAAGAAAGAATTGTCTAAATTTTGTTTTCTTCCTCTCAGAAAATACCTCTTTGAAGTCATTATTGAAGACTTTGAAACAATTATTGTTCAGATTATGAAGGCATAATTTGAACTGCAGCAGAAGACTGAGGAACGGCAACAGAAGACTGAGGAACGGTAACAAATGTTGGTAGAAAAATTGCTTCTAAAACAAAAAGAACAGGAAGAAAAATTGCTCCTACAACAAAAATAACAAGAAGAAAAGCAAAAAGAACGGAAAGAAAAATTTCAAGAATTATTTCTAAAGACTTTGTGTAAAAAGGATGTTAGTGAAAACAACACTGCATTTTCTCACAACACAATTTGGAATTCTATGGAGACATTGAATTATCTTCCTGAAGAAGATAAAACATTTGAAGCTTTTTATATAATATATGAAAATCTTTTTTGCTGTTGATTGTGAGGATTGGAGGAACGCTAAAAAAGTTCGCTTACTTTTGAGAAAGTTGGGAACAGCTGAACATAGTAAGTCCGTCGATTACATTATTCCGAAGAAAACAAGTGAATTAGGGTTCGACGAAGCAGTAAAACCTTTGTCTGAGTTATTTAGCCCTAATACAACTTTATTCCACAAAAGATGGAAGTGTTTTAACTTGTCAAAACGGGATGACGAGGATTATCTTACATTTGCGTCCATTGTTAATAAGCACTGTGACGATTTTCGTTTGGCTGAACTGACAGCTGACGATTTCAAATGTTTAATATTTGCCCAAGGTTTAGTCTCTGCAAAAAACTCATATTAGACGGAGAGTTCTATCAAGACTAGAAAGCGAACCAGGTCTCACATTACAAAAACTAGCGGAAGATTGCCAGCGAGTAATCAGTGTGAAAAGCGATTCTAAAAGCATCGAGGAATCAGGCATATCGTCTGTCAGGAGAATCAAGTACAAGCCAAAAAATCACTGCCCTAAAAAAGGTAAAGAAAGCAAAGAGTACGCCCATTCATAATTAAAAAATAGACGACCCTGAGAAAAACAAAAATTACCCCCTAGTCCATGTGGACGTTGTGGTGGACAACATAGGGTGACAGACTGTTTTTACCGAAACAAGACATGTAATAATTGTCGTAAAATTGGCCACAAAAGGGCGCACTGTAGAAATAAAAGGAATAACAGAAACAGAGTCAGACAAACTATATCAAACGAAAAAGTAGATAAGAATCTACAAAAATGCGTTGTAGTTAAAATTCTAAACAAAACAGTTAAGATGCAACTAGATTCCGGCTCGGACCTCTCAATCATTAATCTTCAGACTTTGAGGAAATTAAAAAAAAAACAACAATGAAAAAAGGAAACAAAATAACACGGGCAGTAACTGATGACAAAATCAAATTTGAAGGTGAACTAACGCTACCTGTAACACTGAATGGCATTACAAAGAAATTAAAAGTTTCGTCCACAAAAATTCTGAGAATTTGTTTGGAACGGATTGGATGGAACGGTTTAAGTTGTGGGATCAACCAATCAACAACTTTTGCCAAAAAGTGGAAAATATGACAACAGATGCCCAAGACCTGAAATAAGTATTAAAAGAAAAATTACCGAAGTTTTCTCGGCGGACCTAGGAAAATGTAATAAAACAAAAGCCGAATTTGATTTGAAAGAAAACGTTCAACCCGTTTTCAAAAGTAAAAGAAATGTCCCATTTGCACCAGTTGAAAAAATCAACAAAGAATTAGACCGACTAGAAAATGCCGGTATACTATCCAAAGTGAGTTTTAGCGAATTGGCTGCCCCCGCTGTATACGTAAGAAAAAAGTCCAACCAAATTCGTGTTTGTACGGATTTTTCAACGGGCCTCAATGCGGCATTAAAAGATTACCATTACCCTCTCCCCACACCGGAGGAGGTATTTAATAAACTAAATGGTGGGGAAATATTCTCCAAATTAGACTTAAGCGATGTATACCTTCAAATACCTGTTGAGGAGGAGTGCGCAAAACTTCTATGTATCAACACCCACAGGGGTTTATACAAGTTTGACAGATTGGCTTTCAGAGTCAAAGTTGCACCCGCTATATTTCAGCAGGTCATGGATACCATGCTGGGCGGCTTGAACTTTGCGTGTTCCTATCTAGATGACATTGTTCTATTATCAAGATAAATAATATGCACGAGTTACGAGATCCTCTGAATGAATTGTTAAAAAAGGGAAAAATTTGGAACTGGACAACGGATTGCTAGTCAGTTTTCGAAGAAATAAAAAATATTCTAACAGCACAGAGGATGAAGTGGAAGAACCCATCGAGATCATTTACGACACATTTGACCTCGAACCCCCGCAACATACGCCTGAACAACGAAGGTCGGGGAGAAAAATGAAATTCACCGAACCTTTGACAATTAATCCAAGTAAAAGGTTTGGAAGTGGGGTATTGTGGACACCTAACATACTTACAAATGGACTCTTCCACACTTATATAATGTGGCTACCAATTTCTAGTAAGGAGGCAGTCACCACATGTGACTACTGTCGAACTCTCTGCTTTGGCGGAAAGGAACTCGGACGAGGCTTTGCCGCAGGGCAAAGTTTCGTCCGGGGAGGTAGACAGTCCCTGAACCCGTTTATACGAGTTCTAATGGGCATATTTTTGGCCGAGCCTACGGGCTCAGAAAGCCCACATTAAACCGGCATTGTGCCACATGTGACCCGTGTGGGGGGTTGTTAAATATCGGCAGTCACCACATGTGACTACTGTCGAACTCTCTGCTTTGGCGGAGAGGAACTCGGACGAGGCTTTGCCGCAGGGCAAAGTTTCGTCCGGGGAGGTAGACAGTCCCTGAACCCGTTTATACGGGTTCTAATGGGCATATTTTTGGCCGAGCCTACGGGCACGGAAAGCCTACATTAAACCGGCCTTGTGTCACATACGACCCGTGTGGGGGGTTGTTAAATATCGGCAGTCACCAAGTGTGACTCCTGTTGAACTCTCTGCTTTGGCAGAGAGGAACTCGGACGAGGCTTTGCGCAGGGCAAAGTTTCGTCCAGGGAGATAGACATTCCCTGAACCCGTTTATACGGGTTCTAATGGCCATATTTTTGGCCGAGCCTACGGGCTCGGAGAGCCCACTTTAAACCGGCCTCGTGCCATATCCGACCCATGTGGTGGGGTGTTAAATATCGGAAGTCACCAGGTGTGAGTCACCAAGAGTTTATCACCGAGTGAGTGTATGAATGAATGAGTCAGGACACCAGTGAGAGAAGTATACATACTTTGTGCTACGTTTCCATGAATAATATACCGTTTAACTTTATATCCGAGTCTGTGTTATTTTTGTATGGTTTCAACACCATAACAAACGGGTAATGTAACTGACATCATGAAGTTTTCTAGTGCTTCTGGCTTTTTCGTAGGAGAAAGGGTAGGGTGTAAGCAAAGGTGAGAAAAGGATCAAGATGGAAAATGAAGCTGGAATGCTATACAATGAAAAGTACGGATATATTTGCATATATACTTGTATGACTCAGTGCCGTGGAGGAAAATTACAAATATGGTGACAATTCCAATAAGTAAATTACAAATGAGATCAAACGCTTCTAAACAACTACGAGGGAGATTTGGTAAAGAATAGCACCAAATAAAATTGTTTCAATCTGAAAACGAACAGGAAAAAAGCAGTTCAACCAAAATAAATTTTTTTCTGCTAAACTTAAAATGTTATTTCAGCCTTCAACATAGGTGACACAGGATTCCGACCAAGCAAACCGTAGAAGAATTTAGAGAATTCCGGTCAGAGTTGTGAGGTGACCCCATTGCTCACAATTATATTAGGATATCTGATGTTGAGTCAGATCTACAGCACTTACCACAATAAACATATTAATATTACGATGAAGGGGGGTTGAAGTTTGTATAATGATTGCGCCAAAGCTTTTCCTCCGGATGGAATTCGAGGGGTTGGTCTGAAGCAGTTTTCCACCGTGCATGACAGAATTGGACAAACATTAAACGAAGGTCTTATTACATTCTGAAAGATAAGGCCAAATGCTCTCATTGTAGAAATTACCGCCCTATTGCATGTTTTCACATCTTATGGAAACTATTAACTAGCATAATTTTAGAAAAAACTTACGAACTCTTAATAAATAGCCAATTATCAGACCAGCAAATGTGTGTCGAAAAGGATCTGTAGGCGCTAAAGACCAATTTCATTTTTTTTTACTTCGAAGATGCAAGCGACAGCGAACCAACGAATATATTGATTTTAAGAAGGTTTATGGTTTCACATTCGTGTATACTGAATTGCATACAGACGTTCGCTGTAGAGAAAAAATATTCAATAGCCTTATGCAAACCAGCCTGCTTTCATAAGAAGACAAAATTATACGATTGTGATCAAATCATAGGCTGTCTGTATAGGAAGAGGAATAAACCTGGGTGATTATTTCTCACCTTTCCTTTCCGTGCTTGCTTTGATCCTATTATCAATGGTTTTCGAAAAAATAAACATCACATACATAAACTTATTATTATTATTATTATTATTATTATTATTATTATTCCTTTGATTCCTGTTTGTTACACATTTCCTTACGAGTCACAACCAGAGACCTAATGTCAGAAATGGCTTCATGACATTTTCCACTGATATTTTTTTTGTAAAAAAATAAGAGAAAAAACAATCACTCTGAGGGTTCCAACTACAAATAGGATTACTGATATGCCACATATTTTAGATTTCTACTTCAAGATCCTTGTATTTTGATAGTTTTTTCAAAATCATCAAAGATAGATTACAATCTGCAGGAATTGGCATATCAATAAGAAAGAACATTCTGTTTTTTTCGTCTTTCATCATGATTCCTGGGTGATTAGTTTTAAGTGTTCTGTCTGTGTGTTTTGTCAAATAAAATTTTTACATGTCCTATCAATTTAACCGGGTCTGTGTGACTTTTATTCCAGTCTCTTGTAGTTTCTTTCCTGCAAAATTTACATATTTTCCAGTGCAGATATTGGCCCTCCGTATCATGACGTGTCTTATAATCAGTGGGGGCTAATACCATGCAACCTGATAAAAGATGGTCAATTGTTTCTGGATATTAATCACACAATCTGTGTTTATGTTTAATACAGTCTTTTCATTATGCGAGATTGGTAATTTCTAATTAGCAAACACTGGTCCTGTGCAGCAAGAATAAAACGTTCGGTTTAAGCTTTTAAGACTGTACTACTTAACCACTGATAAGTACAGGGGTCTGTCTACATTATTCTTTTCCTCGACAGACTGCATACGACATTATTATTATTATTATTATTATTATTATTATTATTATTATTATTATTATTATTAATAATAATATTAATATTCTTCTTCTTCTTCTTCTTCTTCTTCTTCTTCTTCTATTATTATTATTAATATTATTACTAATATTATTAATATTATTACTATCGCTTGTGATTGCTTTTTACATTGTTGTCTTATGGCTTTTGATAGCAATTGAATGAAAGATATTATTATATTCCTTGTGATTATGATCAACAAATATCTTTCTGTTATACTCCCAACATTTCGGCAGTTATCTCGTTAGCATTCCTTAATTTTCCAACCGAAATATGAGAAAACAAATTTGTTGATCGGAAGAACCTTTCGTCACGGCTTTTGGAGACACGAAAATAATCTAATTACTATAAAATGTATTAGTACCTGGAATTTTCTAAGTTTGAATTAAATAGAATTCTAGTGTGGCAAAAAGCATCATCCACTCTCAACAGCACACACCGTTGAAAATAAAACAAATAATGATTTATGTAAAAACGACCGATCCTCATGGTGAGAGAAATTTGATTTAAATTCAAATATTTAATAATCTTTTTGTTTACCTTCGCCTAGCTGATTTGTCTTGATTGTATAGGTTTTGAAATTCCTATCTGTTACAATGCACGTATGCAAATCAACTTTTAACCTAACAACTGAGAGTGACATATTCCTGATATATATATATATATATATATATATATATATATATATATATATATATATATATATTGAACAATAACAAATATTAAAAAATAAAACTCTTCAGACACACTGGATATATTCCATCGTTTTTATTATTATTTCATTTAGATTCCTCGACTAGTTCTGGCCAACATGACCATCATCAGGAGAAAAAAAATATATGTATATAAGAATCCAGTAAAACACCTACAGTAAAATGGAAATTAATACGGAAAGCTAGAATATGTATGTCGTTAAATGACCCATGCCCTTTGTGCATACATGACAAACTATATATTACTAAGTTTATAAAAAATAAAAATTTACTGAATCAGAGAAATGAAAGCTATTCTTTGCCGTCATTGTCAAAAATCTTCCTGAAATAATATTTAAAAATTAAATTAAAAAATGGGAGCTGGTAATATTATTACTAATATTTGATATGAAAAAATAATTTTAAATAATTTAAGTAATTCTATTACATTTACTTGTTTTTAAAATAAATATTGTCTATTAGTAATTATTAGTAAACTATTTGAAAATTGTAGTTAAATAAAACGAATTCTAACCCAAACACACCTAGAAAGAATCTTTAAGTATACAAGTACGAAAAAAATGCCGAATTACTTCTTGCCGTTAATAAAAAAAAAAAAAACAGACGACGTGCGTTTAACGAATGTCAGAATTCGTTGAAAAATATACCCCTACCCTCCCTAAACTTAACCTCTTTTTCGAACGTAACTCATAATTGATACAACAATAGTTAATAAAAATGAACACGCTACTGCCCTGTCTGAATGATTGGATTTCTCTGTATCCTTGAAAACAAGAAATTATGAATTTATATGTTCATTTAAAACTCAAAAAATTTCAATATTCGATTGCAGATTAAACGGAACTAATGCTTCTAATTTAATTATATAATTAAATTTGAAGTTTTTAGCTTCAGTTTTTGAAACATGGTTATTACTGTGTAGCGAAAGAACCATATTTGAAATCAGTTAATTTATAATATTTATGCTCTCTAAATTTACATATATATATATATATATATATATATATATATATATATATATATATATATATATATATATATATATATATATACGAAGAAACCCAGAATAGTCAAGTATGACAAAATTCATCAAAAACCTTTGACACACGCAAAATTCTTCGCCAGGCGATCCATGATACTCTTTCGGAATTAATTTCGTCAACTGAAAACTGAGAAATAATTTTAACAATTATTTTAACAATTATTTTTAAAGTTTTAATTTCAGATCGTCGAAATGACTGCAGATTTATAGATCAGATATTGGAAACCCAATTCTTCTGTAGAACTCTCTTTGAATTACTGAACCTAGTACCAATTTAGTATTTTTAGTAATTTTTACATTATATTATGAATAATGTTAAACCGACTAACACACAACCGCTTGTAATTCGGAAAAACTCAGTCATTTTCCCGTCGCCAATGTGCAACTTTGCCTTTTCTGGCATTTGTTCTAATGGACCACCCTCTCTGACACTTCGAATTTCTGTGCAGTATTAGATTGTCAGCAAGTTCTCTACATTTTACTGTTGAAATTGCTAGGTTCAAGTCATCTGCTAATAGTTACTTTTCTAGCACTTTTCGCTTAGGGAATTCACTTTCGACGTCATGCTCCCTACTTGTAACACACCCGCTTTCTCCTTGGAGACGGTTCCACCAACTTCAACCAATTTCCTGACTTAATCTTGTTTGAGGGTAGGGAAGATCTGGCTGGGTGGATGAGAGAACCCAATCCTATGAGATGTGAGAGTAGGACGTAGTTATGTGAGGTCATTCTATATATGTGTCCCAGTACAAAATCTACATTTCGGGTGAACGCCATTTTTCAGTGTGTGTGCTTGGCAATTTCTAGTTAGCAAGCTTGGTCCTGTGCAGTAAGGTTGGTTTGCTGTGTTTTACGGCCTATCAACCTCAATGGGTTATTTAATGCCGACAACTTTTTTTTTCATGGTAATATTTTTTTTTTTGTCGAAAATATATTGCTGGTAACAGTTTTTTTGTTTTCAAAAATATATTGCTGGTAATAATTTTTTACAAAGTATTTCTGGTATTAAAACCTATTTTTACACTTTTATAATGTTTTTTCCCTCATTTTGGGGTTAACTATTTTCCCATAGCTGAGACCCTATCAGGTGCTACCACCTCGGGTCAGGGTGGACCTGGGAACACCAGCAATTAAGAGGTGGTTCCACGCTCCTCAAAACCTCCTGATAAGAGGCCTTGCTGATGGATGTAGTTTATCTTCTTACGGATGACGCGGATACAGTTTACTATCATACCCAGGACGGTGAGCAGTAAGAATAAAACCTTCGGTTTCTGCTTTTCATCATGACGACATAACCTATTATTATTATTATTATTATTATTATTATTATTATTATTATTATTGTTGTTGTTGTTGTTATTATTTCATAATTAGAATTGATGTATGGCATTCAGATGTTTTGCTCGGTAATTAATATCATATCTAAGGTCCTACCTGCTGTTTAAGATAAAACAATTTTCTCAGCACATAAGTTGTTCCAGTTATAATTACTATTATTTTTGCTTTCGATGATAATGATGTTGCCCTTATTATTGTTGTTATTGTTAGACGAAAGTTGCAGCAAGATAATCTTAAATAAATATGATTAGTAATTTATAATCAATAAGTAATTCTGTTTCTTGTAAAATGTTTCAAATTCGTCCTCCTTTCACTCTCTTTCAATCTCGGTTTATAATAGTCACTATTATAATATTAACTATTATAATATTCAATATTATAATCATGATCGTAAACGGGATAATCACGTAAAGTTGTGATGGCAGCTGGAATTGTCATTATTTCGTCTGTTTTTACTCCTTAGTCACGAAGAGCTTGCATAAAGAACAGAGAGAAAAAAGACAAAAAAAAAGGAAATGAAGAGAAAAAAAATTCAAAGCTACTTTAGGCAACGCTTTAATGTGGTTATTTTGATTTGGCAAAATACCCAGCCGTCGCCATATTGGAACGTTTTCTTTTTCAGGTATCAATACATGCCTTGAGGAGACTCAATTATGCCGACATCGAACGAAAAATTTCGACTAAAAAACTGAAAACGGTTTTAGATTTTGTTGTTAAACATTTTTTGTTGAACATAATTCGATAACAACTGCATATCATGCAAATATTTAATACATGATTCGCTTTTATATTTTCATTAATTTAATTCCAATTTTTTTTCACTTGACGAAGGTTTTATGAATTTAAATATTCAAAGCAGAATTTAAATGAATCTGTTTTTTATGATTTTTCACGAATATATTATTTAATTTCTTTTGTAATTGTTGTCATCGAATTTTGCAGAGGAATTTATTTTCTTGACCCTTTTCCAAAAGAAGTCAAATAATTGATAGCCAGAAATGAACATTTATTTTAAAAGATTGTAAAATTTGTCAGAAATGGGAAAAAAAGGTAAATAAAGATAAAAAATAGAATGAATAACAGAATTATTTATGAATAAACGTCATTCTACGCAATGTACGTGGTGTATATTTTGAAGAAAAGAAAATAGGCTTTCTTCTTTCTATTTCATTATTTCCAATATTTTCCGTCACTCTTCTTCGTGAATATCAGAAAAATCAAATGATTCAACTGAATGTTAAATGTAAGGACACTTTTAAAAGGCATAAACGCGAGAAAACATATTTGAAATTTGGTCACAAATATTTTGCATTACTATTGCGCAATGATTTTCTTGCAGTAGTCTTGAATTCTAATCTTAAATCCTTCAGACTCTGATATGTCTTGGCATGTTCTTTGGAAAGCACGTGTTGTATCCGTGGGTAATTCATTAATATCTAGTACGCCAATGGGTTAACACCTGAGGGATATGTAAAGCGTTTACGAGTTCAGAAAGTTTCTAACAATTGCACCAGATATTACAGACAATCAAATAATATAATCACGTGGAACAAATAATAATATCCTATCGACCTTACGTGTTTGCGAATTACGACATAATCCCTGGAAAGGCCGTAGAATCCAACGACAAAAATGCTATGAAAATAAAATCTAAAAGAATGAAATTTAGTTCGAACAGGTAATGGAATAATAGAGAAGCATTCTGATACTTCATAATTAATTACTTATGAGATATTGATGGCATTAACGTTAACAAATATATTTTCATAATCATTCCTATAATAAACCTTTCATTTAAGTCGGAAATATAAGGTAAATATTGAGAATGAAAAAAAATCAATACGTTATTTTCTTACATGGAGTAACATACAGGGTGTCCATAAAGTTTGTGTGAACTTTTTAAAAAATTATAACTTTATTTGTATTTGCAATAGAAATAATCTGTAAAAAATGTTATAAAGTTTAATGTATCTAGTTTTAAGTATAGCTAAAATAACTAATGTGATTTCAGGAATTACTGTGTATCAGTTGGTAAATTTTTTCCGTGAACTGCAAAATCGTATTTTCCTTTGTATTGCTAATAATGGGGTACATGTGGAAAATTAAATAAAATTCCAATAAAGCCTTAAAAATATAGATTTACTTCTTTCTAATCCTTTTTACAAATTATTTCTATCGCAAATACAAATAAAGTTATAAATTTTTTAAGGTGCACACGAACTTTATGGACACCCTGTATATCATTGTTCGTATGGAGAGATGGAGAGATTGCATGGGTGAAGATTATGCTTAGTTGTTCTTAGTCTGCATCACATATAAGAAGGAGAACCTCGAAACCATCATTACTGGCCAGCGACTTTGATGGGCCGGGCTATTTGCCCGAATCACAGATATCCGCTTACCCAGACAAATCATCATCTCAGAGTTCGAATCTGGCAGAAGACACGTTCAGTTCCACGCCGTCGATTCAAGGATCAGCTGAAAAACTCCTTGCTGAGGTCAGAAATCGATCCGGTCAATTGGGAGATGGAAGCCGCAAAAAGAACCAATTGGAGAAGAGAAGTCCACCAAAAGACATCCTTTGATGACAAGATTTACAAAAGAAATTAAATAATATATTCGTGAAAAATCATAAAAACAGAATCATTTAAATTCTGCTTTGAATATTTAAATTCATACAACCTTCGTCAATTGAAAAAAATAAAATTGAATTAAATTAATGAAAATATAAAAGCTAATCAATTATTAAAAATTTGTATGATATGCAGTTGTTATCTAATTATGTTCGCAGAAGAGAAATAGACAAGAGGAAAAGAGTCCAAAGAAAAGCCAGAGTTCTCGATTCCCTGAACCTTCCTTCCATACAAAGCCGTGGCTGCGAAAGTCTCTTCCTATTCAACATAGGACTCATTTCACACAGAAAGGAAATGTCGATGATCATTCCAAAACTCAGTAACGAGTTCCGACAACGACGACGACGACGACGCATACTATATATAAAGTATATTTGTGACATCCATTCTTATAATATTTGTACTATTTTGATTATACAATATTATTACTTTCTGTCTTTTTTGGAATAAAAGTAGCAAATTCAGAGTTTTATTTCGGTTTCTTATTGATTTTAATAATAATAATGTTGTCTTTATGGGTTTAATTATTCCGACAATTAATAGTTCCATACCAATTCGTTCTGCAAGTCTTGTAGGAAATAGTCTATACAGCGTTTCTAGTACTAATAGAAAATTGTCCTTATTTTCTGCGAATTTTTGATTCGATTTTACAGACCTGCATCGTATTTACAGTTTTTTCTATCCATTTTCAGTTTCAACGTTTAGTCTTCAAGAACAATTAAGTTTAATATATAGCATATTCATTTTCTTAATTCCATGACTTGATCTACTGTTATGGATTGCATGCCAGGTTTCTCTACATAGTATAAGTACTTTAAGCATTGTTCATTGCCTGGTTATTATTGTGGTTTGCTATGAGAACAACCTTTATGTCCTCTCCAGCATTATGCTACATAAGCTCGTTTAACTAGAACTGTGTTGTTCTGGAAGCCTTTGTCTTTGCTTGAATTTAATTTCTTTCAGTAATAATTTGGAGTACAAATTTAAATGTGCCATTTATTAGATGCACACACACATAAACATCACGTTATATATCGTTTTCAATTACTGAACTGTTTCTGGTATTTTCTGTTTTCTTTTTTTCTCTTCTGCTTTTTACTCTATTCTAAATGATACAGGCTGACACAGATATATTTAAATGTGGAATTTTCATTTGATTAAAGCCCCCAGTGTTGGTCTTCATATTTGGAGATGGTGGTTTATTTTGGAACTACATGTAAATGATTATTGGCATGTTAATTGGTCGGAGAAACATCTTGTTTGTACTCCCATTATTTCTTTGAATCTTTGAACGATATTGTTGTGGTGGGATCCACCTAATCTGCATAGGTGACTACCAAATATATAAATAATGGTTGGTACCGGAAGACGAGGAAGAGGAATCACGAGATCCAACTAGAGACTCTGATCGACTGCGACTAGTCAACACATTCTCCAGGAACGTCTTCCCAGAAATATACAGAAATACTATATGTACTTATTGTGTACACTTTCTTGTTATAATACATTCTTGTTCTAAGTACATTTTGTGTTGCATTATTATTCCATGCATTAGGCGAGATTCAACAATGAGTCAAGACTCAACAATGGCGACGAAGATGAGATCCATTGTTGAGACTTGACTCATTGTTGAATCTCGCCGAATGCATGGAATAATAATGCAACACAAAATGTACTTAGAACAAGAATGTATTATAACAAGAAAGTGTACACAATAAGTACATATAGTATTTCTGTATATTTCTGGGAAGACGTTCCTGGAGAATGTGTTTACTAGTCGCAGTCGATCAGAGTCTCTAGTTGGATCTCGTGATTCTTCTTCCTCGTCTTCCGGTACCAACCATTATTTATATAGTTGGTAGTCACCTATGCAGATTAGGTGGATCCCACCACAACAGATATAATTCGTACATATTAGTGTATTTTCATGATAAAATTATTTTTTTTCATTTTAGAGGTATGAGATTTGAGTACTACTCACAGCTAATGTTCTATAGTCTGAATTATTTGTCCAACATGGTGATCCATTCTAACATGTTACCTCAATAGTTACGGCACTTTCGGTCCTTTGATATCACGTAAGCGCAGATTTCATCCACCTGCAGGATCACCAGCTAACACTGCCTAGCTTTTTGAGTTGCGTTCATACCAAATATATGTCAACCATTTTGAGTTTAGTGCAAACTAAGCCAGTCTGCATTGTTGACACTCGTGCAGTTGACGCCTATGTCTACCTTCTTCATTTACAAACCTATGTCTACAATGTTTGCTTACGTGCAAACTAAATCAATATTTGTCTTGTTTATTCCTGTACAAAGCAAAATATTTCACTTTTTGCTTCTTGTTCATACAAATCCCACGTTAAACATTTTGGCTCCTGTGTAATCCAAACCCAAATCTATTTCTGTTTCCTCTCGTGGAAACGAAATGTATACTCCTCGAAATTTCAAAATGGTTAAAATAATTACATGTTTAATATTTATATAGATCATAATATAACATATGAATATATGTAGACTTTTGCACTCTAGGGTACTTAGCTGCCACCGACGCTTTGAGAAGGCGTCTAACAAAAGACTTGAAAAAATATTAATGTGATAATAAAGTATTAGAAAAATATTTTATAGTTATAGGGTTAGCATTTTTATAACTTCGTAGATAAACAGTTTAACGTTAATACGTCAGTCATTTACATTTCTAATTTACTCGTGTATTTGACCAATTTTAGGGATAGTTTTCAAACGTCCATTATAATCGCTGATGTTGAATAAATTATTTAATGCTGCATTTTTCAATCAAAACAATCGGTGAACGATATTCATTATCATATGAAAAAGAACCGTCATTGAAACATTGGCACTTGCAAGTGGAAGGAAGGAAATAATCCAAACCCATGATTTTATACCGTTTATTGTATTATATTTTAGGACTTATGTATATTAGTAATGTGAATATTCGGTTGGGAAATCTTTTTCATGGTTCCAGAATTCATACAATATTTACTCACTGGATAGGGCTGTAATATATAACATTGCTACAACAGACGAGATTATTGACTGCATGCCAGCAAAGGTTATTACAGAGGTTTATCCTATTATTTAACCAAAAGCTTGGCGGATAAGAGGAGGAATAAGGAATTTTCCAGAATTATACTGTGAAAGGGAATGAAACAACCTGGACTGGTATTTGAACTCTGATTCCAATTCTTGTTCTAGTATCTATTACACTACACGCGTATATAATGACGAATATTTAAATCTATACTCAAGTATAATATTTATCTATCTGCCAAATAAATGTAAAGTAAAGTAATATTTATCTATCTATCAACCAAGTAAATATAAAGTAAAATTATATTTATCTATCTATCAACCAAGTAAATATAAAGTAATATTTATCTATCAACCAAGTAAATATAAAGTAAAGTAATATTTATCTATCAACCAAGTTATATAAAGTAAAGTAATATTTATCTATCAACCAAGTTATATAAAGTAAAGTAATATTTATCTATCTATCTATCAACCAAGTAAATATAAAGTAATATTTATCTATCTATCAACCCAGTAAATGTAAAGTAATATTTATCTATCTATCAACCAAGTAAATATAAAGTAATATTTATCTATCTATCAACCAAGTAAATATAAAGTAATATTTATCTATCAACCAAGTAAATATTTATCTATCTATCAACCAAGTAAATGATTATAGACACAATTATAATTAAAAAATATATGCTTATACATTATAAAAAAATAATGATTGATATATCATGAAATCCATCAGCACAACACAGAAAAAGAATTTCTTACCACTAACACTATCAATAAACCTGGATAGAGATTAAAAATATAAAAATGTTTTATAAAGATATAAAATAATTGACTACAGATTTTAAAGTGATCTGGTTTTATTTTTTCGTTTATCCCGTTTTCAGGAATTTTAAATCAAATGATACAGTCTCGAATTATTTACCAGCAATCTATTAATGTGATTGTCTCCATGATAGCGGAGGTTACTATAATTGCCACTGGCACGAGAACAAAACGTTGGCTTTAACGTTAGTTTCATAAGTGTGTCTGACACCTTCTTATCGCAAAACTTTGGGAAGATATTTTAGTGAAGCGTAAAGAAAAACGAGATAAAATGGCAAGATCCAAATATTGCTATAATTCGAGGAAATTATGGATAAGAGTATCTAGCAACATAAATAAGAAGCTTATATTTACGATGGCCAGGACAATAACGTTCTCCAAACAACAACACTTCAACGACGTCAACAATAAAAATGACAGTCAAAGCCGTCTTTGATGATGGCGATTCCGCTCTTGGCAGATATGATGCGAGGAGAGAATTTATGGAAGAAAATAATAAGGAAAATGACACACTTACTCTCTCAATCTCTGTCCCCCAATATCTCTCGCAATCTCTCACATTCTCTCGCTCTATCTCTCTAAATATTTCACTCTCAATCTCGATCTATATATCTCAATCTTTATCTCTCTCAATCCCCCTCTCTATCTCTCTCAATATCTCTCTATCTATCTCTATCTCTCTAAATCCCTCTCTATCTCTTTCAAACACTCTCTCAATCTCTCTCTCAATCTCTCTCTTATTCTCTCTCTATCTCTCTCTATATATATAATTCTCCCTATCTTTATCTCTATCTCTCTAAATCTCTATCTCACACACAATATATTTCTCTATATCTGCCTTTCATTGTGAGGAGATTCTTCAAGGCGTGAGCGGTCATAGTTCTTCAACACATAATTTCTTTTCTTATTCAAATTCTTTCGTCGTATGGACTTTTCTTATTTTGTTACTTTATAGTATTTTTCCTGTTGTTTGCTCCATGTCGTCAAGTAACCGTTGTTTTTCCCTGCTTCTCTCGACTTCAATGCGTCCTGTTAGCATCAAATTCCCCATGTCGATCGTCTTCATGAGTTGACTACAGTCATTTCATTCTGTTTCTTAGCAGCCTTCTGTTTGTAGTTGCTCTTCTTAGAGCTTCAGGATCCTTATATAGCGTTAGTACTATCTCCACATTCATCAGAAGGTCCATATCTGTAACTCTGGGATTTGCTTAAACTTTGAAGAAATTGTCAAGCTTTCCTTGGTATATAGGAGATGAAACATTATATATCAGTTCTTTGTTTCTAAGTAGTTATAGATCACACGTTCCCGATTAACTTTCAGAAAATTCAATTTCAGTATTTCTACGAGATGGGATTTATTTGTCATATTTATGTCGTTTGTTGCTAATCTAACGTGGTAGTTAAAATTCAACACCAGCTTGATTTTTAAAATCTCTTTGTGTAGCACTCATTTTATGATGCCAATTTTGCTGACAACCACGCATTCTCTCTTCTTGGAGTTAATAGTATGTATTTTCATTTTGGCGGAATTAAATTTAAAGTTTTCATGGAATTTCGATTAGATATTATAAAGAAGTTGTGTTGCCACGTGTATAATAAAATATTTTGTCTCTAATATATATAGATATAAAATAAATATAATCGAAGCATGAAAACTTTTGTGGGGCATACCCCTTTTACACGAGATGGACTCGTCCAAAGTATACTTATACTGACAGAGAGAATACCTGCGGGTGGATATACGTTGAGTCAGGGTGAGAGATACGGAGACAGTACACAGGGTGTTCACAGAGAGTTATACGAGAGTCAAGCGAGAGAGATAATTACGGCATCACTTACAGAGACTTGTACATATACTTTCTACTAACCCGCATTCCTGGACTACTAATCTTCACTTCAAGTCTGTATTCTTACGTTTAATACACTTACTTTTCTATCTCAATTACTGACGTTGTTTATTTATTTGTGCAGGATTCCATTCCCGGAATCCGCAACAAAAACATATATAAATAATATAAATATATGATACTGCAGATACTTTCAAATCTGTAGACACGCTTCTCCTAGCAGATTACAGAATAACCAATATCTGAAGGGAAAGAAGAAATAAGACTCCAATAGAAGAATATGCATAGCAGGAAGTTAAGGAACAAAACCTTTGTAAATATATATGGCAACAGCTGTCTGTTAGGGTGATTGGCTAATCACATGTACATCTGTGTTTGTTCTAAACTCACATAACCTAGCTCTCCTCAATAATGCACCAATTTTTAGCGGGCCATTTTTTCAGTTTCAGGAAGAGAGCCCTTAATATGACGTATAGAACAGTTTGTACAAGTATGCTTAAACTATCGATCACGATGACTTGTGCTTTCAGGTTAGCATAACTACTGACGGCTTCTGAAAATTTCCGTCTACCAAATTTCACTCACAAGTCTTGATGAATAGTTTTCAGACATTTTCCAAAGGCATTTTCAAATGAAAGAGAGAATAACTTCGGGCACAGAATGAGTGTCTATGCTGGCCTATTTGGACCTCTTTAGTCGGCCTAACATAAAAATAAATACAATATGGGGGCCGCTAATAAAGAAAGAAAGGCAAATGAGAGGAACTCTTTAACAGAAGCAGCAACAATTAAAACCAGACGGGCTGCAACAATTATTTAAGAATAAATTTAGTCTACTATAACATGCTTATTGTTTGTATAATAGAAACCAAATGCAAAAATAACCGCTTAGTCTTTCACTTTAACAAGAGAAAAGTGCGGGGGATCGAATGCCATGATAATCCTATCATTCTTTTCTCCAGAGGATTCACACAATGCGTCACATGGTTCAGTAATTATACTAATTATTATTTACTAGTTTTAACCTGTGAAAAATGTACGGTTTTCTTATTTTAATGTCTCATTAATCTTAATTCTTCAGTACATGATTGAATAAGCTCGTGGCAATTTCAACGACAGAAATTCCCCTCTCGCATCGTCAAATATTTAACAACTTAAACAAAATATTGCAATAACAATTATAAATATGAATGCTGGCCACTATTTAAAAAAATATAAGAAGGTACAAATGAAAAGTGTCAACGCTTTCCATTCTACTGAAACAAAGGTTAAACCCTTCTATTTTCCTTTCTTTCTTTCATTTTCTGACTGAAACCAAGTAGCGTCTTTGAGATGTTTTAAGCGATCAAAATGGAATAGTTCATTATTTATCAGGTATTAACAGATGTTAAACATGCCTATCTATCTTTCTTTCTTTGTAGCTACGAAACCATTAGCGTTTCTGATATATCTTGTCTTTCCACGCAATTAATATGTAATAGTCCATTATTTATAAGATACTGACAGGGCGTAACGGTCGTGCAAACTAACGAATGGAGACACAAGCACATATTATTTTATGCTGCTCTGTATCCCGACTAATACCACTATTCCCAGTAACTATCTTTTCTTATGTGCTGTCCCTTCAGGGCGTAGTCGATTACGCTTTTTACCCATACATCGAAATACTATGAGTGACCATTAAGCCAGTGTTGATCTTGCGGTATTGTAGGCGATATTCTACTGAAAAATTATTGCATGCATCATTAATGTAGGATTGTCGCGTAATGCCTTTCACTGTATCAATTAAAGCAGGTATATTTCTTCATGTCAAACGACTTCTAAGTTGTCACTGCTATATTTCAACTGGACAATGTGACAATTTTAATTTTATAAGGGAATAGTGGAAGTAAGTTTGCTAAGAATCTATTGTGTTGACCTGGTTATCAACATCTCTAAATCAAAATGATATGAAGTATTTACGAGAATTTTCTATCTGGGCATACAATCCTTTTACAGATTAGTGGTCTTGTAGAGTCTGATAACATAAAAGTTGTACCCATGAAAACAGGCAGATTATAAGGGAATTAATCAAAGCTACTGGATCAACAAAACATGTGTAGATCGCTAAGTAGGGAACTAAACAGTTCCTTAAACAGTTCACAACATATGCAGACGAAGAGAGAGAAGGAAAGCAGAGGAAGACTTGTTTTATATTTAGAACCGAAAGATAATAAAAATGACAGACAAATAAAGGTATTTGCTTCTCATCTTAAGCCTCTTAACCGTACAAAAATCATATACAAGATTTGAAAATATGGCGCAAAGGAATAACCCAACGGTCATTTCTCCCCACAATTTTTTTATCGAGTTCACCACTTGCAAGGCTGTAAAGCCTCAAGGATTTACTCGGTGTGGAATAATTAGAAACAGAAATATTCCCAAATCCCAAATATGGGACGAAACGGCCGTCCAGTGATTTCTGTATTCTGTTGAGTTTTCTACTAGACTCAATGAATTACTTAATTATAATTATCTCAAATCCTCCTAATAATTTCTATCACTTGTATATCCTTGCTTCAACCAGCTTCTAATGCTCTGGATGGAGCGGCTTGGTGATAGTAGTCCTGGCTCGTGAGTGCACTGTCCTATGGGTAAAAGCGAAACTTGGATGGGTTCCACCACGGTATATGTGATTAAGCGGCGCTATATCGAGTCTTATTCGCTACCTCTTCGTCACTGTGGCCCGTTTGTAAAATTGGTACAACTTTTGCCTGATGACGTAACTGTCCGGGTTTTAATTCTCGATGCGCACTGCTGATGAGTCCCAAATATAGGACGAAACGGCTGTCCAGTGCTTTCTGCATTCTGTTGAGGTTTCTTCTAGACTCGATGAATTACGTAAAATAAATATTTCTAAGTATTTTTGCGGATTAATGTTGACTGGAAAGCATGGAGCCGGACGGGAGTTCCACAATAGAAAACTGCAAGAAAAAACTGTTAGCATGGAACTTACGATTTCATTGAGCCAACTCAACTGTAAATCTCATAGCTAGCCATGTAGCTGCGTTTAAATTCGAGAAGTTTAGGTACATAGTGAAGAGTTCATCCGAACAATTACCATGAAATTATTTATAGAAAAGGCACAGAGAGGCAACTTTACGGCAGTGGGAATGTGACTGAATCAGAGACGCCAGATCAGGACCAGTAATATTGCTGATTCTTTGGATTTTATCAAGGAACTCTACAGAAATTTTAGGAGCATCCGCCCATACATAGCAGCAATATTCTAAGCGTAGACGAATGGCATTATAGATATGTAGGATAGATTCTGGAGAGAAAAAGGTGTGTAGCACGACACAGTGACCTAATGTTCTTAGCAGCCGACCTAGTAATGGAATCAATATAGTCTTTCCACTTCATGTCAGCCGACAACTTTAGTCCGGGAAAGAGTAACGAATCATTCTCCTTTACAAACAACAGCCAGTATTAGCGATCGTTATCAAGATGAAAGTGACTGTGATGTTTACTTTCTGCGAAGATAATTTTTCCTTCTGATATTTGAACAAATTAATGTTCACTGACAAAAGAACATGAAATCTGTAGAGGATTATGAAAATTGTGTCTTTACAATTCTTGGTTCGTAAATATATGCGTCTGTCGACAAACTAATTTCAAGATAATTATCAATATTCACGCGCATGAAAACGCAGTCTTTTATTCAGAGAGACACATTTTAGAATTGCATACGCATTCCCCTGTGCATGTATACACATAAAAGCAGACAAATAATTGTGCAATGTAAAATGTATCTTCAGGTTATTCAGTAAAAAAGCAAAATATATTGTTTCAGTATTATCTGTATTGAAGAAAATATCCAACTTTTCGATTCTTTGTATTCTCTCATATTTCATGCCTCTTTGTAATTTTTCTCATAGATTCTTTTACTTTTCGAAGCAGATATCTTCTGTATTCTCCTTTCTAATATTTAAATCATTTACGATAAATAGGTAAAACAAAACGGAATGACTACTATGGATGTTTCATGATGGACTATTGCGGTTAGTGTCTGAATTCATTTCAGACATATTTACATAGTCTCATTGTGCAAAATGCATATTCCATGAATTATCCGTTTCCCGGGGAGAAGTTAGCTGCAGGAAGCTCATGTTGGGATACAAAAGGCGCTTCCCTCTCTTTGATGGAAGTGGTCATATGAAGACCGCTTTGAGACATCACTCCATACGGTAACCCAAAGCGGGAATCGATTTTAACATCGTATATAGCAACCCAACTAGCCTGGGCCTGCGTACAAACACAGGATTCCCTTTCGGACATAGATGAATCTGGCCCTTTTATACCTGGTGTCTTCTCCAGGTCAGGTATATCTTCAAATTATATGTAAGACTTCACTTCCTCCTTATACTTTGCTTTATGTAGACATGTGTATAGTATGGTTCTCTACGTAATACATATGGTTTTGTGTGTGTCGTAATATATACAAAAGTCTCTCTCTGAGAACAAATGATGTTTGTCATTCTTTTTCCTTTCAGCCAGTCCGTTCGGTTCTCTCCTGTCCGTGAGCTAAGCGTTTTTGTACGACGGATATAAAAATGCCCATAACGGGAAAAAACTTAAGACGGAAAATATTTCTTTCCATCGCTCTCGTTCCAGCCACTTCAATTTCAGTGAGAAAGGAGGCATTATTCTGCGAAAGGAAAGTTGTTTGTTTTTTACATCTAGACATTGTTGTCTGCTGATATATACGGCGTAGAATATATTTAATAGGTTTTCTATGTTTTTTAGTGTTACGCACTATCTTGTTATGAGCGAAATGCTTTTGCTTATCTAATATTCTATATAAGGATTCTTGGTAATTTTATTCATTGTATGATTATTGAAATAAATTTATTTACTTTTCGACATTTGTGGGGAGAATCATAAAAAGCAAGTGCTCATTTTATACTTAATGATTTATTAGATTATATGTCAGAGGAAGGAATTTTATTAACTAGTTTAATGTTTACAGTTATTTTGTATATGTGAGCGCATATTTTTGCACGAATTTTTGCTGGTGTGTTTTTATATATCAAAGTAGGGAAATCATGATTTGTTGTTGCGGGAAAAGATTCCATTATTAATGCCAAGTTCATAATGAAAGTGTATGATCAAGCTATTTTCGAAAATCTCATTAATATTCTATTCCGTCTAACATTTTTAACAATATAAATTGTAGTGAGTGAATACACTTACCACGCCGGGCAAAGTGGACATGTAGCTTATTGTCGTGTAAATCGAACATGGCCGACGTCGTGAGGAAGCTCGACGTCACGCGTGGTCGCTAGGGGCGTCCATTTGCAATCGCCTGACTGCGCATGTGTGACGCTACTTATTTGAAGACAATCGGAGCGTTTCTGGGAAGAGGACGGATGAAAGGTGCGCTGGATTTCTAGCGGTTTTATGTGCATTGGATTTTTGACATTGGATCTATACTTTTTTTTTGATTTGAGGATTTGCTTGTTTTGTTTTAAACTTAAGACATCATAAGTTTGTAACATGAATTTTTAAACAGGCGCGTAGACATACACACATGTTCACTAAAAATCTTCCACAAACACTTCTAGAATCAAGCAATCTCCACAAGATATTCAACAGTAATACAGTAAATATCAGCTACAGTTGCACCGAGAACATAACGAGAATAAGAAAAAACACAACAAAAAATGAGGAAGACATTACCTGCACAAACGAAATGCGCTGTATTAATTTTAATTATACGTCAATTCAAAGCAAAATAATATACCAAAACATTGTAATAACATCAGATAACGAAGAAAAAGTTTCATAGGATTAACTGAAGTACCCCGGAGAT
>OZ038476.1:9997245-10012245 GCA_964036315.1 Acanthosepion esculentum
AGCGATTTATGAAGTTGTCAAAAACAAAAAAACAAATTGTAGTTCAGTGCGACGTGTTCATATATGAAACAACCCTTTATAAAAATAAATAAATACAATAAAATTCTTTAATCACTTAGCGACATATTATGGTGCCAACAGTTATCTGTCGCTGTGACTGAACAGACGATGTGCGTAAATAAATCCCATCATTCACTTTGAAATGGACACCTTGGCCTTCTTTCTTTCTTTTAACCTCTTTCCGAAGGTGACAGATATGTGGTTACAAATTAACTCTTATGCCCCTTATCAAAATGGTCGCTCCAGCCGTTTACATAGTAATTAATTTTACGAATGAACATGTTTATAAAGATGCGAAAATTCAAGATTTGTTATGCCTAAATTTTCGCTTGAGGATGAAACAGGGCTTGATACTTTAATTCAATTTAATTTCAGTAATTATATTGATATTTTTGGCTCTTTTTTTTGAAACAGGAGAAGTCTTATGTAGCGAAGGAATGATATTTTTTTAATAATTAATATATATATATATGTGTGTGTGTGTGTGTGTGTCAAAAAACAGATTAATGAAAATTTCCCAATTCAATTTTCAAAAAACGAAAATATAGAGCAAATTAAAACATAAAAAAATTTAGTAAACCTACCTTCCTGCTACTAGTGTTTCTACCAATTAGGTATCGTCCGGCAGAAAAATTCGATATTCCATTCCAAGACATGCTTATGTGTATACATCCAGGGCGGGGAGGCAAAACTTGCATAATTTTGGTCTTGAAATAAATAGCTTTATATTTGATTAATTTGTTTATTTAAAGAAATACGAATGGTAACAACATACGAATACAAAACCAAAGAAACATTTTATTCGATATGTCCTCAATGTTTCTCAATTACTGCCACCACACGAGTTAACGTTTAAATGAAAGGTTCTGTTAGTAGCATTTTCTAAAACAATCCAAACATCATGTCCTAGAGTGTCGTGATTTAGGCTGGAAGAGGGTCAGAATTGTAATGACCAAAATTCGGTAGTATTAGATTTGCAGAAATTTTGTACTTTTTTGGTTATATGAGCACGAGCACTCTCCTGAGTCCATACATAGTTTCCTTTGAGTCATGGTAATACATTGTATCTCAGAGTCTTGTAATAGACATCAGCATTAACTTTTTCACCAGGTTTGCAAAATTTAAATAGGCATTTTCTCCCATCGGACGCGACGATTCCAAAGACCATAACTTGAGCTGGATGCTTCACTCTGAAAGTGCATTTTGAGTCTGCAATGCATATGTCATTCCTGCGACTCAGAACAGCGTCAACAGTAAAAAATGGACTTGTTTATTTTAAGTAAGAACATTTTTTGAATCTTTCTAATTTTCTGGCCTTCATGGGTCTTGGCAGCAAATGTCTTGGTGTTCTTGGGCAAGGGTTTAGTTTTGAGTAATCTTTTACCGTTGTTCTGATAGTCGTAGCATCCAAATTCAGTTCAGTTGCTAATTTCTTCATTGGGTTTTTTGAGATTTTGCATTTGAGTGTGTTGATGAAATCATCATATGTTTGTTGATTCCGTCGCTTCCGGGAATTCTCTGAATAGTTTCTTTTCTTCACTGAATAGTTTCTTTTCTTCACTGAATAGTTTCCTTTCTTCACTGAATAGTTTCGCTTCTTCTCTGAATAGTTTCCCTTCTCTGAATAGTTGCCCTTCTTCACTGAATAGTTTCCCTTCTTCACTGAATAGTTTTCTGAATAGTTTTCCTTCTTCTCTGAATAGTTTCCCTTCATCACTGAATATTTTCTCTGAACAGTTTCCCTTCTTCACTGAATAGTTTCTCTCAATAGTTTCCCTTCTTCACTGAATAGTTTCCCTTCTTCTCTGGATATTTTCCCTTCTTCATTGAATAGTTTCCGTTCTTCACTGAATAGTTTCTCTGAATACTTTCCCTTCCTCACTTAATAGTTTCTCTGAATAATTTCCCTTCTTCACTGCATAGCTTCCCTTCTTCTCGGAATAGTTTCCCATCTTTACTAAATAGTTTCTATGAATTGTTTCCCTTCTTCACTGAATAGCTTCACTGAATAGTTTCCCTTCTTCACTGAATAGTTTCCTTCTTCACTGAATAGTTTCCTTCTTCACTGAATAGTTTCCTTCTTCACTGAATAGCTTCTCTGAATATTTCCCTTCTTTAGTGAATAGTTTCTCTGAATATTTTCCCTTCTTCACCGAATATTTTCCCTTCTTCTCTGAATAATTTCCCTTCTTCACTGAATAGTTTCTCACAATAGTTTCCCTTCTTCACTGAATAGTTTACCTTCTCCTTTGAATAGTTTCCTTCTTCACTTAATAGTTTCTCTGAATAGTTTCCCTTCTTTAGTGAATACTTTCTCTGAATATTTTCCCTTCTCCTCTGAATAGTTTCCCTTCTTCACTGAATAGTTTATCTGAATAGTTTCCCTTCTTCACTGAATAGTTTCCCTTCTTCACTGAATAGTTTACCTCCTTCTTTGAATAGTTTCCCTTTTTCACTGAATAGTTTCTCTGAATAGTTTCCCTTCTTCATGGAATAGTTTCCCTTCTTCACTGAATAGTTTCGCTTCTTCTCTGAATAGTTTCCCTTCTTCTCTGAATAGTTGCCCTTCTTCACTGAATAGTTTCCCTTCTTCACTGAATAGTTTTCTGAATAGTTTTCCTTCTTCTCTGAATAGTTTCCCTTCATCACTGAATATTTTCTCTGAACAGTTTCCCTTCTTCACTGAATAGTTTCTCTCAATAGTTTCCCTTCTTCACTGAATAGTTTCCCTTCTTCTCTGGATATTTTCCCTTCTTCATTGAATAGTTTCCGTTCTTCACTGAATAGTTTCTCTGAATACTTTCCCTTCCTCACTTAATAGTTTCTCTGAATAATTTCCCTTCTTCACTGCATAGCTTCCCTTCTTCTCGGAATAGTTTCCCATCTTTACTAAATAGTTTCTATGAATTGTTTCCCTTCTTCACTGAATAGCTTCTCTGAATAGTTTCCCTTCTTCACTGAATAGTTTCCTTCTTCACTGAATAGTTTCCTTCTTCACTGAATAGTTTCCTTCTTCACTGAATAGCTTCTCTGAATATTTCCCTTCTTTAGTGAATAGTTTCTCTGAATATTTTCCCTTCTTCACCGAATATTTTCCCTTCTTCTCTGAATAATTTCCCTTCTTCACTGAATAGTTTCTCACAATAGTTTCCCTTCTTCACTGAATAGTTTACCTTCTCCTTTGAATAGTTTCCTTCTTCACTTAATAGTTTCTCTGAATAGTTTCCCTTCTTTAGTGAATACTTTCTCTGAATATTTTCCCTTCTCCTCTGAATAGTTTCCCTTCTTCACTGAATAGTTTATCTGAATAGTTTCCCTTCTTCACTGAATAGTTTCCCTTCTTCACTGAATAGTTTACCTCCTTCTTTGAATAGTTTCCCTTTTTCACTGAATAGTTTCTCTGAATAGTTTCCCTTCTTCATGGAATAGTTTCCCTTCTTCACTGAATAGTTTCCCTTCTTCACTGAATAGTTTACCTTCTTTTTGAATAGTTTCCCTTCTTCACTGAATAGTTTCTCTGAATAGTTTCCATTCTTCACTGAATAGTTTACCTTCTTCTTTGAATAGTTTCCCTTCTTCACTGAATAGTTTCTCTGAATAGTTTCCCTTCTTCACTGAATAGTTTACCTTCTTCTTTGAATAGTTTCCCTTCTTCGCTGAATAGTTTCTCTGAATAGTTTCCCTTCTTCACTAAATAGTTTCCCTTCTTCACTGAATTGTTTCTCTGAATAGTTTCCCTTCTTCACTGAATAGCTTCCCTTCTTCTCTGAATAGTTTTCTTTCTTCACATAAATAACCGTCCGTTGGTCTACTTTAAATATGATTGAAATATTCTGTGCAAGAACATGTGTGTTTATAATATCACACACCTTGGATACTTGCTTTTGTCAACACTCACCTTTTACTCAATTAGCTGCAGAAATGTGGGCAATTATTATGCAAAGTTAAGATAATAAAATGAAACAGGTTTTATTGAATTGGTTAAACTGCTTCATGAGAAAAATAAGTAAAACTTTTAGCGTAAATTTTGCCTCCTCACCCGGTAATTATGCTGCATGTAAACGTGAGAAAGAACTGTCTAATGTAGGCTCTTGTTTAACGAACTAAAAAGGAATCTATAGAAAGCCTAAAAAAAGTGAACATTTGTTACAGGGAATGCATGTTCAAAGCGAGATTTTATAATAATAAAACCGCCTTTAAATAAGCAGGGTATAGAACAGCAGAAAATTTGCTAGTTATATATGGCAAGTGAAGGAAAAACTAATGAAGTACCATTGTGAAATGGGATGTGTCGATAAAACCGCGTCCATTTAACTTTGGGAATAAAATTGCAAATTATTTTAGGAAGAAAAATTAGTGATTAAAATGTACACTGAAAAACAAAGAATACGTAACTAAAGATCAGAAATCACGAGAGAAAGCAAGCATGTTAGGAAATGTCTGTCAGCAAGGTACGAACCAAATTTCCTTCTCTCATAGTTATGTATATAAAAGTAACGTGGGAGGTAATATCCAATTGGTAGAATTCAGGGAGATTGGTTTTCTAAATATTTTGACTCAGTTTTTGTTACTGTTGATGCGAGGACAAATGCTGACGAACAAAAGAGACAATGAGAATTTGAAAATTAAAATTGATATTTTATAAATACTTGTTCTGGGGATGTAAGCAATCAAGCCGACTCCATTTAATCTCTTTTTCTTTTAGGGAGTTTTCATTACTTTTGTTATTTAATATCAAACGCTGTGATATCTGAATGACTGCCACGAATCGTGAAACGTTGTAACAAACTAGACACAAATTTGCTGTGGATGATCTAGCCATTAAAGCACTTTCTATACATTTTCACCTTAGTAAATTGTTTTCTCTTTTAATTAGTCATTATATCAAAATCTTGATTTTCAAAAATGCTAAATTTTCTAAAACCCAAATGCTGGTTAGTCTGGTTACGTTGAACAGCTAAGGCACTTTACTACACACACACACATACACACACACACACACACACACACACACACACACATATATATATATATATATATATACACATACATACTTATATATATATATATATATATATATATATATATATATATATATATATATATATATATATACACATTACTTACATTATTCGGACTATTGCCTCATCTTTGTCGCCTTATTTATTACAACGTTTCGGCCGTTGCACGCTCCGGCCTTCTTCAGGTGGTTGCAATGTCGAACAAAAACCTTTATTTTGCTCACTGGGGTAGACTGTTCAAGTTCCACGTGCCATGTTTAATGGATGTCAGTTATCAGTTAGCGTCTGAAAGTTCTCCACTGCCTTTAGCCGGGTATTGAACTCACATTCTTTGGGTCCTGTCACTGGATCTAACTAATGCCTTTATCCACTGTGCCATGTGTATTTGAGGAGCGTACAACGGCCGAAACGAAATATGGCAACAAATATGCGGACAATAGTCCCAATAATTTAAATAATGTACATAATACCTCATCTCAGAAATATATATATATATATATATATATATATATATATATATATATATATATATATATATATATATATATATATATATATATATATATATATATGCAGAAAAATAGGAAAGAACACGTTATGTAAATAATCCGTTGTTCCTTAGTATTTTTGCTTTTATTTTCAAAAAGACAGTGCTCCATACAGAAGTAGAGCTGTTAATATAATATTTTTTGTTTTTAAAAATATGATTCCTTTGCTACATAAGAGTTCTCATGTTTGAAAAGCGAGAGCCGAGACCCCTAACATAATTTTTTGGAGTTGTTGAGTTAAGGTGCCTGGACCCGCTTCCTCGTCAAGCGAGGACTCTTACGTAGCGAAGGAATCATATTTTTAAAAACAAAAAATATTATAATATATATATATATATATACATATATATATATATATATATATATATATATATATATATATATATATATATATATATATATATATGTGTGTGTGTGTGTGTGTGTGTGTGTGTGTGTGTGTGTGTGTGTTTGTGTATTTAGGTAGCAATCCTTCTTTCATGCACATTTCATTAAAAACGACTGAAAAGGTGCTTTTATTTAGTTTTTTATATTATTTCTCGTGCGATCTAATAAAGTTTTTCTTTTCAGATGATAAATTATATAAAAACTGTCCGAATGCCCTTTCCGCGTCGCCATGGAGATTTTAAGCATGTTTAGAATATTTTCACGTGCAACGACATAATTTATCCCATTCATCCTTTACGAATCTTCATGTAGCGTATGTATGAAACCTAATATAACAAATACATAAAGTTACCCCTTATTAATCCTCGCGTGTTTACTAAAGATAGAAAACGCCATATATTGTCTCGTTTTGAGATGATGAATTAAAATAGCTCTATGCCAGTGACAATGTTCTGTCGGAAAAATATATGTCAGAATCTCGTCCAAAGTCAAAACACTGCGAGTCAGTGTTTTCGGTAAACATATGGTAATAGATGAATACTATTGGCAAAATCGTCAAGGTATATTTATATACATAACCGATTCAACTTATCTACGGATATTAGTCTCCTTGGCATGAATTTATTATGCAAAGAGCTAGATACAATATGTTTTAAATGAATCGAAAAATAGGACACACACACGTGCACACACATACACGCATATGTATATATATATATATATATATATATATGTATATATATATATATATATATATATATATATATATATATATAAATAAAAAGAAAGAACAGTAAGATATAAAATCCGGTGTTCTTATAGATATTTTTATTTTTACACAATAGTGTTCAATGTAAATTTACAGAGCATTAATATTATAAATTAATTGATTTAAAATATAGTATTTTTTCGCTACACGGTGATAACCATGTTTCAAAAATGGAAGCTAAAGCCCTTGAATTTAATTATATATATTTATATTATATATATATATATATTTATATTATATATATATGTATATATATATATATATATATATATATATATATATATATATATATATATATATATATATATATATATATATATATATATCGTTTTGCAACCAGAGGATTAACAAATGTGTTAAACCCAACATCCTTTCCTATCCATGAATAGGTTACTTCATATTCTTTATATTACATTAATTTATCTACATATCATTCATACCCTTAACAAAATCATTATTTAGATAAATGATTTTGTTAACTCTCCTAAATTTAATTTTAATATGGCTTGCTACCGATTTTATTGCGCCTCAGATAAATTCTTTGCTTGAATAGTATTTCCCATTGTCATGCACACCATTTTAAAGTCAGCTCATATTTTTTTCATACAGAATAAATGCATAAAGAGTTTGGATCTATTTTATATAATGCCTGCCGAAACTATTTTTTGTCAAAGTGAATGACGTTCATCGCTGCATAATACGAATGCCTTTATCTTGCTTGAATATATATTATTTCGCTTAAAGCTTTATTCTGCAAATCAAATAAGAATGTCTAATTATTTACAATCATTATTTTCATCATGAATTGTGAAGACATAATTTTTGCGACTACAATATATCCTAAATTATTACTCAGTTGTCTTCGAAATGGATCAGATTGATTATATCGCTGAAGGATCAACAACTATACCTATCTAAATTAACTGTGCATTCTTCACTAAGAATTACTGTTGTGACATCTGTATTTCGTCGCCTAACTTACTCTATGTGATGTTTATTTAAAAATGGCAGTTTTGTTCCTTTCATGTCTACATGGTTTCATTCTGTTTATATTCGGTGAATGAGTTTTAAATATGTTTTTTTTTAAATTAAATTTTCTCATTTATTTTTTAAATAAAGTTTTTTTTTAACATTCTTAAAACCAGTTTTTGTTTTCTTATTTTGCCACTGTTTACAATTTGCTTTTTGAATGTTTTGTTATCTTTACTCAACATTTGGATAATTTCTAAAAAAAAAAAAATTACAGAATATCGTTTCTCTTTTTGTTTATATCTTTCCTTAACATTCCTGACAATATATATATATTGAAAGATAATTATCAATTACTATATTTCTCTATATATTAATTTACAAATTGATACCTACCTCCGAGTAGCATAATAAAGAGTCGCACCATTAACTCATTTTTATCAGTATTTCTCAGACGAGAAGATAGTAAAAGATGGAATTGACTTGATATATTAATCACGTCTGGAATATGTTCTCATCATCAGAAGGTTAATATCAACTTCATTGGCAAAATTGGATGGAATAATAACCTCTGACGATTTTCTGATTATTTGTCCATCTTTTATACACAGACACGGACCACTTTGCATTATTTTCTCTCTATTTACATTGACATTGTAAGAATTGTAATATTTTTTGCTGGGACATCCACTTTACTTGATTATTACTCTCTTAATGTTGTCATCACTTCTACGACATAAACGAGTTCTTCTGGTACTAATCTAGTTCATGCTTTCAATTTTTCTCTCGATTCTCCATTGATTTGCCTAACATTTTCGCAAATTCTAATGTTTTATTCCAAATCACAAAGGAACTTTAATATATGTTGTTTCTATATATATATATATATATATATATATATATATATATATATATATATATATATATATATTTGTAATATATATATATATATACATATATATATATATATATATATGTGTGTGTGTGTGTGTACGTAAAGTAGATTGTTCAACGAGCAATTTTCGTAATAGTCTTGCACGTGATTCTAAATACTATTAATCATAAGAAATAATCAGAATTCACAGATGTTTATCATATTGCTATAACCTGCTATATCCTGTGAACTTTGTCAACACCGCTAGCTCAATATCAAATTTATTTTAGATAAACTAACACCCCCGCCAAATTTCGACATTTTATTTGTTTGTCGCAGATTCTTTCAATGGACATTTATGGTTGATCATTTTATTGATTTGATTCTAAAATGTAAAAATATAAAAAAAGTAATCACGTGCAATAATATCCGAAATATCCATATATAAGTTTATCGTCGTTCCTAATAGATTTTCTGGTTTCACTAAAAAGCAAAGTGGAGATTATGGAATGGAAACGAATAAATGGAATTTTTAAAAATATACAGGAATTTGATGACATATATCTCACCAATAATTTATAGATATTTACCCACTTTATCATTTCTCAGCACTCACACTACTTTTTGAGTAATCCAATCAGCGCGTGTTATATAAAAAACAAAACTTTGTTAAATGATACAAGTTCAGCATTCATTCAAAATATTTCTATCGTTCAAATAATAGATTTAGTTCACCAAATAACAGAATGGTCCAGAAGTCTGCGATTAGATGCATTACAAAGAGTAAAATGTTACAGTAGAAATAAAAATATTTGGAAATATGCATGTGCTTACCGCGCGAGCGCAACTAGTAAATAATTTAGTCCTCGGTGTTGTGACGTTCAAGTTATTGCATTAAACCCAAAAGAAAACCAAGAAAATATTTCTCCTGTCATTATACAACTTCCGATTATTTCTCACTTGATTCCTATCATCTGAACTGATGCCTCGTGCTGGCATTGAACTTGAGACGTATAAACAAGTACAATCGTGCCAAACAAATGTTTTCTCGCCACGCTATCAGCTGAATACTTGTTTACATGTAAGAATATTCAACAACAACTCCAGACCCGGGTCTTGAACATGATACTCTGTTAACGGGGTTATTTTGGACGATCACAATTGAAATAAGTTTGTTTATTGAATGCAATGCAAACCTAACAAGATTAACGAAACAAATCTTTTTTTTCTTTTGTTTTCTTACCAATATTTAATTCCTAAAAAAAAACACCCTTACATTATTAATACCATAATTCACATTTACAAAGATAAAACCGTCCATGGGGATACCAAATGTTTTCATTCTTTGGTCTGGAAATGGTGAAATGCAACATTTCTTATAGTAGATAAGTAAAAAATTAATAAATTATTTAATAAAAAATGTCAGATGTTGTTTATCTACCAGAATATATATATATATATATATATATATATATATATATATATATATATATATATATATATATATATATATTCTACAGTATTTATATAACGATATATATACATATGTATGTATATATATATATATATATATATATATATATATATATATATATATATATATATATATATATATTTATAAATTTTTATATTTATATTATATACAGAATTTTGAAAAATACTATGATAAAACGAAAGCAGTTTATCTCATCCGTTATGATTTCATCGGACTGGGCTTTGTTGACATTGCCACACCTAAAATTGCATGCGAAAAGAGAGACGCTGGTAGTTACCAACGCTTTTGAAAGAAGATTTTGAAAGGATATGTTTTCAATCAAGCCAAATTATTCTGTATTCTTTTTCTTTTTTTATCACCTTTGTCCCTAACCTAACTATCCCACATTATGACAAAAGAAAATCTCACAAGAATGTTGATATATCGTACGAGCTTTGATAATAATCAATTTCAAGACATTTTTGTCTCAGTTGGTAATTTTCTCTTTAAATGAAAGTAATATGGCCTATGTCAAAATTGTGATCAGTTTCGTTACGGTGAACAACCAATGCTTTTTGGGTGTTGTTTTTTAAAAATGTCCCCTTTGCGTTCATATCTTCTTCTGTTTAAACTTCTTGATGTTTCTTCTTTGCCTTTATTCTGACATTTTCTTTACATTATACACACACATATATATATATATATATATATATATATATATATATATATATATATATATAAGCATATAAGCTTATATATATGTATATAAGTATGTATATATAAACACACACACACATATATATATATATATATATATATATATATATATATATATATATATATATATATATATATATATATGAGCTTGAATTCTGGACGATCGTTTTCGCCTCTAGTCCATGTTCCTAGTTCTTTCTTATTTTATCCCTTATTTTCCCTTCGGCATTGGTTTGTTCAATTACAAAATACCTAAGGTTTTTCCAAAAGTGTATATATATATATATGCAAAGTACAGGAATACATAGATATATATTAGTTATCGCAATCGAAAAAAGTCAACTCCTCATGAAAGATTATTGCCTGTAGACCAACATTTCCGCCTAGAGAAAACACGATTTTAAAACCCGTGCCAAATTCACTATAATTGAGAGAATAGAAAAGTCCAGAGCAGATAACATTAGAAAGATTTTAGAGTTCCAGGAAAATAAGTGGATACAACGTTTAAAAACTCATTGTCAAGCCGGGCTTAACCATAAATTTAACAACATATATATTATTAATATATAACCATACAAATCAAAACCTACCCACATTTTTCACCCACACAAGACAGATATGCTTACTGAGGTGTTCAACCCTCACATATCCACACGTATATACACACTTACACACATCATACTCACTCACTCCCTAATGAGCCAAATGATAACTCACACG
Organism: Acanthosepion esculentum; assembly: GCA_964036315.1. Classification (NCBI taxonomy): domain Eukaryota; kingdom Metazoa; phylum Mollusca; class Cephalopoda; order Sepiida; family Sepiidae; genus Acanthosepion; species Acanthosepion esculentum. The sequence continues at coordinate 10,008,785 of OZ038476.1, forward strand.
CTTAACAGAAACACATCCCCTTTCCAGGAACAAATATAACTGTCAAGATGACCATGGGAATTCAGTGCAGCATGAATCCATCCAGCTCTTATCTGAAATAAAAACTTAAAAAGGACTGTTTCACCAACACAAAGACTGACCAAAATTCATGTTTCATAAAAACAAATGAAAACTACAGACAAAAGTTCATTTTCTCCATCAAGACATTAATTTCTGTAGTTCACTGTTACCAGCAAGCAGATTTAAAGATCTAAATAAAATAATAATAAAAACGAAGGAATATTAATATACAACCCAGTGTGTCTGAAGATTTTAATTTTTTAATATTTTTTATTGTTCAATATATATATATATATATATATATATATATATATATATATATATATATATATATATATATATATATATATATATATATATGCAAAGTACAGGAATACATACAACTGAAATCAACAAGCAGCGGCAATGTGTTTCTTGCTTCTGAGGCTTGCGACTTTCTGGCTGCTAGAAAGGAGTTGTAGGATGGAAAATAATGTGTCACCCACAAGATTTTGGGACGCTATCGAGACTGGAAAGAGAAGCATGGATATATATATATATATATATGACAGCAGTACCCAATGTTAGGGCTTATATATCGCTTTTAAATGAAGAGAATAACACGAGCATGAAGAGTATAACACGAGGAACCAGGTACTTACTGGAGTGTTATAGGAAGCCAAACATTTTTCCAGCAACTTTAGTGATGTATCGTACGTACGGGTTCTACCTTAGGTCTGAGTTGATTTTAAGATCCAATAATCACTAAATTCACCTGGTGACTCTGAGGGGACTTCTAGTCATCGCGATTTGTGATAATTCAGGGTACGATCTGTTATCATGGAATATAACTTATTTGGTTTTAGAGATATTGAATATAAGCAGCCAGTTTCTCACCCGTTGATATGTTTTATGGACACGTCACGATTAACGGAATTACAAATAAGTATTCTTTCCAGTAAGATGCATTGTAAAGCAGAACCTTCTTTCCTTTGCAATCGATCTTGATAACAATTCATCTTCTACACATCCTATTTCAATTCAATTTCTAGGAGTTTTGCACAAATCTGTTTCTCAATATAATCAGGTTGAATGGGCAACTATGCCAATCGATTGATTAGCACATAGATCGATTCGACCGTCTTGCTCAGACATTTGAGTGGCCAGCCGAAAGCATCACTGATAATATTGTTTCTAACTGGAAAGTAAGTTTCCATCTTAAGGGGAGGGGTGAATTTCTGAAAAATAATGATCGTTAGAGTGTGTCGCCTACCAAGCGAGCAAGAGTTCGCGCGGAATAAATTTAAAATCTCAATATCAACAAAACCAAATTTGTTTGCGACACGAAAAAAAATATATATATTATTCTATTCTGTTGTGTAAAAAGGAAAGCAAAACTGTAATTATTTTGTATCATTCTAACAAGACCAAAATATAAGCACCGCCATCGTGCACTGCTTATTTTAAAACTAATCATGCCTTGATTATGTGAGCTATTTTCTTTTTTTTAAGCTTTTCACCACAAGCAAGGCGGAAAGCCACTAGTAAACATGGGGTGACAGAGAGTTGGAGCGAGAGCAAATAGGAGTGATAGAGGAAAGGATGAAGAGATGTATAGGAGATAGATCAGGCATCTGGAGACATTGATTGACATTACATTTGAATAGCTGGAGATGGTAGCTATCAGGGAAACAGGAAGAGGTGAGGGAGATCCACAGGCGAGAGATGCGAGACATGAAGCTATTGGAGTAGAAGAGACGGCTACATTTAATAGATTCGACAGTGAAAGGGTGTGAGATGCCAGCCTAGTACAACGCTTAGGTTCCTGACGTTTGGGAACCAGCGGAAGCAGCTCCTCGGAGCAGTTACTATGAAATTATTTATAAAAAAGGCAGAGGGAGGCGACGGCACGTCTGTGAGAGAGCGACTGCAGACGAGATTCCAGATAAAGGCCAATTACTTTGCATATCTGTCTCTGGATCTTATCAAGAACCTTGAGACAAACAGAATGGGCACCAGACCATATATGTCAGCAATACTCCAAGCAAGGGCGAATAGCTGATTTGTAGATTTGAATGGTCGACTCCGGCGAGAAAAATTTAAAATATAAGAATATAATTTATAAGAAAATATAAGAATCATAGCGCAACAATCAGAAGAGTAAAATGAAGTTAACCACTGCTGATAAATTTCTGCCCATAAATATAAACATATCTCTCTCTCTCCTCGTTCTAGCCGTCCACTTCGACAACCAACTTGTTTTTGCACACATTTTATTTAGGTTTTCCCCGTTGAATATAATGAAAGACTGCCATGCATAAAAATAATTTAATTATAAAAAAGAGTCTGGCTTCTACCTGAACTATAGTCTAATGTGCCTCATGGGTATTCTCATGGGGGCAGCAAGCTAGCACGTATCATCAGAATAATGTTATCACACAAATTTTATTTTGTTGATCTCTAGACCTGTTAGGGTGTATTTCCCCAGAAGGCAAGCAGCTTTTATTCCATCTGCCCAGGTTATTCAGAGCAGAGGTGTACGTTCTGGAAAAGAAATATAGAAAAATTGGTTTTCATATTTTTTTCCCATTTCCTTTGCTTGTCATATTTGATTTCTTTTAATGAAAGTCTTGAAAACAGTTACACTTTCAATGAAACTGACAGCCCTTCGCTTTTGGTAATGGCCGAGACATCAACAATACTAGAAATAAAAACAGTAACTGGATGGTTTATCCACAATTTTCACATGGATTTACAACCAGGTTTTTGAAATTACAATAAAAAAGAATATAGCAAGGCATTGTTGGTGAAATTTAAGGGCAATTGTTTAAAGTTATTGGTTACTAGTTAAGTAAATATTACACTAAATGCAGAACCCAATACTTAGTGGATAAGAAAGACATTACTGTTCATATAGTTATGAGGAGAGTTTGAATTGTTATTATCATATTAAAGTAATAATCCCAGCTAATCTTTGTTATTCAATTACTCTTCTAGCAGTTGTGACTTTTAAAATCTCTCGCATAAGTTTAATGCTGTTCACATTATAAAATGAAGGATTTGTCTTATTTTAAAGTAATGGGTTTCATGATAGAACAAAAAGAATAGAATTTCAATTCGAATAATACAAGGTGAGATGCGTAATTTGGCGCTATTTTATAATTTTAATTTTGCGCATGCGCACTGTTGTTTTTGATTTTTGAGTGCACAGTATAGGAGGGTCAATTGGGCACCGTCTGTGAAAAAAGGAGCACCATAATGAAGTTCACTCCGCCAGAAATCTGAATACGGCATGCTCTTTTGTTTGGCATTCGCTCTGGAATGTCTAATGCGAACATTTCAGAGTGTTTCGGTGTCAATTTAAGTACTGTGAAGAGGATACGGAAAGAGTTGGATTAGTCTAATTGTGATTAGCAATGTGT
>OZ038476.1:10017245-10062245 GCA_964036315.1 Acanthosepion esculentum
ACCACAGCCCTTTTAAAGGACAGTGGATCATCAGATTTTACTTCCAAATGTTGAAACGAAAAATGAAAAGAAATTTACACATTTTTGACGGGCAGTACTAAGTATATGTAAATTAACGAAGTGAGGAAGTGAGGAAGTGAGGGGGAGAGAGATATGATTGAGTTAGATGTAACATTTCTATTCTTTCAAATTTAAATTGTTTGAGGAAATCCAGACATTGACACATTAAATCGGTTAACTTAACGGAAGTTATATATTGATATGGAAGGGGGAGAGGAGTAAAGGCATAAAGAGAAAAAGAGAAAGAAGTTCTGAGAGAAAGTGTCACTAACTTTCTTTGGAATGAAAGGCTCGAAATAGGTTATTTTGCTTTACTTTGAGAGTTCATAAATATTATAATGTTTTATATAAGTTTGAATGTTTAAACAGTCGAGAAGGAATTTAATTATATGTTTGTTAAATTTTTTTAAAAAAACTTTATAACAAAAATTATGGGGATTTAATATGAAATAGTCGATTAGTAAAATATTCATAGAATACTCAAATTTTATTTTCAAATATAAGTTTACTTCTAGTTGTAAATGATTATTAAGTTGATATCTCTATCAGTTTGAATTTTATTCATGAGTTCAATTAGCGACTATTTTTAGATTGGTAATTTCTCTTACTTAAAATTTAGTTTTTAAGTTAATATGGAGTGATATTTGAAGGTAATATTAGAGATCTTGCTCTATCATATATTGTAAACACACCCATGCAAGATTCACATATACATACGTTCTTTTACATGTGCAGTCACTCATACAGGTACACATGTACCGATATACACGGGTAATTTCATGTATTAATACCTACATATATCTCTTTAAATGTTTCCGCATACTTACACACACATATATATATAGGTATGTCCTTAGAATTCCCTAAATATCTTCTCTAAAAAATATTAGGTGATGACTTTAGTATTCAATTATCAAAAATCTAAATATTTTATCATCAATAATGATTATTAAACGGTAATACATTAAAATTTAAATTCAATTACCAATTTTAAAAAAAATTCCTCCGTATTGTAAAGATAAAAACTTTTGGAGCGTGCGATCGAACGCTAAGGTTGAATTTTTTTGATAATTTAAGAGAGTGCGTTTTATTTACTAATATGGTAATTTGACAATATTTTCTTTCTAGGATTAGACAATGTGGCATGAACAAAATTGTTCACTAAATAGAGTAATGTCTCAACTGTTATCCCGAAAATTTGCACGTCGGGTCAGTTCCTTTTAAAGCAAATATGCGGTGCATTAAAAAAAGTATCATAACATTCATCGAGTGATTCGTAGGTTAATTCAACTTTAAAATTTTGTTTGCGAAGAGTTTTCACCATTTTATATCATTAACTTTACTAATCTACTTTTTGTATGAATGATTCATTGTAATATATATATATATATATATATATATATATATATATATATATATATATATATATATATATATATATATATATATATATATATCATTTGTTTATGTGTGCTTTTTATTTTTATTTCATTTATTACTGAAACCGACCCCCTGAAGTACAACAGTTATTAGTTTAGATTACCTACAGGTTTTTTTTCTAATTTCTCTATTTTCTTTTTCCCCTGAGTAGGTGCAGTTATTCACGGGTTTTTCAATGAAATTATTTTTTCCGTGATACTTTCGAGCGATCACGGGTTATATAAAACACACCTGTAATTTCATTTTCGTTCAAGTCGTCTGAAGATCGCGTGTGTGTGAAACTCGCGTCACGACTAGAGCCTTTCTTTCATATGATTTTGCGTAGGTAAACGCTTTTCGTTCCATCCAGGTAATCTAGGCTTCAAGTAGTTTACCGCGGAGTAGTACGTTTGCTTTCATGGATTTTTTTCACTTTCATATTTCAGTTTTTCCTTCTTTTTCGTGACTGTATTTGGATAAGAGTTTACGCTTTGGCAAGCTGTGCGTTGGTTCCACCAATGGTTTTTGTTTATCTTTAAGATATACATATATATATATATATATATATATATATATATATATATATATATATATATATATATATATATATATATATATATATATATGTGTGTGTGTGTGTGTGTGTGTGTGTGTGTGTGTGTCTGTGTTACTTCATCTTCCCAGAGAGCCCAAGTGAAAACTACTTTGTTTTTGTTTTTTCTCAGGAGAATTAAAAGTTATTTATTTTCTAAAATAGAAAATGTTGATATTTAATTCTACTTTATATTATTAAGATGGACCTTTTGGAAATACTCGTGCGAGAGATGATAAGAACATTAGCTTTGTTGTCTCACCACAGCTAGGCCTCAAAGTAACTGCGTTTGGGCTCTAATACGATTTAATTATTTTCCACTTTACGAGAACAAATAAAGAAAACTATATATTGTGAGGAAAATTGAAAGTTTATTGAACATCAGTAAGAACAAAGAATATAGAGTTTTTCTTATAAAAAGAAAAGAAATGGGTTGGAAAATTTATAATACGTCTTATAAGTGTTTTGGCGCCAGTATACAGATGGTCAAGTCGAAAAGATTAAACATGGATTCTCGTCTTTAAACTCTAAATCATCATATGACTATTCATCATAAGCATCTCGTCATTGGCGACGAGGTACTACGTCAAATTTATTGAATCACTTAATTGTAGTGAAGCTTGTTACAGTGACTGAAGCCGGTTTTTCCCACCTTAGGATGTCCGGTTCACGTGTGAATTCCATTCGATGACAAAGATTGATTTGGCTCCTTGGGTAACAAGACTTGACTCGGTCACTTTTAAGTGTAACTTGAAATGTTTAGGGATAGTAGGCGATTGCAAATTGATCATCGCTTCTTCACCTTCTATGTGCCGTGCCCATTCAGGAGGTTGTTGATCATGACTATCCATAATTTCATAACATTTTTATCTCTCAATATATCTTGTCTTTTCGACATATATCCGAAACCCCTCCCCATCATACATCGATTCAATCTCGCCAGGTAGGTTATGCGTTATTTTCGTCTATATGCGTCTCTTTTTTCTTCAATCTGTCTTGTGAGTACCAAAATTTCCAAGCGTTCTTTCCCTATTGTGTGCTTTAAATATTTCGACTATCTCTTCTTGAATATAATCATAAGTGTTCGTTTAGTTTCCATTATCTCTAGAATTTCGTCGTTACTTACATGTTCGGCCCATCGTATTCTCAGAATTCTCCTGTAATTCTGTTACTTTTAGTCTTTCTTCATCTTTGAGGATATTGTCCAACATTTGCTGCCATACATGGCAGATACCACGTAACAGTTCAGTACTCTTTTCTTTGTTTCCAACGAAATTTTCCTGTATCTTAATACTCTGCTTTGCTTTTGGAATGCGTTTCTTAGGACACCAATCAATTGTGCTAATAAAAATGCTATTTAATAATCAATTAATTCCTGAATTTGTTTCTTTTTTGACAATCCTGTATTTGCCGGAATTCACAGATAGATCTGCGGTTTTCAGTCAGGAAGAATGTTTCACGTTTTGAAGAAAATCATAAGCTAGAAACAGAAGCAAATATGAAATTCAATTGTTAGTTCACATTTAGGATTCATTGTGTTTAATTCAAATTTCATTTTTCAATATGTTTTCATATATGCTGAACCTTATTTTTTTTACATTTAGTTAACCGGCACTAATATGTGTACTTATTTCGCTATAATACTCTCAACAAAGGTAATTCTGGAATTTTAATTTTAAAAAATGCAATCATTGTAATAATAGTGTTTGATTTCAAGAGAGAGAGCGAGAACATTAATAATAATAATAATAATAATAATAATAATAATAATAATAATAATAATGCACTGGGAAATTTGCAACTCCTATAGGAAGGAAACTGGAAGAAACTGGTACGAACACCACCCTGACCCGGTTACGGAGATAGGACCTGTTACAATTCTATGGGACTACACAATACACAATGACAGAACAATCAAAGCCAACCGCCCAGACATTGTTATTAAAGACCACAAACAAAATAAGTGTCTCCTTATTGATATGGCAGTCCCTGCAGACTGCAATGTATCTTTCAAGATATTCGAAAAGCTGTCAAAATACAAGGAACTTGAAATAGAAATCTCAAAAATGTGGCACATGGGAACATCAACAATTCCTGTTGCAGTTGAGGCCCTTGGACTGGTTGGAAAGATTCCAGTAGGCTGATTGAAGGGATCCCTGGAAGTCCATGCCTCAAAGAGATACAAAAAATTGTTCTGACAAGTACTGCCCACATTTTACGAAGGGCTTTATCTATGTAATTATTTTGTTTTTTTTATTTTGTTTTTTGTTTTTTTTTTGCAGTGGAAAGTGTCATGATGCCATTTCTAACCTCAGGTCCTTGGGCGGGACCCGGAAAGAAATGTGTAAACGCCAGATATCAAAGGAAATAAATAATAATAATAATAATAATAATAATAATTATAATTATAATAATATTAATAAAAATAAAATTAGTAATAATAATAATATTAATAATAATAATATTAATATTAATATTAATAATAATAATATTAATAATAATAATAATTATTATAATAATTATAATAATGATTTTACGTGAAGAAAACTGCAAGAAACTGGTATGAACATCACCCAGTCTCGGTTACAGAGACAGGACCCGTAACAGTTTTACTGGACTTTAAAATAGACACTGAGCAAACAATCAAAGCTAATCGCCAAGATATCGTGATCAAAGACCACAAAAACAGAACGTGCCTTCTTACTGACATGGCATTATCTGCAGATTTTAATGTATATTTGAAGATATTCAAAAAATAACAATATACAAATATCTTGATAGGGAAATTTCTAAAATGAAGCACATGAAGGTTTTATGAATTCCAGTTGTTGTTGGAGCCCTCGTATTGATTGCAAAGGTACCGATAGATCATTAAAGGGATACCTGGTAGTCCAAAACTTAAAGATATACAAAACAAATATTACTCACAAGAATAGTTCACATATTACGAAGAACTTTATCTATATAGATAAAGTTCTTCGTAATATGTAATGATCACACACATTTTATATAAAATGTGTGTAATCATTTTTTAACATAAATATCATAAAGCCATTTATGAACTTAGGTCTATTGTTGAGACCCGGAAGGAAATGTATAAGAAAAATCAAAGGAAATATGAGAAGGAAAACTCTGAACAACAATCCGAAAGTCAAGGCGTTAATCCTACTGAGGAGTGAACACCTGCTGCGATATGAGGTCGTGAACGATCCCCTACAGCCTCCGGAAACATGTAACGGTTCGTCAAGTGGATGATCACGGAGCGCCTCCCTCGAGGGCGAACATACTTGAGGTCAAAAAATATACCATAGGAACAAACTCCTACACAAATAATGAATCCTCGGGTCACCACAACCGGGATAATCCCAAAGATGATGCTGCGAATTCTTCAATTAGATCAGCAACTATTCATTTAAAGAAATGAAAGGTCAAATGTTATCGCGAGGAGTACAATTTCGTTAGTCTATTAAGCGTCGCACGAACCTCAGAAAAAGCTTCATTCGCCAAGTATATAACATTTGGTGAGTAAAAGTTTGGACAAGCAATTAGAAAGTACATTGACGAAAATAGACTCGCCAAGAAGGTACATCACGAGAAATAACCGATTGACAGTTGCTGAAATTAAAGAAATAAAAAAACCAGTAACAAGAATAGGCGAATCAAAAGAACATGAATGGGTACCAGAAATGCACATAAAAATTACTAACATCCCACAAAGCACAGATCTTATTGAAGAAACTGAGATACACACAAATCATTGTGAAGATAATGCTGAAAATTTTAAAAAGTTGGAAAGGCGTGATTTTAGTTGCTGACAAGCCTGTAATAAACATAGTGAACCGAATTATTTTACGGAAAACAAGAATTCTATACAAGCCAAGAAAGATACCATGAGACATATAAATCAAACACAAAATATTGAAATGGAGAAACGAGAAAAACTCCCAAGATTACAACCAACAAAGCAGAAACTCAAAACTATTGAACTCTACTAGGCAGCACCCAAATTAATTCTGGATGAAATAGACCCACATATAAGTCTCAACCAACGAATATACGCTTCAGCAATAATCGACGATTCCCTGACTAATGGTGCCAATCTACCTGAAATTCATAGTAGTTGAAGAGCATTTCGATCCAATTTATTGCTGATGATAAGCAAAGAGTCATTAAAAAATGATTCATTGAATTTCTTTTCAAAAAATAATTATTTCGTATTATGTAAATCTTTCTTGGTCTGGCTGATATAGATTCATATAATTCAATGTAGATTTTGGTCTGGGTTCTATAAATTATTGCATTGTTTCTCGCTGTTAAGGCTGAAAATATCCGACTATTAAGACAGTAATGCCTTGTCATTAAAGTTAATCTTACAAGCAATATCTTGTATAATAAACCTGTTATACATCGCTTTACGGCAAGCAACCACGGCAGGAATTCTACTAAACCAAGCCTTCTCAAGATTATTATTCCCATTGCGTTGCTTTCGGTGGAAAAACTTCAATCTTTAATCCCCTTTCATTTAAAATGCCAGTGTTCTGAAATCGATCTTATCGAGTGAAACTAATTTCAGATTATATGCCGAGATCAAAATATCCTACCTTTTCGCGTAAAGGACAAATCCTCAAACTTTCAAATTAGTATGTATTTATTGACTAACGCATATGACGTAGAATATTCAAAGCTTGTGAATATATCAGAAAAATAAGGTAATTTCCACTGTGATAAGTTTTGGCCAGTTGTGATATATGTTTGATATATGCAATCTTTTATCTAAATAAATATACACTTTAAATTGTAATCATCTTCAAGCTATTCCGAGATTCAAATAGGAATAAATAATAGATAGAAATATGTAAATATTTTAATGGCTAATATGAAATACTTATGAATAGGTTGAAATAAATTCCAAGCTACTCCGGCTGGTAAGGCCTGAATTCGTCTTATCCTCTCTAGTGGTAATCTGAACGTATTTTAACTTTAGCGGAGAAAGACAAATCAAGTATATTTGGAAATTGCTACACAGGTGACGATTGAACAGTTGGCTTATAACACTAACAGTATGCTGTGAGGTATAGCTCTAATATAAGAGGGTAGAGTGGATATTTCCATATCTAGCCTACTCCAGTTTAAAGGCAATATATTCTAGCGCACGTTGAGGATCGATATCACTAGCAAAGCTTGATTAAATTACTTTGCTAACCACCGTTTTATAGCAAGCGGCCGCCAGGAAATGTGTTTAAGTGTTATGTCCATCCTTTCTTAGGACTTCCTTCGCCCGCGTACTTTTCTTTTTTCCTTGGCGTCTTATTTATCCCTCCCTTCAAGTGATTTAATTCCTTTAATCAAAATTAGATGCCATTTTTCTTGAACGAGGTTCCCAGCCAAAAACACGTCTAAAATGTTTGTGTTCATTGGCAACGCATCTTAATACTCAATCTGCGCTGATTGGACAAAGACCCGATTAAGCTTTAAGACGTTTGTAAACAAATCCGGCTACTGTTTTGCCAGCCTCTTCAGTCGTTTGATCTCGCTCAAGTACGCAGTCTTGATGGAGAGGAAGGCGAGAAAAGACAACCAATTATTATTACTGACCACCGTTAAAGAGAAATAATATTAGGAATTTACATTTAATACGATAAGCCTATATTGGCGCAGGACCAAAGCAGAGTGCCTTGAAGTAATGAATAAACACATCGGCTATAACTTGTCCCACTAGCATTCTAAAATTTATTCTAGGGGAGGCGCATTTTTTCTTTTAAAACTTATAGTTGAAGAATTAGTACATTTTCATGTGTAACTGAAACATTCACAACGTCACAAGAAATGGGATGGAACTCGTTTGAAATAACTTTAGTATACGTTTCTGTTGATATTTTTCTAGTGAGGTTTCAACATTTTCTTTTATTCTTCCTCTGGTCTCTTCTGTCTACTTATGCCTTTCATAGAGACTGTATCGTAGATGCACGCACTGAATTATTCAGGTGGTAAACCCGCCATATAGAGTTTCTGTGCGATAAATCCATGTCCTCACTTAACAAGTCTGCCTCTGTGCCTTTCACAGATTTTTCGCCATAGATTAACATCCTGAATTAAAAAGGCTGTAGTGGTGTCTTTCATAGATACTTAACCAAAGATTCACGTTATATGGTAACAAAGCAGTTGTACATTTTATAGATGCTTCATCGTGCATTCACACAGTATGTTTACTCTGCTGTAGTCTACTTGTAAATATATAATTTTATTCACGCTGTTTATGCTTTTTACAGTGATGTTCATGCAGTACAAGGCCCGAGAGCCACTCGAAGTAGAGGATTAAAAGAAACTTGAATAGGTTAAGATTATAGCGATCGGAGGATCAACCACATGGGAGTCGGATCCGCAATGCAGGGGTACGTGGGAAGAAGCTGCTTGTGTGGTACTTAAATTTCTCCAGGAGAATACGAAGGAAATGAGGATGGTTCGCTAGAATTTTCGTGAAGCAGTGAAGTTGAGTATCGGCGGAACCAAGGCGTGTAGCTCATTCGAACAAGCTCCGTGAAAATAGACGAATATTCTGCTTATTGGCATCTGTGGTATATCTTGGTTCAGGTAATCATAATACTCATATTAGAAATTCATTTAACACTATATCTTCTTTATATACCGTATTAATTCAGAATGGATGTGATCATGGCTCTCCACAATTTCCTGTCCTTCGTAACTGTTAATAAATATTGTTTGCTAAGTATTTTTGTTATTTCTCCTAAACCTTGTTCCGCCATCCATTTACTCAAGCTCACTAAGTATTCTGTGTTGTTTTCCTCTGCCTATCTTGCCTGAAATCTATTCTGTGAGTATCAGATTTTCCTAGCCTTCTTTCCTTATGTGCCCCGGAAACTTCAAATGTTTCCTCAGAACCTTTCTGAAGAACCACATTTCAATTGCTTCAAGCTCCTTTTTCATCTTTTAAGGGGTTTTTACAGTATTCGCTGACAGATAAGACACACATTATATTTCAGTACTCTTTTCAATAGAGCTTACGAATTCAACACGATTGTTTGTCAATAAAAGATAAAGATCCCAGTCTGCGCTAATATTTAAACTTTATCTCGGGATAGAAGAGAAGGATTCGGGTATTAGTGCGTAATTGAATGTAAGAAACACGAGTGAAATTCGAACACAGCTCTCCAATTTCATTTTCTCTGCCAATCTTCCATTACACCATCTGCACATTCTTATATCTTTTTGTATCTGTCTGTATATGTATATATAAATATATATTGGAGGTACGGTGGAGTAGTGGCTAGCAGCGTGGATTGCGGAAGTGGAGAGCTGGGTTCGAATTTCAGTCGAATCCATTACATTCAGTTAGTACTTTTACCCTTGGGAAAGTTATTAATCATCTTCTTCCCCCTCCAGCTATGGGTAAATAGTAGGAAAGACTAGATTCTATAGCCTTGGATGGAAACTGGCCTAGGAGAAGGATAACTCAAATTCAAAACCTGCAGATGGTCTTGTGGCATATAATGCACCAGGACCCTGTATTCAGCCCTTCAAAAAGTGTGGTTGGTTCTCTACAAAGCCTGCACAACTATAATCAAATCATATGTGCTGGTATCTGTGCTGTTGTGTGTGTGTGTGTGTATATATATATATATATGAACTATATTCATTAACTCTCTCCATCTGTATATTATATCGCTATACGTGTTCACCGCTCTTTATTTTGAAAGATGAAAGATTCTTTGAATGTAACCAAACGCTATCTTTCGCCAGTCTGCGTATGCACTGAGAAGTGTTTACTCAAATGTGATATTTCTTTAATTTTACGTACAAATAATTATTTTTATTTCATGGGTGACTTCCGCTGGATTATGGAATTTATTTTCAATTATTCTCAAATTTATTTCCAAGTTATAAAAGCTGTTATCGTACAAAATATTTCGTCGCAAAAACATCAAGTATAAAGTCGTAAAAAGCAATCGCGGTTATGAAAAATTGTGAATATAAAATTTCCGGAGTGTGGGTCCGGATCCATCCCAGAATGTTTTTAATTAATTCATGAAATTGGTTTGATTCCAAAATGATATGATACGTTGGACTACAGACTCGACGATTAAAGTTGAATAAGTTTGACAGATTGGCATTCGCATTTATTTATATAGATTTATTTTTGCCAATGGATTTTTTAACCTAATAGCAAGGATACAATAGTTGAAATTTCATATCATTTGCAAGAAAGTTCTGGAAGTCATCAATTGAACGATTATAAGTGCCATGACAATAATACGTTAATGCCTTTAAATGAAGCACTAGAAAAGGAAAGGACATTTTTTCTACACAATTTAGTCAATCGTTCCTTTCGTAGTATAAAGACAAGACACTAACGAATGACGTACAAGTATTCAGGCGTACGGCTATTAACCCTTAGTTGGGAAGTTAACAGATAGAGTCATACCTTTCAAATGGTAATTTTTTTTCAAAACAAATGCAAAGGTTTTGACTTTAATTTGAAATCGATATAAAATCTCAAGAACTGAGGCGATAACTTTGCTCTAAACGCAAATGAAAAATGTTCGAAAAGATTTCAGTTGTCTTCCTTTTTCAAATGTTCCTACCTAATTGTAAGGTGCTAGTTCAGAAATGCACTTAGAAATTTTTCTATAACATCAAGATTTTTGTCGTTGTATGCTCCGGCCTTCTACCGGTGTTTGGAATGTCGATCTGAACCCTTTACTTCGCTCACTGGAGTAGACTGTTCTACTTCCACGTGCTATGTTTAATGGATGTCAATTATCAGTTATCTCCTGTTAATTCCCCTCTCCAAGTTCTCCACTGCCTTAACCGGGTATTGAACTTATACTTTTTGGGTCCTGTCACTTTATCCACTGTGCCATTTGTTCTTGAGGACACATGGCACAATGGATAAAGGCATTAGTTAGATCCAGTGACAGGACCAATGAGTGTGAGTTCAATACCTGGTTAAAGCGGTGGATAACTTGGAGAGGGGAATTAACAGGAGATAACTGATAACTGACATCCATTAAACATAGCACGTGGAAGTAGATAATTCTACCTCAGTGAGCGAAATAAAGGGTTTAGTTCGACATTCCAACCACCTCAAGAAGGCCGGAGCGTACAACGGCCGAAACGTTGTAGTAAATATGTCGACAAAGTTGAGGACAATAGTCCGAATAATGCAAATAATGTACATCTCAGAAATATAGACAGATAGAAAACATTTAATTACACATCATCAGGTAGATATTTCCGTCAACGTAATGTTTTACCTACTCAAAGAGTGAATTTATTCTTTCTTTTTTGCGTGAATAACTTGCATCGAAACATTATCATTACAGATACGAACAGTATTCCGCCATCATGTTTTGGTCCCAACTACCTTAATACCGAGGCTCCATGGTCATGATATCTTGCTGAAATCTTTCTCCTTGCTCATCACTCATTGCAAATAAGATTTTGAATATGGATTCCAGATAAATGTGCAGACAATTAATGTTTACACTCATGTTGCACCCCACTGCGCGAAAACTGGTTAACATGGTTTGCATACAATATTCATAATTTGAAGACTTTCTATTTCCCAGGAAATTAGACACAACCATAGCAAAAGCATTCCAGGCTTCTTTTACAACGCCAATCACGGTCTCCAAAAACTGCTCGCCCTGAAATAGACGCCTAATCTGTGGCATAAAAAAAGACACCATGCCCAAAACACAGAAAATGGTTTTAAAAAATTTGCTTATGTATTTGAAACAGTCACCATTCTGGTACCCGGCTTTGGCAAACTGTTTTCTCAGTGGAAGCTGGATATGTAATGGCAGAAGCAAAACCTTCCGAAGAGTATCCTGTTTAAAATATGTTTTCTTCAATTTTGAAATTTGCCTGGCAATGCCTTTCTTATATAATGACCAATTTTGCTCGACTGTCCCAAAATAAAAAAAATACCCCCCCCACCAAAAAAAAACAAGGATAGTGACCGTACTTAAATCCTAACTTACTTTTCATTTTTGTAGTAGCATTTACTTTAAATGTTGTGGATTCCGGGATGAAATCCGGTATCAAATAATGTCAAACGCCAAGAATGAATATATGAAATAAATGTATTAACGGAATAATACAAACTGGTAATACAGGTTAGTAGTTCCAGGAATGCAGGTTAGTAGAAATATATAGAGAGAGAGAGTCTTTGGTATCGACGTATCGCTGTATGACTTCTTACTGAGTCTACGTGTTTGTTACTGTGACTCTTGCCGCTACGCTATTCTACTCGACCGACTCTACATACTCTATTACTGCTACTACTACTCTCTGTGTGTGATTCCCCGAGTATTCACTGGTAGTAGTATATGCATACCTTGGGTGAGTCCATTTGTGTAAAAAGAGGAGTACCCCTCAACATTAAATAACAATGAAAAATTATATTTTCAAGGTTGGGCCATGATCCATACATGGATCTGAATTTCATGAAGCCAAATCTATTCTTACAAATGGTAGAAATACCGCAAAGGTTGAAAAAATTGACATTTGAGTGTCTGAGAAATCATGATGAAACAGAGCAAAATCAATTTGATTTTTCTTAAATCACTACCCACTAGTGAACATGTCTTCAAAAACAGACATGAGAAACAGCTTCTCTTGAGTTATCCAAGGTGAAATAACAAAAGAAAATCATTCGAAATATAAAAAAAAATTATTTAACGAACGAGAAGTTCGTAACAGGTAGAAAGATATATATGTAAACACTTATCAATATAATAACAAATTAATACCGTGAGAATAATCTCTAGACGGGTTAACAACATATGGAAATTAATACTAATGACTGTTCTGTAATTCCCAATTGATGTATATCAGAACATTCAGAAATGTTAAATCCTCTAATCTTGCTTGGTGTAAGAAAAGTTTATGTACTAGCGAGAACATTATGTTTGCACTAATCTCGTCTGCATTCTAGCTAGCACGGGATATGTCGCTTGGTAGCGGGGCTTTGTTAAAATATGGTGCTACGACACAGGAGATGAGAAAGAAAATAAAAAGGAAGACAATAGTAAATGTAAACATCTATATTCATTAAGCAGAAAAATGTACTATGATTAAAGCTGAGAAACCTATCACCGGGAAACCTTTTTAAAAACGAGAAAGATTCATACAGAGGAATCTACAGAAAAAGTTATCCAATTAACCTATTTCAAAAACCAGAAAAGATGTCAAAATATCATTTTGATAAACTCCTGACCTGAACACCTAGTATATAGCCCGAAACATAGGTTGAATAATTTTTTTAAAAATTATATAAGCATATCTAAAGGTAAATATCTGAATAAAGTCAAGGTGAAATTGTCTTATGTTTTCCTTTTTTCATTTGTCAAATATTTATTTTTCGTCTGACCAAAGCCAGATATCAAACTTGTTTTTCCATTTTATATTTCACCATTCTTTTCAAAACAATCGATTCCAGACATCGCATACGCCCGTATCAATTTAAGCTTGCTTTCTGAAAAAAACAAATAATTTTAAATTATCTTTCATTTGAGAACGCCTACTTCCTTTGTCAGAAAAAAAATTAGTCTTTCCTTTTTGTTAATACTGGCAAATAATCCTTATGAATTATATAGTCTCCTAAATTTTCATTCTTTTGAGGATTCAGGAAAAATATATAAGCCTCAGTTTAAATTTAAAAAAATCAGGTATTACTGGAGGGTAATATTTTAAGTCACTCCCCATTTTTAATTACAGATATCAAGATAAAGAGTACTAATAGTAATCAATAGAATTAAATGTCCATTTCTCTTACGCCTGCTTTGTGTTACGCAGGGATCGTATCCACTAGTCAGGAGAACTGAAATTACAATACAAAATATGATATAAAATTATATAAAGTTTTACAGTTAAGTCTACTGACGAGTTGATGTAACCTCATAGAAAAATGTAGAAAATGAAAAACAGATAAAAGCTCAAATTCGTGTACGCTCTAAAATAATCTTTATAGAAATAATGTTGAATAAAAGACCCATTAAAAATAGTGTTGTTTATATTTCGGTTAATTTGAAGATATTTGTAGAAGTCACAACGGTAAATGTGCCTTCCTTAAAAAGGGAATCAGAACCTTTCCCTGTCAGGCTGCTAACGGCACGCTGTGACTAAGAAATGTTGTAAATGATGAGATAAGGGACATAGATTAATTTAACTTAGGAGACACAGGTTTTCTTTAGTTGGATTTCTCCAACTAGGACTGTTGATATTAATTTCATTGTGAAAAAAAAATTAAAAAGCATCTCTAGAAATTCAAACACGTGTCCGCAGAAAACATAACTTTATGAGAAGAGATAATATCGAATTAAAAATCCATTCAAATTCATATTTGTTGAGCAGCAAATTGCACAGAACAAAGCGGTTTTTTTATGAATTTGTGTGTATATGTTCACAAGATGGTAATCTATATTCTCGGACTCTAATAGATGTGATTACGCTCTTCTATTGGAATACAGGTTCTGTTAATTCCTACAGTCAGCCAAACTATAGTTAGTTTCTTTGCCAGGAAGATGCATGCTAACTACTCGTATTGAAGGATTAGGCGCGGTTTTATAACCTTGCCTTGTAGATGCTGAGCAAATTAATGAGGAGAGGCAAATCGAACATCTTATCAGATCTTGTGTGAAACCTGGCAGACATGCTACTGAATTTCTCGAAATGCTTCGTACTGATTATGTGATTAATTATTTGCCCAATCACAAGATTTTCGAATAATGTTTCAAGGACATTCTAATGTCGATTAAAGATGAGCGAAACACACACACACACACATATATATATATATATATATATATATATATATATATATATATATATATATATATATATATATATATATATATATATGAACACGACAGTTGAAAAGTTTGAAGACACCCACAGAATTAGCATGGGATGAATTCGACAGAAGATTGAAAAAATAGCTCTTAAAGTCATTGTAAATGTATTATAATCAAACTTATATTTTGAGAAACTGTCGCAACGAGATCCTAAAGGTATGCTGTCATAATCAAAGTTGAAGGAGGATATTTTGACGAGAGCAATATTTAGTCATTATTTTAGTTATTTTATTTTATTTTAGTTTAGTTTATTTTAGTTTATATATATATATGTATATATATTTATATATATATATATATATATATATATATATATATATATATCATTGCATATATAGATGTGTGTGTTTGTGTATTGATAGATAGATAGATAGATAGATAACCTTTTACAAATCAGTACAAGATTAATTTATTTTGTTATATTGGATACCGTACAGACGTTTGGGGGTTATATTTACAGATCGTATAATATTTTTTTAATAAAAATAAATTTTATTTTTGTGATAGGGCAACGTGTTTTTAAATACAAGTATAAATTGGATTGTATATATATATATATATATATATATATATATATATATATATATATATATATATATATATATATATATATATATATACACATATATATATATATATATATATATATATATATATATATATATATACATATATATATATATATATATATATATATATATATATATGCGTGTGTGTACATGTGTGCTGTGTGTAGGTCATGGATTTGTCCTCATTTGTTTTTGAAGAAAGAGTCAAATTGACAACCGATTCTTGTAGAATTCCCCTTATGTTCGCTGAAATATTATGTGAAATTAAAACGCATGCAAATGATTGTAGGAACTATCATATACCACTTAAATATCATATACCATTTAAATATCATATACATTGAAATATCATATACATTTAAAAAATACAATGGGGAAAAGTACGAAAGGAAATTCCAATTAGGAACAAAAAATATCCTGATGAAAGAGCGAAATACATTAATATACGAAAATTATTTTGTTAAAATAATCATTTGACTGTGAATGAATTCTCGTTTACAACTATTGAAAAGTTTGCTTTTGGTTATGTGATAGGCATTTATCAGCGAAATATTTTCAATCGGCACAAAGTGGGTGAATTAGGTGGCAAGGGAATTTGGTACATCGCGATTACAAATCAAAATTCACTGTCCGTCTAGAAAATCATAAAGTAGCAATCCATACTATTACGTCCAATTACTTCTAAAATTTTGCAAATGAATTATATATATATATATATATATATATATATATATATATATATATATATATATATATGTATATATATATATATATATATATATGAATGTATATACATATATATATATACATATACATATATATATATATATATATATATATATATATATATATATATATATACATATATATAATTCATTTGCAAAATTTTATAATAATAATAAGAATGTAATAGATTTTTCTAATATATATATATATATATATATATATATATATATATATATATATATATATATACATATACATGGAAATAGATCTGATGATCCACTGTCCTTTAAAAGGGCTGTGGTGAAATAATTTATTATATGGAACCTTAAAATAATCTGTTTTTATTTAAATTATTAGCTCTGATTTACATTGAGCTCTCTGGATTTTATCCTCATGGGCACTACCCATACGGATTACCTAGTTTTTCGTAAACTAAATATGCATGTATATATATATATATATATATATATATATATATATATAAAAACAAACTTTTTAGAGTGGTGCGTCTCGTCCGTTTGAATTCCACTGGACTACAGCTTTGTTTAGCTTGAGTGATTATATATATGCATAAAGAAGAAGAGGGGACGCTGAAATTTTAATTCATTTATGTTTTAATTATGTGTTTTGAAATATAGTTTAGCCGATTTTATTTTCTTCCTTTTCCCTTTGTTGATATTTCCAACACTTTTGTTATTAAGTATCGCCAATTTAATAATAGAAAATATGCAATTCTCATGTAAATGTCTTTTATTGAAGGGCCATTTTTTTGTTGGATTAATATCTGGAGATTATGAGAAGCAAACCTATATATTCGGGGTATCTTAGAATTTTCTGGTATAGTAGCCAATAGATTTGTAATATATTAATGAACATTGAATATTTAATTTCGTGTAAATCTTCTTGGTTGGGATCTTTAGCAATCAAAAAACTCATGAAAAAGAATATAAAATAATAATCTGAATTTACATTGGAAAAAACCATCAATTTGAAGGGTCATGTACATTTCCAAAATACGATACTAGTTCAAACATTACGCCGTATCTTTTACGTCGTTTTGCTCGACGATATCGTAACGCAACCTATCCATTCAGTACGTCTATCATTTAGCTTTTCATTCATTACTAAAATTAATGTTGAGGAATTAGTTTTATGTATGATTTGTTTGCAGAATGTACATATTTTTCGTTATGATATTTACTCAGTTACGTGCCATGAGTGATACACTCTTAGGCGATCATGTATCTTTCGAGATATTACTGATGAGGCAGATTTTTTCCCCGCAGTAGGCTGCCATTCTTTCTGCGATAGAAAGCCTTAGATGGCAACTGGTAGACCAGTTGCCATCTTAGGCTATAGAACCCGGTCCGTCCGGCTATTTACCCATAGCTGGAGGGAGAAGCAGAGGATTCATACGTTTCGCAAAGTTATTAGCACTTAAGCGAAATCGAACTTGGTCCTCCGATTCCTCAATCCGATCCGCTATCCATTACTCCACCGTGACTCCTTATTTCACTCATTTAATCATAATTTTATTGTCATAGCTTCATCTAATGTTTTAATATTCCATCTCTTTTCTCTCGGTTTACAGTCTAAACATTAGCTTCTAATATTTTCTTGGTGGACAATTCAAATCAACTGGTTTTCACTCTTCTATTTTTCTCAAATTTAATTTTACGACATTTTCAAACCATTTCAGTCTTGTTTTTATCATAAAATATTTTCAATTTCTTTCTGATTATTCACTGATATCTTTTGAAGTTTTGTCAATTTTCAATATTGTTATTATTATCATCAAATAACATCTTCCAAATTTATAGATCTGAAATAAAAATTGACATAAGCATAAATGTTAATCACTCTGTCATGAACAATATTCGAATGGCATAATAAAATCTCACAAAACCAAATAAGTTATTCAAATACTTCTAAATAAGTCAGTAAATGCTCAATATCTATTTTCATATACATATATATATATATATTATATATATATATATATATATATATATATATATATATATATATATATATATACTATAAGTTTTAGCAACTTCGTGAGTTAATACCAAATTGATTATGAAACCATTGACTTGCATAATAAAATCTGACGTCTCTGGATATGTATGCACCTATACTTAGATTGATTAGCTAAATTTTCACATATATAATGGGTATATGGCGATAGTTAATCAAATATATCTAAAGAAACCTCAAACTGTATACATGCCCATTTGCTTTTAGACCATTCTTAATTAGAGGCCATTCATAATTGACGTGGAACAAACATAATTATATTTTCTCTTGACACTTGAAGACGTACTGAGGAATTCTAGCAGATTAATTGGCTTCCATATTGAATCTGCAGTTTATAAAGATGGCGCTGCAGAAAATGGACAAACGCAATATTCATTTTAAGATAGATAGATAGATAGATAGATAGATAGATAGATAGATAGATAGATAGATATTATCTGTTTTATTACGCTAACCCATAAGGGGTATCGTTGATATGGAATCTGATGATGAATCTTACTTCAATTTATTCATTTTGTCTTGTTACATATTACGTCTGAACGACACTCTGGTAAAACATCAACTGACATGAAAAAGTGTAGTAATTCGACTTTTGTCAGTGAATTCCTCCATGCGGGAAAAGGCTCGACCGTTTCCATTCATCGATGATTATATGACATATATGGAAACCAAACCAAGGATGTGAGCTCAACAATGCGTTAGGGTGGATTTTCAGCAGCGATCAATTTGAGAAGCCAATTTCAGACGAGAACCCAATCAATGATCATCGCGCCCTTAAGCACCATTGCTAATCATGTATTATGTAGAAAACAACGTTTTATCGCCTAACCCTTGCCATATCCAGTGATGTTATTCTGTGGCTGAGTGTTTAAAAGTTTTACTTTCCGGCAATGAGACTCTTGTTCCAATCTCACCATGATCGATTAATCAGGGAGTCGACTTCCTGATATTATCAGATTGTGGAAATGATTTCAGTGTTTGGCAACTTTGACAATTGGTTGTAAACCATATCACTGGTTGACGCAAGCCTTTTTATTGAAATTCGGACGACGGAGTTTTTTTCCGCTGTGGTAATGTTAGTACGAAACCACAAGTTATCGCCACCGATGGTTTGAGCTTACTGGACTTGTTTTAAATGATGATTAAACCAGATGACACACTCTTTGTCAGAAAATGTACAAATGTCTCCTCAAAATAGTTGAAATATAAACAACAGGTGGTGTTTGTCGTTAGCTGCTTCAGCAGACAGAATGTAAACTTTGACTCCGTTATATCGCAGGTGGAAATTAGTAATATATATATATATATATATATATATATATATATATATATATATATATATATATATATATATATATATATATATATATATATATATATATATATATATATATATATATATATATATATATATATATATATATATATATATATATATATATATATATATATATATATATATATATACACACACAAACAAACACACACACACACAAACAGAGGCACGATGGAGTAATGGATAGAGGCTTGGTTTGAGAGATCGGAGTGCCGAGTTCCAGTCGAATCCATTACTTTCACTTACGTGCTAATACGCTTGAGAAAGGTGTGAATCCTCGTCTTCTCCCTCCAGCTATGGGTAAATAGCAGGACAGACTGGGTTCTGTAGCCTTGGATGGCAAATGATCTAGGTGAAAGACAACTCTGAATTCAAAACCTGCGGAGGTTCGTTTGGGGACACTGTGGCACTTAGTGCACCAGGTATCTGTATTCGGTCCTTCGAAAAGTGTGGATGGTCCTGCACGAAACCTTGACCACTATAATCAAATCTCATGTGCTGTTGACGAGCAGTCGGTTTCCTGGAACTGATATGCTTGACCCTCATACGTCGAGTATATATATATATATATATATATATATATATATATATATATATGTGTGTGTGTGTGTGTGAGTGAGTGTGTATGTGTGTGTGTGTTTGTGTGTGAGCAATGTATTATATTTATTATTTATATATTATATGCGCTGTACTTATTGGAAACCGCTCAGTGTCAGAGATAGTGCTAACATATTTAGTTGGATCCAACAATACATACATATATATATATATATATATATATATATATATATATATATATATATATATATATATATATATACATACATATATATATATATATATATATATATATATATATATATATATATATATATATATATGGCATAATGAGAAGCCACGTATACTTTCGTGATATGTATATAATATGGAGAAAACAACTGAAAAGTTGCAAATTAAAACAATTGATCTTTTTTTGTGAAAGTATTTATTTATAATTTTTTATGTATATATATTTGATATGTCAGATCTGCCCCGATCTTTCGTCAGAAATAAATTATATAACTGTATTCAGAAGTTTCAACAACATCTAAAATATTATCGTTAGATTTACGTTAGAAATATTGAAACACAGTTGCATTCCACATCATCTGAATACAGTTATTTAATTTATTTATTTAAGTTATTTATAATCTTTGGGATCATGGCCGCACGTTAAATTGTATAGATATTCAATAAGCTTGCTGTTTGTGTAGTATATGCACTCTATTTTCGATCTTATGTTTGTTGCTTGTAATTTGTGCCACGTTGTTAATATCATTTTCCCATTCTCCTGGGTGTTTCTTACATATTTCTTACATATTTCATTAACCTCTTTGTTTACATCCTTTACACCCTTACAACGGCTCTTGATCACGTAACGGACAACACAGCGTTCTTTTTTTCTTTGATTTTTTTTCCTTTTTCTTAACTCATTTGTCTACCTACAAGTTTTATATTTAATTATATTCTATTATTATTAAATGTCAGCCTTATATACAGTGCAATGATACTCCCTTGTAACATAGAGTTTGCAC
This sequence comes from Acanthosepion esculentum, assembly GCA_964036315.1. Classification (NCBI taxonomy): domain Eukaryota; kingdom Metazoa; phylum Mollusca; class Cephalopoda; order Sepiida; family Sepiidae; genus Acanthosepion; species Acanthosepion esculentum. The sequence goes on from OZ038476.1 coordinate 10,038,434, forward strand.
AAAAAGCATACATACACCGTGGCCACCCCTACTTCATAATCATATTGCTAACTCCTTATGTTTTATAATTCTTAACTTAAAACATGTTTTACTCCATTTTAAACAGTACCCAAACATTGGTGTGTTTTTCCCCCAACGTAAAAACATGTGCCATATAAGATTAAAGTATGCACCATTTTTCTTGATATATCCCCACCAACACGCTATATTTTGAATTTATACCCTAACAATATATTACGTTTATAATAACTTTGAACTTTGAATTTCTATACAATTATAGCGTTCTCCCATGAAACCTAATATTTTATAAAACAACTCTATTAATTAGATTATTTACCATTTGTGCTTAACGAGTTGATTATCTGAGTTGGAATATAAGCTTAAGTATATGTGAAATTATTAATATGCTTTATAGCTCCATTTAACTACACTTAACACTGTTATGTTTAAAACAAAAATTAAATAAATAAATCAATAATTATTTACTTGCCAGTATATGCACGCTAATGTACAGATATAGAGTTACTAATATCCCCTCATTTAGTTTTCGTCCACGCTTAACTCTATCTATCTATCTATCTATCTATATATATATATATACATATATATATATATATATATATATATATATATATATATATATATATATATATATATATATATATATATATATATATATATATATATATATAAGGTTGTTTGGATCAGTGAGCACATTTCAGGCCTGCCTTTTTATCACAAATCTATTCGCAACTCATAATCAACTCATTTATCCGGGGTGATTACTATCTATTCATTATTCATTTCCTTTGTAGTCAAGTATGACCATCTGATTGTCCTATTAATGGTTGCCGGTTTAAATCTTTCTATATCTCCCATTTTCTCCATTCAAAATGCAAACACACATACACACACACACACACACACACACACATATATATATATATATATATATATATAGATAAATACACATATATATATACATACATATATATATATATATATATATATATATATATATATATATATATATATATATATATATATATATATATAATAAGATGTGATAAGCTCTCGATAGCCTGAATATTGCTTTCAAGCATGTTTTCAGTCTGTTGCCACTCGTTTTTACCTCTGTACCCACTCTCATATATATATATATATATATATATATATATATATATATATATATATATATATATATATATATATATATATATATGTATAAAAAGAAAGAACTGTAAGATATTTATTTAGCAGTTCTTATTGATATTTTTATTTTTTTATTTTTACAAAACATTGCTCAATGTAAAAGTACAGAGCATACATATTATTAATTAACTGATTTATAATGTTTTTCGCTACACAGACATAACCATGTTTCAAAAATAGAATGCTTCAAATTTAATTATATAATTAAATTAAATCAATAGTTCCGTTTCATCTTCAAGCGAATAATGGAATAACCTATTTTTAAATTTACTGAGTTTTACAAGCACATATAAATTTATAATTTCCTGTTTCCAAGGATAGAGAGAAATGCAATCATTCAGACAAGGGCCAATGATAATGACCACAACATGGTGGAGAATATTAATACTAGCAGTAAAATAATCAAAAATTAGCAGTAAAAAACTCAGTTAATTTATTTATAAGTTATGTTTATAGATATAAATTATTTAAGTAAATGCACTGTTTTTAAATAAAATGGATTAATTACATTTACAGGTCTGAATGTTTTGAGAAATTTCGTAGAAAATATGCGCTCTACGACAGGATTCGAACCTCTAACGGGAACCGTCCATGCATTCAGCCACGAAGAAGCATCTAGTTAGCAGTGCACGAATTCCTATTTATATATCGTCAAAGATGTGTATCGAATCTATTATAACCACCTTTTACCAGTGCTCTTATTGCAATTTTTGTTGATATCATTGCATTTTTTTCACCAGAGCTCATGGCAGGTGGAATTAGAATAATCCACCCAGGGAGCGAAATAAAGTGTTCAGTTCGACATTCCAACTCCCCGAAGTAGGCCGGAGCGTACAACGACCGAAACGATGTAATAAATATGTTAAACAACATTTACCGGAATGTCCGAGAAATTTAATGGTTTAATACTTTTTATTATAAAATAGAGTATTTACGTAAATATTTGTATCTATAAAAAGAATGCATAAACATAAAAATGTTTTAAAATAATTGTCGGACATTGTGTGACGTCATTAGTTTACATTTTATACGCCATGAGCAGATATGAATGTACGTGAGAGATTCATGGAAGATTAAAGTTTAAAGACAGTAAAATCGACCTTGCTAACCGAACGCTCTTCTGTTGCCGAAACGGTTAAGGCACGTCAGGCTATATGAGGGATGGTGTATAGGATACAGGTTCGATTCCTGTCGGAGGACGAAAATTTTCTATGAAATTTCTCGGACACTCAGGCCGGTAAATGTTGTTTAATACTGTTTATTATAAAACAGAGCATTTACTTAAATATTTGTATCCATAAAATAATGTATAAACATAAAAATGTCTTAAAAATATATGTGAAATGTTAATCCAACTGTATATATATATATATATATATATATATATATATATATATATATATATATATACATGTTAATCCAACTGTATATATATATATATATATATATATATATATATATATATATATATATATATATATATATATACAGTTGGATTAACATTTCACAATACAGGAAATTACTTGTTGGCAAGACCACTATACTACACTAGGAAAATAATAACAAAACTTCAAATTCTCGAGGCCCTTTGTAACGAAAGGAAAAAGTCAATTTATTGCGATTATGATAGTATGACACCATTTTACAATTTACAATCTTTGGTTATCTCACTTACACTTGGAAAGTTTGTTTACAAAATATCGTCAGCACAACAGTTAATTTAAAAATATCTTATATCAGAGCACGTTCATGCATGTTTGAAAAATCACCATCACAAGGATTACATTTACATTAATTTTGTGTTCGCTATTCACCCCTCTGCATGAACTCGAATAAAAAATCCACGGTGCTTTTCTTGATGAATTTGAACACCTTAACATCAATAATATTATTAAAGAACTAGAAAGCATTATTATAAAAATAAGTAGACATATGTGCATATATTATATATATATATATATATATATATATATATATATATATATATATATATATATATATATATATATATATATATATGTATATCCTTAAATGCCTATAATTGGTAACAGAAGTCATTGGTTCATACCAACGGCTTTCCATACTCAATACTCATCGGATTCACTCTCTCGTGGTCATGTGTGACGTCATGAGCTGTCGTGCGATTTTCGCTTTCAGCGTTTTATATGCACGTGTTTATCGTTGCTTGGAAATCATCCATGTAAACAAATAATACTATCATCAATTTCTTGTTCGTGTATTGCATAAATATATTGTGTAATTGTCATCTTTGATAATGGCTTATGTAAGCCGAAAGCTCAGATAGGATTAAATAAAAAAAATGTATGTATCAATATTGTGATTTTCTTTCATTATTTAATGATAATGTTATTAAGATTATCAGACTATATGAAAAAAACTTACATAAAATATATAGACAACACTTATCTATATTATTTAATGAAACATGTATTAATATATATATATATATATATATATATATATATATATATATATATATATATATATATAATATGATGCAGTTCAATTTATATTACAATGAATCATTCATAGAAAAAGTAGATTAGTAAAGTTAATGATATAAAATGGCGAAATCCTTGCGCCAAAAAGATTTTAAAGGTGCATTAACCTACAAATCTCTCGATGAATGTCATGATCCTTCTTTTTAAAAATTATAAACTGTATAAGGTTTTTCGCAAGTACTTTCAACTGTACATTCAGTCATCCTCAGTCATAAAAATTATATATATATAAATTAAATTCGTTATGGATATATAGATAAACTCCTATAATAACAACAACAATAATTCTCAAATTGCCTTATTAGTAAAAAAAACGTACTCTCTTAAATTTTCAAAAAAATCAACCTTAGCGTTGAGACTGCACGCTCCCAATGTGTGTATCCCTTAACAATAACAGATAAGTAGATTATCCATCACCGATAGCACGACTAGCAGCTTCATGCACAACGTAATCATCAGGTTCTGGGTGTAGAGATATATTCATATATATATATATATATATATATATATATATAGTCATTTATTTAAATATTATAACATAAATATGTTATAAAATCACTATAAAAATAGTCATATGAATTTTTTTTAAATAACATTTATTCTACATTCAACACCATCACTTTATAAGACACTGGATGTGTCGAAACGAAATGGCTATTTTTGTAGTGATTTTATAACATATTTATGTTATAATATTTAAATAAATGATTATATCTGCTCTACTCTGTATTGAGCACTCTTTAAAGAATAATAATTGTTGGTTATTGGAATTTACTCCGTATATACCAATCCCACACTTGGGTATATATATATATATATATATATATATATATATATATATTGACGACCTAATAAGCGATTAAAATTTTTTTTAAGATTTCTAGATTCAGCTAAAAATCTCTTAGACATGGCAATATAACTTACAGCTGTGAACCAGAAATCAGAGATATTATAGACAGTGAATAAATAAAAACAAAGTCGTGAATAATAAAAAAAATTGGAATTAATGGATTTGCTGTAATTGAATATTATTTCTCATTAGTCTAAACGTTCTATTTACTGGACACCCGTATTTGAGCGGATACGCCTGTATCTGTTAACATTGAAATTAAGATATTCTTGTCTAGGGATTGAATTTTCTACTCGAGAAAATGACTTTCCCAGAGTTGTATTTACGTTAGGCAGACTCTCCGTTTCAAATCTTGTAAAATGTAATTTTACTTATAAAACTGAGATATCTATTGATAGACGTGTACCTAACAAATATTACTCTTATGGTGACGAGAAATATATTATTAAAGGAAATCAGACAGAAATATTCTACAGAAATATAAAACGATGTAATTGAATAGAAACATTTCGGACAACAGTAGATCGATTTATCATTAAATATAAGCAAGTTGCTACAAACGGTTTTAAATTGGATTTTGAAAATAGGGCCATGTGTAAAAGACATTCAATGAGCTGAACAACTTTATGTGTTGGAAGAAGCATCGCGTTAATATTTTAAAAAATGTACGTCCTTTCTGGCATTATTGGATATCATCTTAAAATATCACAGCTCTAATATAAGCGATTTTATTCCAACTGTAACAGCAACTTAGCAACTATGCGATTATCTCAGCCACCAAGTCGCCGAAAAATTTTGTAGATCAATGGATAAATTGACAGAATGACTCAGCCATTTAATAATACTAGTTGAATGTCTGTGGTCTCTTTTCTGATGTCTAACGTTGTCGCCAGTATCGCAACGAACTCGACTATCCATTAGTGATTTTCTACTGGTCCAAGCATATAATTTGTGGTAGATTTTATATAATTTACAATGAATGACTGATCAACTCCTACTTCATATTAAAAGAGGATAATCTCTTCCTCTCAGCAATCATTTCCCGAATCGTATCATGGCTACTGCGATAAGAATAAAGTTTTTATAAAGATGATAATAAATACCTATGAAATAAAGGACAGTAGAAATAACGACCGTTATAATAACGCTAATTATAATAGTAAGGCTTTATTACAAAATATATTTCTATTTCCTGACAATAAAACGCAAGAGGAAATGTCATAAAGTGTCTTGACTCTGTGATCAGGAATCTGTGAATATAAGATGGCAATAGAACAATGAAATAAGCATTATTTACCTTTGTTGAAACTGGTCTGAATAAATTTAGTATTTGCTGTACTCAAAAGAATGAAACAGACGATCGCTTCTTAGAGACTACTTAAATAATGCTAGAATTCTTATTTCTACGCATCTTTAAATTACTTTAGATTTCTCTAATTTTAAATGATCTTGTTTTAAAATAAATGATATCTGATATTCTTGCTTTTATGCAGTCGTTAGTTTGGATTAATATTACTGATTATCTTGTTGGAGACAATAAAAATAATCAGTTTTGGACAGTTGGTTACACACTGACCACCTCGTCGTGATGACAATGTTCAACAACAAAATGAACTTGTCAGATCATACAAGCAGACATAGACAGATAACAAAGGACAAAATACAAAAATACTGAAAGCTTACCAAATCCATCGAAGTTTGTGAAATGTGAAGTTTAGAATCGTACCCATAAACATTTGTGCATTTGAAACCCGTTTTAAAGACACTAGAATTAATATTGAATGAGTCGGAAAATGAAAAACTGCCCTGACGTCGGGATATATTAAGACACTGAAAAAAGATCATCGCATTTTGAAGAGATATGGTGTCCCTTAATCCTAATCCATAAATATCAGATATAATATGTAAACACAAAAGCTGCATTTTGAATGTAAATATTTCGTATTATCCAAATGAAAATACTAATATTTGTAAACATAGTTTATCAAAAGGTGGAAATAACTCCCTCTAGGAGTTCACAAAATGAAATCAAACAATAGCTAGAATTCGTCCCAGAGAGCATAATAAAAATAATCAAATGATCATATTAGCAGCAATACTAAGTAAGCTTCACGAGTATGAAGGATTTTCTGCCAATTAACATAGATTACAGGCAATGCATTCTAATGTATCAAATATAGACCGATAACATGCTTACGCAGCAGGAGTGTGAGAATCAATAGTACATGCAACAGATAATTTTTCAGTCGATATTACCCCACGCATAGCAGGACAGCCACTAAAACGCAAGTTGTTACAGGATGTGGAGGAATTAGGAACAAAAACATTAGTAATGAATTGATATAGAAAAGAATAATCAGGAGGAGAGTAAATAGCGATTGACATTGCATTTACATTTTTGTTGATTAAATTTGGCTGGAAAGAATGGAGCCAGAAGGGAGTTCCAGCAGCGAGAAGTGCGAGAAAAGAAACTGTTAGCATAGAAGTTATTGCCGCATCTAGCCAACTCAACTGTAAACTGATGAGATCTCGCTGCCAGTCTACTATTGCACTTAAATTCATACAATCTATGTTCCATCCGAAGAATTACCATGAAAGTATTTATAAAAAAAGCACAAAATGGCAACTTTACGGCGGTGGTCAAATGACAGAAGCCAAGCTGCTATATCAGGACCAATAATAGTGCTGCTTCTTTTTTAAATCTTATCAAGGAGCTCCAAGTAAATAGCAGAGGCATCGAACCCTATATGGCAGCAAAAGTAGTCTAATCATTGACGATTGGTAAACTCATTGATATGCAAGAAAGATTCCAGAGAGAAAAATGTCTCGCGCGACACAGTGAATAGACTTTTGTATCAGCTGACCTAGCTATGGATTCAATATATTCTTTCCTCTTCATCTCAGCCGAGAATATTAGCCCCATGAAGACGCAATGAGTCACTTTCCTGGAGGTTAGCATCAGCCATGCTGATGGAAGGCAGAGGGGGAGCTTTCAAATGGTTAATGGGAGAAGTTTAATTTTGGAGGCGATAAAATTGGCAAGTCGTCTTTTGCCCCAGTTTATGACTATCTTGAGGCCGTTTTTTTACATCGTCTACCATTTTGATCTTGTCGGATTGCTCAGCCTTACTATTGAAGCAAAGTAAATGGTAGTGTCGTCAGCCTAAATGCCAAGATGATAGCTGATGTCATCGTGAAGGTTGTTAGTGAAAATTAAAAACAGCGTAGGAGTATGAATGCGGCCCTGTGGGACACATGCGTTAGTACGGAAGGATCTAGACGAGTGGATGTTCAGGATAACTTTCATTTACGATTTGACAGCAAAAACTGGATCAGCTCAAAAATGTGTCCGGTGATACCGTAGCTTTTCAGCTTGTGGAGATGACCTAAATGCCAGACCCCGTCAAAGGTTTTCGAGATGTTCAATGCTACAGCCCGGGATTCAAAGTTATTATCTAGAGCATGATAGACACTTTCCGAAATTATCGCCAATAGATCAGCAGCTGACCTGGAGAAACGAAAGCCCTTTTGCATTTATGAAAAAGGGCTCTGCGCTGAGAGATGATGTTGAACCAAGTCAGCATTGAATAGGGCTTCTAGGAGTTTCCCCAAAAGAAGTAGCATGCTAACAGTGCGATAGTTGGATCGGTCAGACTGTTCACCAGAATTCTTAAAAACTTTAACAACAAACGATGTCTTCCAGCATGCAAGAAAACAGGAGGCGGCGAGGTATTTATTACACAGTTTAGAGAAAACAGGAGCCAGTTCGGGAGTTCACTTATTAATGACTCTTACATGCTTTGTGAAGATCAAAGTTAGAGATGATAGTAGAATCTATGGAAAGGCTTATATGCATATCGATCAACAGGGTATCAGTTCTAAGTGGGAATTTACTCCAGATGAATCAAGAGTAGAGTTTGAGGAGAATTTACGAGCAAAGCATTCATTGATTAGCGAGGGATGAATCGAGACTTGGCACCTATTTAGTACCCTCTTACAAACACGCCAGTAATCACGAGAGCCACAGTCGTTAGATCCTCTGCTGTGCCTCATTCCCTCGGCAGAGAGGGACGTAGCTCCATCGAGGATTCTCTTATATTTATTATGAACAGTAACGCATAGGCATCTGTTATGACTAGAGCTGTCACGCTGGTATAGCCGAAAATTGAGGTTCCTGTATGCTACGATGGGCGAGCATGTTGGTGTGAACCATTGAGAGGATTTCATTTAGTATTTCCGAGAAGGCATGAAACCGTCCATGCCGAATTTGACCCAGGTATATACCTCCTCAGTAGCGCAATTTTCAACTGCGAGGTAGAAGATATCAGTCTAAGTAGCGTCACAAAGGTATCCCCAATCAGCATTCTGGTAATGGACAGAGGTCTTGTAGATTGGGGGTTACTGTTTAATGGGTGCTATGAACTAAACATCAATAGCTACCACATAGTGGCCCGAGTTACCAAGCGGGCTGCATTGCTAAGCCCAAGAAGAGCGGAGAGAGTAGGTGAAAAATAAATCAAGTACAAAAGTTTCTCAATTTGAGAAACGAGTAGGAAATTTCACGATTTTAGTAATGGACTGGGCAATGAAAAAAAATAATGTTCTGTTTAACGGCAACATAAGTACCTTTAGAATGTTTCAGCTGCGTGTCATGGTAAGCATTAATATCACCGAAGACAAAAATGTTCGCAGATGGATGGAGAGACAGAGCCTTTTCGATACTTTTAACTACTGCGTCTAATATACAGTAGTCCTCGGAAGAAGATGGCGATAAAGGAGAAAGATACAGCTGACAGAGTTTAGTAGTAAAAGACCGAAGCACATGAAAGTGTAGTCAACGGCCTCGAGAAACAATTCCTTGGCCATCGGAAGATTATTTCGGATAAACACCAAGGCTATGCATGTGAGTGCTGGAATCTTTTCAGCAAAGGGAAAGATAGCCTGGAACCAAGCATTCAAGTTGATTTCTCAAAGCGCAAAGATATCTGACGACCGTTCCAGAAGAAAAGATTCTACGCAGCAGATGATGGAAGAGATACCACGAATATTGGAGAAAGAAAGTTTGATGTCGGTAGCTGTTTTTTTTTGTTTTTTTTGTTAGCTGATTTAGTTTTATTTCCTTTTGTGGTAATTTCCATGAGATACGTTTTGAGAAAAGATTAAAAAAAAGACCAGCATAATTGTCGCTTTCATCAATGACCATACAACCGGAAGTACACGCAGGGACACCTACCTATGAGCGACATAGCACGATATTATCCCACTCTAAGCGCTACCAAAGAGCCGGCGTGCCTAACGACTAGTCACAAACAGCAGCCAGCAAACTGGCAACTCGCTAACCTCATAATGGGTAGTTACAGCTAGTGGCTGGTCAGATCAGCAAAACGTAAAGACAGTTAAGTCATTGTAGTCGTGGTAGAAGAAAGACAGAAAACCGGTAAGCTATATCCTGATTGGGGAACAAGGGATGAACATTTACTCCTGCCTAATAGACATGCAAGGTGTGCAGGACGGACGATATCTACGCCTATTAATAAGTTCTGATGACTATTACCAAAGAAAAACATTAGGATTGTAAAACTTAGTTCACACTTGTCGCTTTAATTTTTCGGAATTGATAAGAAACAGTAGTTGAGCACATTCTAAATTAACCAAGTTGCGTGGAGGGGGAGAAGTAAGAAATTCGATAATTAATAGCAAAGAGGAGAACAATATACACACGACACAAAGAAGGTTAAGTGAAAACATCAGAGTCTAAAGCAAAAAACGGGACAAAAATAAAATAAAATTTAAAGAATGGCAGTGACATTTAAACATCTACAACAACAAGATGGCACAAGGCAATGTAATTCAATTACAAGAAACTCTACAAATGTTTCATTCCAGTCTTTAAGTTTCTCTTTTTTTTTAAAAAAACCTATTCACGAATTGTAACGGAAAATTAGAAATTTGAGTTATTTCTATTGAAATATCATCCTTTGACACCGAAAACTAGAATAGAACGTTCGTAAATATACGAATTATCTACACCTATATTCGCCATAACTTTAAATTCAGTGAACTAATGAAAAAATAATTGTTACCACGTATAATGTGTTTCGAGGCAAGGACCCACCATGCCACATACATTATAGCAACTCACGTAAATTTTCTCCGTATTCCAATAGTGAGAAGTAAGTTCCACGCTAACAACTACTTCCCACGAAACACTGCTTTGTGGAACCGACTCCGGAGAGGGTATTCCCCCGGTCATACAATCTTACCTGTTCATGGATCGGGTTAACCGTTAAATGAGGTAGTTCATGTTTAGTGACATTTTTTAAAATTTTTTTTTTACTTTACAGTAAGGTTCACCCTTCACAAGGTCGGGAGGAAGGCAACATAAAAGAATAACATTCAGAGAAATTTTTGTTGTTAAGTAAAACAGACCGTTAGTATATTGTAGATGAGAGGCACTGAAAAAACTAGAGCAAAAAAATAAAAGATGAAAACAAATGGCAAAATATAAGTCACGACACAAGAGACAAGCTGTAGACAGGTTATCGGTCAAAAGTAAAGAAAGTGCAACAAACGTAGACAGCATCGAGGTGTGCGGTGAATCCTCAAGCGACTCGAATATTACACAAGACACGTCTGCACTATCGTCAACAGAAGAATGAACAGAACCTTCCGGAATCACGATAATCATAAATCAAACATGGGTAGAAAAGTAATTTTATGGACATTTTAGAAGATACACCAGAAGAGTGGCTGATAAATCGACAAGAATCTGACGAGGTAGATGAAACCTTAGAAACAATGAGTTACTTTGAACAGCAGACTAAAATAACTCCAGAAAAAACAAGATGGAGGCTAAGTGCGACTGAGAGTTGTAGAAGTTATATTTTGATTAACATTTCTAAATAGATTTTAATGATGTTTGCTTGATAATGTGTCAGAATACGAAAACAACGAATATGGTTTTAAATAATTTGATATAAGAGATAGACGGATATTAACTGATTCATATATATAGACACAGATACATAGATAGATAGATTTCAATAGATTCAGATTGATTTCGATTGATTTTAATAGATAGATTTAGGTCGATAAATAGATATAACCTGATTGAAATGGATACATAGATTTTAACAGATTTAGATAGATTTCAACAGATTTATATATATATATATATATATATATATATATATATATATATATATATATATATATATATATATATATATAAGTGTGTGTGGGACAGAGACAGATTTCAACTGATTTAGATTGATAGATCGATAGTTAGATCTATTTCAACTCATTTAGAGAGATAGGTTGATGTTCGAATACATTTAGGTAGAGAGATCTCAACAGATTTATATACCTACATATATATATATATACATATATATATATATAGAGAGAGAGAGACATAGATAGATCTCAACTGATATAGATAGATAAATAGATAGAACTCAACTGATTTTTATACATAGATAGCTCTCATATTATTTAGATATGGATTCGATGTATTTCAAATGATTTAAATGTATACATTTCAATTGAGATAGATAGATAGATAGATAGATAGATAGATAGATAGATAGATAGATAGATAGATTTCGACAGATTTAGATTGATTTCAAATGATTACGGTTTTTTCCGGGCAAAATAATGCGTGTGTGTGTGTGTGTGTGTGTGTGTGTTTGCGCGAATGCGTACGTGCGTGTCTGCGTCTGCAGGTGTGTGAGAGAGAAAGAGAGAGAGGGAAAGAGAGAGATGCCGAATGAAGCTTCGGTAATTTGAACAGCGAGGACAAAGCAATATGCCCAGTTGCCAATACGTTGTTGAACAATATCCTTTATGTTCTTTATTGCAAAGAGCGAATAAGAATCTAATGTCCTCAGGGACGGTGGAAACTCGGTAGTAGAATGGATTTTTTTTTTCATGATTGAATTCGCATCACAATCACTAGTAACCCATATACATATATATATATATATATATATATATATATATATATATATATATATATATATATATATATATATATATATGCGCGTGCGCGTACTTACACATGCCTAATAGTGCAGAAATTGATCAAAAAAAGAATAATAATGAATCATCAGACGTGAGTTCAAAAATAAAATTCAGCATTTCACTTTTGCGCATAAACCGTTGATAGCAGCGCTTTCTACACTGGCATGCTTTTGCATAAAATCTTACAGACATTTGGTTCCGCCTCCAGGCGCTTCTAAACATCGACAAGCCGATTTAAAAGTGCAGCCGTCCATAAACACTGCAATACGATCGGCCTAATTTGAATTCGGCAATAATTCATATTTATCTTAAACAAACAACTTTCGTTATCATATGACCAACAGCCAAAAGCTTTCACACACATACATATGCATATATATATACATACGCACACATACATACATATATATATACATATATATATACATACATATGTGTATATATATATATATATATATATATATATATATATATATATATATATATATATATATATAAATATATATGTATGTATGTATGTATGTATGTAAGTATGCGTTTGTGTGTATATGCAGTTAAGATGTATATGGCGTAGAGGGAAAATAAAGAAAGTAAGCCACACATAAACAGTGTCATAATTCTGCACTAATGCAAGGCGATGTTTTACCCAAAATTTGCAATGGTCAACCCTTTAAACATTAAGCTTAGTAGATAGTTCTTTGCCAAATACTTTCTACAGTTTCCTTCGAGACCGTTCTTAGAAAAATATTAAGAGAACTCTCCTTTCTTATAATAATTACTTGTATGATTAAATTATTTGAAATTTATATGATATATATATATATATATATATGTGTGTGTGTGTGTGTGTGTGTGTGTGTGTGTGTGTGTGTGTGTGTGTGTGTAAATACATAGAAAGAACAGTAAGATATATAATCCGGTGTTCTTATAGATATTTTTATTTTTACACAATAGTGCTCAATGTAAATTTACAGAGCATTAATATTATAAATTAACTGATTTAAAATATGTTTTTTGCTACACAGTAATAACCATGTTTCAAAAGTGAAAGCTAAAAGCTTCGAATTTAATTTTGTAATTAAATTAAAGACATTAGTTCCATTTCATCTTCAAAGGAATTTTGGAGTAACTTATTTTTACATTTACAGTTTTAAAGGCACGGCAAATATTCATAATTCAGTGTTTCCAAGTATACAGAGAAATCCACTCATCCAGACAAGGGGTGGTAGCGTGTTCATTTTCAATTTTTGTTGTATCAGTTAATAGTTACATTCGAAAGCGGGGTTATGTTTAGGGATGGGTAGGGATGTATTTTTTAACTTAATTCTGACATCCGCTAAATGCATGTCGTCAGGATTTTTCATAAACATTTTTATTTTTAACGGCAAAAAATTCTTATGGCATTTTTTCTATTTGTATACTTAAAGATTTTTGGGGGATGTTTAGGCTAGAATATGATTTATTTAACTGCAATTCTAAAAAAAATTCACTTTAGCTTCCATTTTTGAAACATGTTTATTACTGTGTAGCGAAAAAACATATTTTAAATCAGTTAGTTTATAATATAAATATATATATATATATATATATATATATATATATATATATATATATATATATATATATATATATGAGAAGCGTGTACACAAACTTCGCCACCGAAGAGAGACAGTGTTATATAGCTTGAAGATTAAGCTGTGTCTATTCTGCTTATTTTTACTCTATACACCAGGTTTAGATCACTTTTACTCCATAAAAATAGTATAACTTTAAACTATTTTTTATCACACAGTCACAAGCACACATACACGTGCGCACACACACACACACACGCACATATATATCTGTCTGTGTATGTACGTATACCTGCCATCATTTTACAGATATATCTGAAATTTTACACCCATATATATATATATATAATATATATATATATATATATATATATATATATATATATATATATATATATACACACATACATACATACATATATATATATATATATATATATATATATATATATATATATATATATATATATATATATATATATATATATTATGCAGTTAGGCAACTATCATTGTTCAAACAACTGTCCAAATGTTCTATAATACCGAGCCCTATCGGCTACACTTTTAGCCATTATCAAGGATCATTTTATTTTTTACTTTTAATTGGGTATATGCGTTCGGTGTATGTTTTAGAGTTATAGTGTGTTTTATTTTCCGAACACAGTCAGCACATCGTGGCCGTGTTCGTAGTTAATATTATTAAGTGTTGGCTTTTCCTTTTTATTAGGTATTCCATTATTTTAATTTTTTTACGTGTTGATGGTGTTATTATGTTTGTATTTTCTACTAGTATGTTTCGGATGGAGTCTGTATTGTTTGTGCGGGTGTTTAAATGGGTTCTAATAAAAGTCTGGTCAGATAGCTGTAATGTAAGGCGTCTGGACAGGTATGTAATTGTGTGACCCATTTAATTATGTATAATAAAACATTTTAACATTGCTACACATCTGCACAATTTATTTAGATTTAAAAGCAAAATACAGCTTCTTTTTTCGAAACAAAAGGTGTTACAATATTTGAGGGCTTTACTCTGATCAAGCAAACAAATATAACTTACATTAAATTTAAAGTAAGCGAAGAAGCAAAAATATAAAAAATGTATTTTTATTAAATGGGTCCTGACCCGTAGATTCGCAGCTAACAGCAGTCAGGCATAAACTTAAAGCGGATATATATGGTTGCATACATTATAAGAACCAGACAATGCAGTTTCCTAAGAAATAAAAGGGTGCAGAGAATTAATGTAACAAAATGCTAAACAAGTTATATGCTTTGTGAATTTCCTACATAATTTGTTTGTAGTTGATAAATAAATTACTTCTTTAAGAAACTAGTAAATAATTTAAACATATAAAATTATTCGGTAAATTAATATGCAACTGTTAAATAAAGATCCTTAATATAAGACTTTGAGAACACTTCAATGTAAAATGTCAAAAATAGAAACCAAATACCAATACATCTGTACAAGATCTTACTAATACTACCAGGAAATTAATATAAAATTATATTAAATCCAGATTAATCTTATAAATAGAAAGATAAGTCATATATAGTGCAACGTGGCACAACTAAAATGTACGAAAAACAGGGTTCATATGAAGATCTACATCTTCTTGCCGTTTTTTTTTTTTATTTCATTTTAGGAATCTAAATGTTTAAAAGGTGATAATATATCATCATTTAAACTCCAAAAATATTTAGAAAGTGATGTACTATTTCTGTAAGTAGTATTGGTGAAGGACAAGATATGTTGATTCCACCTAGTCATAAAAGAATTCATAGTTCTACCAATATAGTATTTTTCAGCCGTTGGATTCTCTATTGTAGAGATAGTTCCAAGATAAACAAGAGATTTATTTAAATATGTTTAGAATTGGGCATTGGTCAAAATTCCTACAATTACACTGACCAATATCATTAACAATATTTATCTTGGAACGTGAATTATGATCCAGATTATTAAATTGTTTTAAAATTTTATTATCCTGTAACTTTATAACCTTCTCAAGATTATTGGTGCAGCTAAAACCTAGTTTTAATCTGTTTCTGTTAAATATTTTACTGAGAAGGTTACTTTTAGGAAAATGTTTATCAATCAAATGGAGGAACATATAGCCTAACTTAGTACTGAGTAATTGATTAAACTGGGGTGTGTGCCAAATGCTCTTCCTATTCATTTTCTTTGGACCACGATTATCATAATTTCTAAACTTGATTTCAGCGTACTTATAACGACTGTTCTTTAAAGCTATATTACAAACACTGCTAAATTAATAAAACACATTTTTGTCCGATGAGTGTTTGGTAATCCTACGTTTTTGTTAACAGATGGAGGGTGATTAGAATTGGGTTGAATATAAATTAGGTTTTCATTATTTTTTTTATATAAGGTTGAATTACATCATCAACGAAAGAGAGGAAAAGTGTTTGCGGTGTGACTGAGAGTTGTAGAAGTTATATTTTGATTAACATTACTAAATAGATTTTAATGATGTTTGTTTGATACTATGTCAATATACGAAAGCAACGAATATGGTTTAAAGTAATTTGATATAAGAGATAGACAGATATCTACTGATTCATTCATTCATATATATATATATATATATATATATATATATATATATATATATATATATGTTGCTTTCCAAATGGTTACTTATATGCACACGGCATATATATTTATATATATATATATATATATATATATATATATATATATATATATATATGAATATATATATGAATATATATATATATATATATATATATATATATATTCATATATATATATATTCATATATATATATATATATATATATGAATATATATATATATATATATGTGTGTGTGTGTGTGTGTGTGTGTGTGTGTGTAGACAGCCATTATGATTGCCTCTGGGTTTTGATTTCAATGTCCAATTTTATATTTACATACGCTCTATCCTTCATATTAACTTTAACCGATAAATATGCCATGCCTTAAGACTATATTTTATCATAATATATATATATATATATATATATATATATATATATATATATATATATATATATATATATGTTTACGCGTATTTCTTGAATTTATCAATAATTTATATGCGTGCGTTATCAGTAATCTATGATTTTTATTATGCACACATAAGAAACATTAGTTTCTAACAAGATTGCTCGTTTCATATCTTTACCAAGCAACTCTTGCCTGATGCCTACTACACTAACATTAATTTGTTCGCTCATGTAAGCCTTCTTCATGTTCGATCAGCGATGAGTCACCAGTGGCCGCTATTTTTCCTTCCCTCATTTCCTTCCTTTCCCACTTGTGGCTCCAGTGAATGAAGAACATCTCAGGAGATTCGCTGAATAGATTTCTAGTCGCGGTAAGCGAAGTACACCGTTACTCGCCTCTTTGGCTGTATCGACATTCTCTGCTATGTCTAAATAGTTTGAATATCATTGTGCCGTTCAATCAGCCTCTCAATATTGTGAGTTTTTAATTGACGGAGAGGCGCAGAATAAAAGTGATATAAAATGATCTATATAACGAAACATTAGAATCATGTAGAAAATGTCGATTCTGGTATAGCAAACAGAAACATATTATTTAGTAGAATAGCGCTTTAAATAATGAAAGATCAAAATTTAATAATTCATATATTTAGGGAAGGAAGCAACATTAACTATATATATATATATATATATATATATATATATATATATATATATATATATATATATATATATATATATAGGTAACTATACTCGTGTCGAAAAACCTTCGAACTCTTGATTTAACAATAGCCAAATCAATCTCGAAGGGAAAAAATGTTTTAAAAAAGAAAGAGCCAGGAACATGGAAGTCTGTCGAAATTAATCGCACAGATACAGTTCAAGGCCCAAAGAAAAAACCCCGACACGAATAAACAACTAACTAAAGAGCTCCCGATCCTGACGATCAGCCTAAGTGAAACCTTGGTAGGTTTGTCTGGCTCATTAGGTTTGACTATATATATATATATATATATATATATATATATATATATATATATATATATATATATATATATAGTGTGGCTAGACGTATATATATATATATATATATATATATATATATATATATATATATATATATATATATATAGGTAGAGGAATCGGAGAGACTAGTTTGAATTCCAGTCGAATCTATTACATTCACTTACGTGCTAATACCCTGGGGAAAGTTGTGAATCCTCTTCTCCCCCTCCTGCTATGGGTAAATAGCAAGACAGACTGGGTTCTATAGCCTTGGATGGCAACTGGTCTAGGAGAAGGTCAACTCTGAATTCAAAACCTGCGGAGGGTCCTCTGGGGACCTTGTGGCACTTAGTGCACCAGGTCTCTGTATTTTGCCCTTCAAAAAGTGAAGATGGTCCTGCGCGAAACCTTCACCACTATAATCAAATATCATGTGCTGTTGTCGGTTTCTTAGGAACTGATTTATTTCGGTTGAGCTCTCTGGGGAGGATGTGTGGGTTTGTAAACAGTGACTATTACGGCTAATAATGCAAGACTCTTCGGTAAATCGAATCGAGTTCTCTCAGTCACTGTGTGTTTATCTAAATATAAGTACGCTTAAATTCATCTTCTTCTCTGCCGTGTGCCAACGGCTTGAGGGTAAAATTTCCGACTGACGCGAATTCAGCCGGTTTTCGATTCTAGCCAGAGGCAACCGGACGTCTAGCCACACTGATGAGCTGTGATACAGCGAAACAGTCTGTCTGTGGATGACAATATATATATATATATATATATATATATATATATATATATATATATATAGATGTATGATGGGATGAAGAACAAATAGGAAATGTTTATATATCTAACATGTTTCACATTTATTAAAGTTATTTCACGGAATTAAATGTGAAAAAAATATACTATTTTTATTTCTGTGTTGTTTGATTTTACTGCTTAAGCAGACTTGATGGGCATTTGGCTTGTCAAGCAGTATTCACGTCTATAATTTATATGTGTAAGTTTATCCTTCTACAAGTTTGTATATGCGGCATTAGGATAGTAATGTATATCTGTTGGTATGTGTCTAATAGGCAGTATTTATGCTTGCCGGCTAATTTTACCTCATTTCACACACACACACACACACACACACACACACACACACACACATATGTATATGCGTGCGTGCGTGTGTGTGTGTGTGTGTGTGTGTGTGTGTGTGTGTGTGTGTGTGTGTGTGTGTGTGTGTGTGTGTGTGTAAAAGTGGACCATATCAGTGATACAACGTATGTAAATATAAAAGTGAACATTGAAGTCAATACCTATTGGCGACAGTGTTTCATGCTTAAACACAAATATGGTCTAAAGATTACGTTTAAATACGCGTTTTGACCACAATATTCACTTTTATCGGTGACGTGAAGAGGTTTGGTAATGATTCTTGACGCCAGGGTGCAACTCCGCGATTGAATACCCTGAGACACAAGTAGGGATCCTTTAGGGCTTAGTACAGAGATATATGATAAACTAATTGTTTTGAGTGGCCCCACAGATAAAAATCTAAATGACTGAGGTCAGGTGAGCATGCAGGCTATAGAACCGGTCCTCCCCTACCTATCCTCTATTCCTTGTTGATGCCAGCAAGTGAGTTATCAGATATCACACGTTGCAAATGATACGTATACGAGTTTCTCTTTATGGTAATATGAGCTGTTCTATGCAATACTATGATATGTACGACATGCTAGTGGCAGTGGATGTGTGTGGAAACCTTGCTCGTTTCAAATAGCCTGGAGAATGTGTTCTTCCTGGTCAGGAATAGGAGAGTATCTTGTTCTTCCTCGAGCCATAGCTTGTGGTACCACGGATCCTGATCCAGCAACGCACCGATAAACATCAGCAAAGTTTGGATGACTCGGTTCCCTTCGGTATGAAATCGCTATCTGATACAGCCGTGTAGCCACGCGTCCACTACCATTCGCGCGGTCGTGGCTAAACTTATATCTGTCTGCTCACGATATGTATATTCTGCCATTGTTAAACGAAACTGGCTACTACACATGGGAACGTTGATGACATAGCCACAAATTTACACGAATGACAAATGTAACATTTAGAAAGTATTTTTGATACAACATGTATATATACATATATACATATATATATATATATATATATAATATATATATATATATATATATATATATATATATATATATATATATATGTCTATATATATACATACAATGTCGGGAAAAACCCGACAATGAAATCATAGCTTCACTTGATGTTGAAAACTTATTTACCAATGTCCCTGTTAGTGAAACTATTGACATAATTATAAGAAATATATACAGTAACTCATCTTTACCCCCACTTAAAATTAATCCTAATATATTACGGAAACTACTATTAGCTTGTACTACTGAAGTCCCTTTCTTAGATCATAATAATAATATATATATACAATGTGATGGTGTCTCTATGGGTTCAGTACTGGGTCCGACATTTAGCAATTTCTATATGTCGAACCTGGAAAATAAGATATTTACAGACTTTAAAAAACCATCCATCTATGTAAGATACGTTGATGATATTCTTATGTTAGTTGAAAATACAGATGAAATACTTCAACTACAAAAATGTTTCCAAAATAATTCTGTCCTCAAATTCACGTATGAACTCAATACTAATAATAAAATTCCTTTCCTTGACATATTGATAAACACAAATAATAACAAATTTACTATTTCGCCATATAAAAAACCTACTAGCATAAATTCATGTACACTTAACTACAAGAGCGAATGCCCATATTACTACAAAATAGCAATTATAAAAAATCTAATACACCGTGCAGAAACTAATTCATCCACAAAACAGATTTTTTACAGTGAACTAAAGAATATAAAACAAACACTTGTTAATAATAGTTTTCCAAACTATATAATTGATGAACAAATAAGATGCTTTCTTAGAAATCTCAATACTAAGCAAATAGTACATAATACTGCTTCTACTAATCTCAAACATATTAATCTCCTATATCGTAATCAAATGCATACTAATTATAAACAAGATGAAAATATACTAAAAAAATTAGTAAATACTAACATATCCACAACAGATCCTAGCAAAAGAATTAAGTTAATTATATACTACACTAAATCTAAAATATCCAACTCAATTATTCGAAATGATTCTTCTCCCCCGGTTAGCGATTTGAAAAAAAACAACATAGTTTACAAATTCAGGTGCCCTTTGGGAGATTGTATCTCCAACGAACTAAATAATATCTATGTTGGTCACACCACAAACTCGCTTTCACGACGCTTGACACTACATTTGAATGATAACTCTAACATTTTTAGACATTTAAAACAACATGCCTGGCCGCATACACAATTCCGGAAAATCCTCGTCGAAAACACAATTATACTTAAACATGAAAACAATAAACAAAAACTAAAAATTCTTGAAGCTATATACATAAAACAGTTGAAACCTAACCTGAACAAAATAAACTATGAAATCTCCAAAAATATCCTTAAATGCCTATAATTAGTAACAGAAGTCATTGGTTCATACCAACGGCTTTCCATACTCAATACTCATCGGATTCACTCTCGCGTGGTCATGTGTGACGTCATGAGCTGTCGTGCGATTTTCGTTTTCAGCGTTTTATATGCACGTGTTTATCGTTGCTTGGAAATCATCCATGTAAACAAATAATACTATCATCAATTTCGTGTTCGTGTATTGCATAAATATATTGTGTAATTGTCATCTTTGATAATGGCTTATGTAAGCCGAAAGCTCAGATCGGATTAAATAAAAAAAAGTATGTATCAATATTGTGATTTTCTTTCATTATTTAATGATAATGTTATTAAGATTATCAGACTATATGAAAAAAACTTGCATAAAATATATAGACAACGCTTATCTATATTATTTAATGAGACATGTATTAATGAAAAAATGCTGCCTAAATACACACAATTTAAATTACATGATCCAGCAGCTCATAATACTATCAATACTTGGAATTATAAATGTAGCCTTGTGAAAAGGCAAATTGAAATATCCAAGGAAAAATTGAACACACTTAACAGCAACAAACAAGAATTATACGATAAACTAAAGGATATAACTACCCCGGACCAACTGGAGGAAATTACGCATAGACTCACGGAAATTATCAACAAATCTGAAGCACAACACCGGTTTAAAATTGTTAAAAAACTGAATACATTATACAAAGGTAATATCACACTTCCTGACAAAACGGATAAATACATTAACCTTTCTAACTATGAACTAACCAAGCACCAAAAAGAATTACTTAATCTTGGACCTAACTGCCATATATATCGTAAGTACAATCGACTTTTCAAAAAAATAGAAATCGAAACCCTATACCAAAACATTGTTAAACTCCAGGATGAACAGCTAATAAAAACTACACCAGAATTCAAAGACTTACTTAAGGCTGAGGCGCTCAAGGATCGGCATGATAAAAGCCGAAACTCCTCAAAAATACTTACTAAACAACTGAAAATTGCCGCACAAGAACTACGCAACCACCCTGACATAATCGTAAAAAAAGCTGACAAGACCAACATTTTCGTCCTTCTAAACAAATTAGATTATAACAAAAAACTTGACCACATACTCCATGATCACATAAAATTTAAAAAACTCAACAATAATCCGACCAACCAACTAAAATCAAAGCTTAATAAACTCATTAATGCTAATAATGCCGAACAGAACTCATTAAAACTCCCTAAGATTGTTGGTGATTATAGGCCTGGTTACATATACGGCAATATAAAAACACATAAACCTAACTATCCTCTCCGTCCTATCATATCACAAATTCCAACTCCTGTATATCAACTAACAAAATACATCAACCAACTCATTACTCCTTATCTTTCTAGTAAATATAGTGTTAAGTCAACATTAGAAGTAATCCAAATCCTAAAAAGCGAAAAACCCGACAATGAAATCATAGCTTCACTTGATGTTGAAAACTTATTTACCAATGTCCCTGTTAGTGAAACTATTGACATAATTATAAGAAATATATACAGTAACTCATCTTTACCCCCACTTAAAATTAATCCTAATATATTACGGAAACTACTATTAGCTTGTACTACTGAAGTCCCTTTCTTAGATCATAATAATAATATATATATACAATGTGATGGTGTCTCTATGGGTTCAGTACTGGGTCCGACATTTAGCAATTTCTATATGTCGAACCTGGAAAATAAGATATTTACAGACTTTAAAAAACCATCCATCTATGTAAGATACGTTGATGATATTCTTATGTTAGTTGAAAATACAGATGAAATACTTCAACTACAAAAATGTTTCCAAAATAATTCTGTCCTCAAATTCACGTATGAACTCAATACTAATAATAAAATTCCTTTCCTTGACATATTGATAAACACAAATAATAACAAATTTACTATTTCGCCATATAAAAAACCTACTAGCATAAATTCATGTACACTTAACTACAAGAGCGAATGCCCATATTACTACAAAATAGCAATTATAAAAAATCTAATACACCGTGCAGAAACTAATTCATCCACAAAACAGATTTTT
>OZ038476.1:10064745-10074745 GCA_964036315.1 Acanthosepion esculentum
CTATATATTTTTAAATATCCGTGACTCGTGTGTACCTTATCCTATCACGCCATATTTTTTTCTATGCATTTCTGGATATTTCTGATTAGTTTTCATTCGAACCTTGACGTATTTGTTTTTTGACTTATCGTTCTTCCTTTTCTCCATAGGAAAAGACTAAACCGCTTCTACCTTCCTTTTAGACTTACCATTTTCTTCATTCAGACTCTCAATGATTGGTTTCATCCTGTGCATTCTAACTCGCCAGTGAATATTTGTTTCGAGCGAGAAACAATTTACTTTCTTCTATATCTTTGCCATCCTCTCTATCACTCGCTATATCTTTACTGAATATATCTCACTTTATAAGTTATTTATATCTCACTTTATAAGTTAAAATTGTCTTTTAATCAACTCACCCCAAGCAAGGCGAAAATGCCACGAAGGCGCAAGGAGCTTTTGGGAGTGAAAGAGAATGAACAGATTTTAGAAGGGACCGGAAAACCAATTCTAAACAGGGAATAAGGGATTAAAAAAATATTCCTGCTCAAAAGGCCGAAGAGCTGTGAACCGGGAGACAATCTAACCTAGTTCCTCATATTTATGAGAAAATAAATAAATATATTAGAAAATAACATGTCAGTGTTCTGACGGAGACTTTAGAAGTATAGAATTGAAGAAACCAAAAACAGTAAGCAGTGAATGAATCACTACTACTGTTCAAAAAACAGGGGAGGAGTGTGAACAGAGTCATTAGCGAACCTATCAACTCCTATTAAAGTATTTCGTATCTGTCTAAGTACGAGGGTCATTCAATAAATAAGGTGAATTTTTCGGTATAAGGACTTCTAATACAGATAGAAGCTTACTTTTTTTCAACGTAGTCTCCCAGTACTGTGACACATTTTTCCCATCTGTGCACAAGCTTCCGTATTCCCTCAGCGTAAAAATCTTTGGACTAATGTCTCAGCCAGTCGCTCACAACACTTTTGACTTAATCGTCACTTTTAAACTTCGTGCCTCTCGTGAACGCTTTCAAGGGACCAAACAGGTGAAAGTCTAAAGGGACAAGGTCTGGGCTGTAAGGGGGATGAGGGAGCAGTTCCCAGATCAGCTCGTTGATGGTCTGCACTGTTTGGGCTGCTGTGTGAGGCCTTGCGTTGTCATGATGCAAGATGACTCCTTCTGACTGATGACCCCTGCGTTTGTCCCAACAGATAAGCTCAAAGTCCTTGCAATGTCATCCACTGTCACCCTTCTGTCAGACTGAATGAGGTCATTGACTGATTCGATCACCTCAGGAGACCTCCCTTCTGTAGGCCTCCCAGGACTGCCTTCATCCTCAACACTGCTCAGTCCTTCTTTAAATAATTTAGCCCACTTGTAGACATTTATTTGGCTGAAACATGTGGCACCAAACATAGTTGACATTCTCCTATGAATTTCAACTTATATTGCACCCTTCAGCAACCAAAAACTTAATAACTGACCGCTGTTCAATCCTGGAGCATGCTTCTTGGTCAGCCATATTTGTTAATCGCCAAAACTCTCAAAGTTTCTTTTTTAATCTTTTTTAATTTTCTTTTTTAATCTAAGAAATTAAATGAATGTGAAAAAGAAGTAAAACAAAAAAAAATAATAAAGAGTAAGCTTCTATCTGTATTAGAAGTCCTTATACCTAAAAATTCAACTTATTTATTGAATGACCCTCGTATATTCAAATATATCTACTTTTTAAAATGCCATATTTTTTCGGAAGTTAAGCGATCACATCTCTCCAAATGTCCCTTTTTCTTTATAGTTTTGAATTACCATGTCTTATTGGGAAATTTAATGAATTTGTTTCACTTTATGTTTTCCACGGTTTTGCATTTTTGCGGTTTCCTTCACTAAAAATATTTTCCGCCCAAGTCCAGTCTACTCTGCTGTTTAACCCATATTTGAATGAATAATTGCGGATTCATGCCTTTCACAACTATAGTGAATGGATTTGACGGCGACTAACTAGTTGTCACTCTGTTCTCATATTCCTCATTTCACGCTGATAACAGTTAGGCTACCCGCATATCTGTACATCTCGCTTAATCTCTAAGCACATCTCGTTCTATCGATGAACATACACCCATGTCCGTTTATTTCTCACCATTGTTGCTCGACTGTGTTTTATGGAAAGTAAAATTCAGGCTTTTCTATGATGATTCTAAAGGCCTACATGCTTCCAGAAGTAGGAGTGATGGAGAAAATTATTTCTAGTCACTAATCCCTTCATTTGGTCACGTTTTAATTTAAGATAAGCCTAGTTAATATTTATAAACCTGTCTATCCGCATTTTGTTGTTATTTTGTTCTGCCTTTTCGGTCTTTATACACTTTTTTAACAGCCAGAGAACAACCGTTATTCAGTTGTTTGCTTGGATCCCACAATCCATTCTTCCATCAATACATGTTGGTGAAAAGCAAATAAATATGGTTTTCCTATTTATCATATTCACAAAGTTCTTCCAATTTCGTTTTCCTTCTTTCCTTCCTTCATCTATTTCTTCGTTACTTCCTTCCCCCCTTCCATAATTCCTTCCTTCCTTCATTCCGTCATTCCTTCCTTCCTTCTTTCCATCCTTCCTTCCTCGATTCCTTCTGTCATAAATTCCTTCTTTCTTTCTTTCTTTCCTTCCTTCCTTCTTTTTTTCACCATCCATTCCTTCTTTCTCTTCTTCCTTCCCTCATTTCTTCCATCTTTCGTTTGTTGGTTCCTTCCTTCCTTCTTTCCATCATCGATTCCTTCCTTCCTTTCATTTCCTCTTTCCTTCCTTGCTTTCTGTCTTCCTTACATCTTTCTTTCTTTCTTTACCATGTTCTCCATTCTCATAGTCTCGAAATAGATAATTTTCCTTGTTTAATATATTTACAAATTTTTTCCAATTTCGTGTTCCTACCTTCCTTTCTTCCTTCCTTCCATCCTTACTTCTGTCATCCATTGCTTCCTTCTCTCCTTTTTTCTGTCATCTATTTCTTACTTCCTTCTTTTCCTTCCTTTATCCATTCCTTCCTTCCTTCCTTCCTTCCTTCCTTCTTTCCTTCCTTCCTTCCTTCATTCATTCATTCTATCATCGGTTCCTTCCTTCTCTCTTTCATTCTGTCATCCATTCCTTCCTTCTTTTCTTTTCTCGTTCCTTCTTTACTTTCTATCTGTCTTCCTTACATCGTTCTTTCTTTCTTTCTTTCTTTACCATTTTTTCCATTCTCGGAGTCTTCAAATAGATAATTTTCCTTATTTATTATATTTTAAGATTTCTTCCAATTTCGTTTCCATTCTTCATTCGTTCCATCCTTATTTCCTCACATCTTTCTATCTGTCTCCCTTCCTTTCGTCGCAATCTTCTCCACTCTCATATTCTTCATACACTACTCATTTAATTTCTTTCTTTGGTTGTCTTTCAATTATTTTGTGTCTTTACTAGAGTATCCCCCTTGTTTCTTTTTATTTTTTTTTAATCCATTGATATTCTTAACTCATCTATGTAAAGAGATGTGCTACAATCTAAAATATATATATATATATATATATGTGTGTGTGTGTGTGTGTGTGTGTGTGTGTGTGTGTGTACATACATACAAGAGTATCATGATTAAGAATAACATTTTAGGCGCCTTTCGGCCGACAGTTCTTCAAAAACTAAAACGTCGACAATATAAGACGAAGCAGCTGATAAGAAACATAGTGGTGATGTTTTTCAGCTACATTAATTTTTTTTTATCTTAGCAACTCTTAGCTGTCTCTCTCGCTCTCTCAATCTATCTATCTATCTATCTATCAATTATATATATATATATATATATATATATATATATATATATATATATATATATATATATATATATATATATATATATTCAGACATTTTTATGTTTATACATTCATTTTATTGATACAAATATTTAAGTAAATGCTCTGTTTATAATAAACAGTATTAATAACATTTACCAACCTGAATGTCCGAGAAAGTTTCATAGAAAATATTCGTCCTCCGAAGTCTGCTCTGTCAACTCTATGAAAATTTCTTGGGCATTCAGGCCGGTAAATGTTGTTTAATACTGTTTATTATAAAACAGAGCTTTTACTTAAATATTTGTATCTATAAAAAGAATGCATAAACATAAAAATGTCTTAGAAATAATTGTCGGACATTGTTCATTTCATTACATATATATATATATATATATATATATATATATATATATATATATATATATATATATATATATATATATATATATATATATATCAATGGTATCAACATCTTTCTCTTTATATTCTTTTTCTTTATTTAAGCCTTCGTTTTATCCCCTGCTTTGTTTTCCTCCTTTCTTGTTGTCATTCATCTTTTTCGAAATATTTTGTTTTGGTTCATTCGCATATTCCTTGCAGTTTTTCATTCGTTTTTTTTTTTTAACTAACCTTTCTTTTTTATTTATACGTTTTCCAATGTTTCCCCTTGGAACTCATTATTTATATATTCCCCCCACCTTTTCGCCTTTAGCCAATCATCTTCCACTGCAAACACGTGATAGATACCTAACTCCACACCCTTTTCCTACCTGACTCCAGGGTCCCGGCCAGACTTCAACCAAACCACACCCCCCAAAAAAAATCTTCACAGATCGGTCCAAAGGAACCCATTCATCATAAAGAACTGCACACTGAATTATCATCTCTCACCATCCGCTCGTTAGGGCCGACATTGACTTAATACCGATACAGCGGCTAGTTCCGCATGGTTACCACACCCTGTACTCTCGCGCCCCCTGGTCTCGCAGAAAAGAGGACAGTGTCCGGACAAAGAAAGCGTATAAGCATTATTAGATATCTTGATAAATAGAATAAGAGATAAGTGAATAAGAACAGACAGGAGAAAAATACATCGTCTTCACAATAACGACCGAAATAATCTATCACGTCTCCCCCCTCTGTTAAGATCTTTTTATCCACTACTCACGCCTGGCAGCCTCGTTTTCGATCCGACTCGTTTCTCACTCGCAACGATGCACAAAAGGCGAGGCTGAAGTCTGCTCTGTGACCTCACGACGAACCACATTGTACACGTGGCAAGCCATGAGTATCTGGGAGAGGAGACAGAAAGTAGGCGAAAAAGTTTTGAAAAGGAAACTTTTTTTTTTTTTGCAAATGGACAATGACTGCTCCTTTAATTTACTGCGTTCAGACAACTGTCTACAGTTATCATCCAGTTAAAGAATGTACTGAATAGAATAGAACACGACTAAATCTGAAGAGAAAAAGTGAAACAAGGAACTTTTGTAAACATGCAAAGATATTTTTTTTTAAATTTCGCTTTGTTATAAAAACACTGCACGCAAACAAACACAAGACATAATAAACAAAATAAAGATTTATCTTAAAGCACAAGTGATCGGTATCTTTCGGTTTCTGGCATATGCGCAAATCGATCTATTGCTGTAATTGGTTGAAATATTTTGGATTATCGCCAGTTGTTTAATAGGAAAAACTGCAGAGAAAACGAAATCGATTAATGCCTTTATAATACAGCTTTGTGTAATTATTTGTATATATTAAATTCGATGCAGACATAGAAAAGTTTATGTCACGAGATCAAAATAATGAAAAGTATTCAACATTGTGCTCTCTCTCTCTCTCTCTCTCTCTCTCTCTCTCTCTATCATCTTCTAATATATATATATATATATATATATATATATATTGATACAACATATATATATATATATATATATATATATATATATATATATATATATATATATATATATTGATACAACAATAGTTAATAAAAATGAACACGCTACCGCCCCTGTCTGAATGGTTGGATTTCCTATATCCTTGGAAACAGGAAATTATGAATTTATATGTGCCTTTAAAACTCAGTAAATTTAAAAATAAGTTATTGCAAAATTAAATTTGAAGATGAAACAGAACGAATGCTTCTAATTTAATTAAAATATTTAGCTCCAGTTTTTGAAACATGGTTATTACTGTGTGGTGAAGAAACCATATTTTAAATAAGTGAATTTATAATATTTATGCTCTGTAAATTTACATTGAGCACTGTTTTGTAAAAATAAAAATAAAAATATCAATAAGAACACCGGATTATATATCTTACTATTCTTTCTTTTTATATATATATATATATATATATATATATATATATATACCTGGTGTAAGAGCGAAATTGTCCAAATCGGGTAATTGTCCATACCACAAGGTATTTAATACTTAATATACCACTAAACTAATTGAGTTCCTTTAATCAAGGTTTACAGATAAGTCGTTTAGCCATCGTGGCACCCTTTGTTGTAAGAATAAATGAAGAACCATTTGAACTATTCAGCTAGAAAAAGAACAGGTTTAAATTGTTTTATGTCAGACCCACTTTCTTCCCAACTCAGCAATGGTGAGAGGAAAAAGTTAATTCAGGCCTTCAGTACCGGCATTCATACCCTGGCTTCAATCTTCGAAGTCCATTCAAGAACCATCAAGTTTAAAACGAGGGAACAGAACAGAAGAAAATTGGATGAGAAACACAAAAAATCATTTTCTCTGCTCATCGCCATTTCTCTCAGCCATTTTGTAACTAAAATGTTTCCATTCTTGTGAATATTCCTATGTGTATTTCGTAAATTTCACACACACGGATATATATATAATATATATATATATATATATATATATATATATATATATATATATATATATATATATATATATATATATATATATATATATATATATACATATATATATATGTATATATATATATATATATATATATATATTATTTACATTATTCGGACTATTGTCCTTATGTTTATCACCATACTTATTACAAAGTTCCGGCCGTTGTACCCTCCGGCCTTCTTCAGATGTTTGGAATGTCGAACTAAACCCTTTAGTGTGAGTCCAATACCCGGTTAAGGCAGTGGATAACTTTCAAATTGAAATTAACAGGATATAACTGAAAACTGACATCCATTAAACATGGCACGTGGAACTAGAACAGTCTAGCCCAGTGAGCGAAATAAAGGGTTCAATTCGACATTCCAACCAACTAAAGAAGGCCGGAGCGTACAACGGCCGAAAGGTTGTGTTAAATATGGTGACAAAGATGAGGACAATAGTCCGAATAATGTAAATAATGTACATAATACCTCATCCCAGAAATATATATATATATATATATATATATATATATATATATATATATATATATATATGCACATATCGGTTAAACTAAATAAACATAAAAATATGAAATCAATTTTGCGCTTTCTTAAAATTCAATACCAGAAATAACGTTCATGTGTTATATTTAAAGAAAATTAATTGAAACATGTAACGGAAACCAAATTGGTATTAATCTGGACACTGTCTATCTCAAGACACGCTGAGGGAACATTCTCTGAAACCTCAGGATTTTTTCATATCGATTTTGTGGCAAAGGCTGGATCGAAGTATCTGTTGACACATATAATTTAATCTGATGCACGTGTTGGTTTACTGCACTGTTTAAATTAATTTTTTAGATTGACGCGATCAGTTCTCAACGGCCAAGACCTTCTACTTATATTACAGCACGATCGCCAAGTAATCCAATTTATATTTAGTGGGGGATTCGTAGCCATTGTTTATTTTTACTGCCAACAAACCGACCGAGGCTTTAATTTTCGTCCTATAGCAGCAGCAGCAGAACGCCAAGCAAAATAAAAACTGTAATGATACTATTACTACTAATGGTGCTTTATAGTGACTGACCGTAAATAGAAGCAGAATAAATGTGTTTGTTGACGCCTGATATAAAAGGAAGAAAATACAAATCAGTTGAAAATAAATTAAAACAAATGGAGAAAGAAGAAAATAATTAAGGAAGCAATAAATTTAAAAAAAAATGAATTTATGATATTTATAATTCTGCGTTAAATTTTCTTTCAGATAAAGTACATCGCATAACATTGAAAAATATTTCGAAATAAGTGCAAATTATACTGTTTCATCATTTCAATCTGGCATTGCTTGAACATTCCTTAAGAGCCTTCATTTATTGCAAGTTTGTCATTTGAAACCAGTTGAACACTTCAAATACTCATGGAGTAAACACTCATTGTCTCTAATGTAATTTAAAAAGATTTCTTTAATTATCGTTTTCCCGATAATGTTACCATATAAAATGGATGTGCTCATCATAATCAAGAAATAAGAATGGAATATAATCTTTAACTGTAATTAGATAAAAAAATGTTTAATACGAAGATTCCGAAACTTGGAAATCGTCAAAATCTGGGTCAAGATAAGATGACGGTATAGCAACCGCTTAACAAAAAATCTCATTCCTGATAGCAGACCTGATTTTAACAATTTACATAGGGTATGATTATAATAGGTCCCGTCGGTAAAATTGCTTAACAAGAAATAATACAAAACAAATGATGAAAGAAAGGGGAGAACAATTTGAAAATTCGGAAGTCTTTCCAGAAAATTCTGACCTACAATTGACCGCAATTTGATGTGGAGGTCAGAAAAGATAAATCAAATGAAAATCTGCTTTTCATGCCTATTTGATAACTATATCACTATATAATATTTCGCTATTCTGCATAATATATTTGGGCTCGGTTATACTTATTTTGAGACAAATGTAGATATTCCCTTCCCATTGTTTCACAGAAACTTCTAGAATCATTAAAGGATCCACGTATTCACTTAAATTAATTGACATATAAAATTGGAAAGCAAAAGTTCTCAGTAGGCAGATTAAAGATTATAAAACATATTTGTTTATATAAAAGGTTTGCTTATTTTCACACATTTCAATACATATGCACATAGATGTTCTCTAGTAACCTACACTCCATTTGTTTATTATAAGGCCATTGACTCAACAAACTAGGATGTATGTGGCCATTTCTAAAGCAAATAAGTTCTTTACAGGATGGGGTTCATTGCATTATATCCAACTGTTTTTTGAATTCAAAGTCGACCTTCATCAACACTAGTTGACAACTAGGGTTAATATTTAAACCATCACGGGGCAGAGAATAGTGGGAGAAAAGATGTATCCATTCTCTTCGTAAGGGTATTTTGGCGCGAAAATATATGTAACAAACAAGACGGAAATACGAAATTGGCAGGCATGTTTCTCATTCTGCGTAATAATTACATATCGCGCAGATTTCTCACACCCCTATATATATATATATATATATATATATATATATATATATATATATATATATATATATATAGAAAGAGAGAGAGAGAGATTAGATTTGATACAGAGGTTGTAGATGGAAACTGATTACCCAACCACCCCTCATTAATAATGATTTAAATTTTCCGTAACCTTAACAAGTAATAACATCAAGAGATTTGTGCTTATAAACCCAGTAATTTTAAAAATAATTTGTTCCAGAAATCGCTTGAAAATTGATCAGAGATAAAGATTTGATATTTAATTCCGTAATTAAATTTATAGTTTAATTTCTGATTTGGAAACATGGAATTTCCTCTGTAGCGATGGAACCATATTTTTAATTAGTATATATATATATATATATATATATATATATATATATATATATATATATATATATATATATATATATGTTTATAATTAAAATTGTAACTCATTATATATATGGTTATACCGTCTCTATTTGAATAAGAGATGTGGTTAACCATATTTCTTTGCTTAGGGACCAACATCAACGATTCAACACAAGGCTCACAGACAAATATAGGAAGTTTAAAGACAAATACAATAAAAGTCCTAATATCAAATGGAGGTTTCTCGGACGAGAACGGACAATAAAAGTTACTGGTGGATGTTGCAATTTATGTCAAGAAGAGAAACTAGCCGCTGCAACTCATACTGATAACAGTGAATGGCTTAGTGAAAGATTGGAAATAATGGCAAAATGCAGAAACTTGATAAAGTTTATGTTGGAGAATTATGAGTCAGGATTAGCTAAGCATA
>OZ038476.1:10079745-10082245 GCA_964036315.1 Acanthosepion esculentum
CTGACAGGAGGGTGACAGTGGATGACATTGCAAAGACAAAGGGGTCATCAGTCAGAAGGAGTAATTTTGCACATTGACAACGCAATGCCTCACACAGCAGCCAAACGGTGCAGGTCATCAACGAGCTGGGCTGGGAACTGCTCCCTCATCCCCCTTACAGCCCAGACCTTGCCCCTTCAGACTTTCACCTGTTTGGTCACTTGAAAGCGTTCACGAGAGGCACAAAGTTTAAAAGTGACGATGAAGTCAAAAGTGTTATGAGCGACTGGCTGAGACATCAGTCCAAAGATTCTTACACTGAGGGAATATGGAAGGTTGTGCACAGATGTGAAATGTCTGTGACAGTGCTGGGAGACTACGTTGAAAAATAAAAAAAAGTAAACTTCTATCTGTATTAGAAGTCCTTATACCGAAAAATTCACCTTATTTATCGAATGGTCCTCGTATATTATGAGCTGGACTCCCTAGTGGTTTTCCACGTATGCGGGCATAGGAACAGCCAGACTACCCGCATATATGATTTGGTTATATTGCAGTCTATGAATCAACCACAGGTTTCGTAGAGCCGCATGCAGAGAATTGGTATACAGCATGCTACAAGTTGCCCAAACAACCCTCCTCAGCTTTTGAATTCAGAGTTGCCCATCTCCTAGCACAGTTGTCACACAAGTATACGGAACCCCGTTTGATCTGCTCTTTACCTGGGGAGAAGAGATATATTTAATGAACACGAGAGGAATTTGTACTCTCCACTCTTATTCTTCAATACGAGCCGCTATTATTTCACAGTGATTCCATATACCGTGGGTGTATGTATGCATATATATATATATATATATATATATATATATATATATATATATATATATATATATATATTTGTGCTTATTCAGTTGAGATTACATATACGTATAATTCATTCATAATGTTGATACCAGGATTGCATATCAGAGAATGCTTTGTGTAAAGTTGCTAACAAATAATTTACCATATCTTTTGTGTTTCCATGACACGATCTAATCTGTTGCTGCTCCTCATGCTCTTTCAGTCTAATTATAAAAATTAAAACAAAATAATTTTAATGCCTTTTCAATAAACCTTTATAAGTAAGTTTATAATAAACCTTTATTGTAAGTTTATAAAAATCAGGAATCAATTATATGTTTCTACCTCTAACCTATTAATGGGTTAACCCGGTTCTATCGTGATATATTCTTCACGATTGTTTTTTAACTGAATCTTATGGACAATATTGCGTGCAATGCAAATTTCGATTGCAGTTGTATCTTATCAAACTAGGCAGACCTTACCATTTTAAATATCTGACAAAGCTCAATTACCTAACATAAACAATATCCTGCCTTATTCATCCGTTAGACTAATGTAGTTAAGCATGTTAATCTTTGGTAATATACTATATTATCTCATCCCCAGATCAAGCCAGAATAGTTTTGCACTCTTTATCATTCAGAGAAGGCAGGGTAGCGATTCTGGGGTTTATTTCCTGGACTCTGAGGCTCTATACAAGACATCGACCTAGATGCTCCGAAATGTGAGAAAAAATCCGTATGACAGATACATACAAAGTAAAAGCAACTCGAGAGGGAGCAACTTGTAATTTCTTCTTGATATCACACACAAGAATATAAAGGTTCTCTTTCGGAAGCTCTCCCCAAGAAAACATGCATTTCTTCAATTAAGAATGTAACCCTTGTACAAATTAATTGAAACAATTCTTTTAGTTTCTTTTCTATCACCATACGTGCAGTTTTAGACCCACAGGAGTGGGAGGGTGTAATCGATTTCTGTTTTTCCCTTAGATTAACTCATTTGCCGTGGTTTCCAGTAAAATGAATCTATTTTTTGGGTGTATGATGAAATTTGTTTGGCCTGGAAAATATTGCTTCATCCGTGATTGCATCAGATTTTTATCACGCCCAGACCATATTGTCTCGTATGTCGATTAGTTGTCCTAAGGACATTGTCTTCGATGGACGTTACTCCAAGAACGCGTACGAAAATTGTAAAACTGCACGAGCACAATGGCAAGCCTTACCAGTGAGCAAATCAAAGTACTATAGACTGGCCCGGAAACTCTCCTAATTTCAATCTAATCGAGAATCTGAGGTCAATCTGCAAGGCAGACTTCGGGCAATGGACATACGAAGTACTAACAGCTGTACTGGGTCATGTTTCATTGGAAAAATACGAAAAAAGTATATAATAACGGAATCATTCGTTTTGTTTCAATTAATTTGGACAATGGTGTAAGTGAAGATATCTGTATTTGAATATAAAATATGATGTTACGTGTTAGAGTTTGAGCTACGTATTATTTGCATTACGATAACAGTATTGAAATATCACTGATGAAATTTTAATGGAAAGCTAATGTATGAATAAGTTCATACAGAATATGAACTATGGCGTTCTGTAAATATTGTTACCTGGGAATATTCCCCAGCGATTAAGTAGAGCAACTGCTAGAACTTTTGATTCA
>OZ038476.1:10084745-10134745 GCA_964036315.1 Acanthosepion esculentum
CCGCACCATGCCACACAAGCGCGAGAACCCAATCATGCAACATTACCGTTTACATGCAGCCACCGAACACCCGAGACTGACACCCACTTGATTATTATGTGGGGGCGCAGTTAAGCAGGAGACCAACAAAAATCCTTTTTGCACCAAAGGCAAGTCGTCTGCAGGCTGTGACAATTTTATTGGATAATTTTATTCTTTGTTGTATCAATATATTTTTGAGATAATTTTGGTAAATATATCTGTTAAAATAAGATATCAGTGTTATTTCAATTTTTGCGTAATTTAGACGACAATTTATACATCGCACTGTGTTCATATATATATGTGTGTGTGTGTGTTACATATACATATATAGAGAGAGAAAGAGAGAGTGGGATAAATAGATAAAAAGAAAGAAAGAAAGATATAAAGGAAGAAAGAAAGAAAGAGAGAGATGCTGAGAGTGATATAGAGAGAAGACGTTGAAGTTGCATATGTTATTCGTGTTAATTCGAATTCACATGAGGACGGCGCATTCCAAATCTCACCGACGACATAAATGCAGTCTAACCCTAAGTTCACGTCTGCTCCCTGTAAATCGTCTACAAAACCGAAAAAGTTTTGAATAGAACCAGGAAAGCGTGTATTTTTTGTGCGTCTACTTTTTTGGGCAGTGATTGTTTATTGCATATCGACTTTGTTCATTTGGTCTTGATGTACATGCAAGTCGTGTAACGAAGATGCAAACCAAAACTTCAAATAAACTCATTCACTGTGGACTGATGTAAAATGAACAAGAAAGCGGGCAGCATAAAACCTTTTCAAGTGAATAGAACAGCCGCTATTTCGCATGGAAAAGAGAACGAACTGGAATACATTTTCACTCAGAAAACAAATGTTATTGTGTTATTAAGTTACACACAAGACGATTTCTTTATTGCATATCATGCTTAAAGCAATACATAAATCGGCTTCGAAAAGTTAGTGGAAACTAATCAAGAAAAAACTGCTTACACACTTTTCGTTAACTCCTTGCTATTCTGCTTATCGATACACTGATTGCAAAAAGTAAGCGACAGTTCTTCAGAACGGATTGGAATTAACTGGCGGAATATCTCATCTATATATTTAAACTTAAGGAGAGATCTGTGGAAAAAAATCAGACACATGACATAATAAAGTGATTTTATATTATTTATGTCGAATGCATCAGAATGTAAATTCGATGGTTTCGTAGATCCTCAACTAGGAAAGCTAGCCAGTTATCGCGCTTCGCGTTTTCACAGGAGAATTCCTGTCTTCGACATTTTAAGGAAATAGAGGAGAAGCAGATTTGTTGAAAAATTATTTTGCATTTGTCCTCCTAATATCTGAATACCATATCGCGATAAAACCATAAAAATGCGTAGTAATTTCAAGATCGCTCCAAATATATATATATATATATATATATATATATATATATATATATATACACACACACATACATATATATATATATATATATATATATATATATTATGAAATGGACAAAGTCCGACAATTACTTAAAGGCATTTTTATGTTTAACATTCTTTTTATAGATACAAATATTTAAGTAAATGCTCTGT
Organism: Acanthosepion esculentum; assembly: GCA_964036315.1. Taxonomy (NCBI): domain Eukaryota; kingdom Metazoa; phylum Mollusca; class Cephalopoda; order Sepiida; family Sepiidae; genus Acanthosepion; species Acanthosepion esculentum. The sequence goes on from OZ038476.1 coordinate 10,086,335, forward strand.
TTTATAATAAACAGTATTAAATAACTTTTACCAGCCTGAATGTCCGAGAAATTTTCATAGAAAATATTCGTCCTCGACAGGATTCGAGCCTGTATCCTATACGGAACCGTCATATAGCCTGACGTGCCTTAACCGTTTCGGCCACTAAGGTTCGTTCGGTTTTGCAATGTCGAATTTACTGCTTATAAACTTCAATCTTCCATGAATCTCTCAGATACATCCATAACTGCTCATGGCGTATCAAATGTAAACAAATGACGTCACACATTATGAAATGGACAAAGTCTGAAAATTATTTCCACTCATTTGTATGTTTAAAATATTTAAGTAAATGCTCTGTTTTATAATAAACATTTGTTTACATTTGATACGTCATGAGCAGTTATGAATGTACGTGAGAGGTTCATGGAAGTTTGAAGTTTATAAGCAGTAAATTCGACCTTTCAAACCGAACGATTCTTCGTGGCCGAAACGGTTAAGGCACGTCAGGTTATATAACGGTTCCGTATAGGATACAGGTTCGAATCCGGTCGATATATATATATATATATATATATATATATATATATATATATATATATATATATATATAGTGTGAGGGATAGAGACGTAGACTGACAAATACAATAAAATGAATATATCAAGATTTAAAACTTTCGCCCCAGCCTGCTCGGTATGTCCCCTGAGCATCCGTAGATCATTCGACCGGCCCACTGGTTTAATCCTGTTTCCTGCCCACGTTGTGAATGGTTTGATCCAGAAAGCAGAAGTCATATTCATCCATTCATGGTCGACTGAAGATGTAGACACGGCTGGAGAGTCTGTGCTAAGACATTTATGATGCAGGAAAAAATAATAATAGGCGGACAAACAACTATTCAATGGTTGAATTGTTAATGTCTTTTATATAACAGAAAAGAATAGTATAAAAAGAAACGGGTTACAGAAAGGAAAAGTATTTGACGTAAAGTCTCGTACACATTTCCAGCATAACTACGGTTTTATATAGAAAATCCCGGCTGGTCATAACCGACCCTCGACCCCACCAACTTGCACGTGATCATCCAAAATCATGTGAATTCTAAAGGTCATTATTGCTCACCCACCTCTATTCCAAGTTTTAACCGATGAAAATTATTTTGACCATTTCATTGTATTCTAATGACCCAAATCTAATGGGTACAATTCTTGCCCTAGATCAGATTTCCCATCAGTAAACAAAATCTAATTTCGCTACTCAGATCTATTTCCAATTTCAATAAAAAAATATACGCCTGTGTGTGTTTCCCAGACTCTCTCTCTCTCTCTCTCTCTCTCTCTCTCTCTGTCAGATAGTTAGTTAGTTAGATAGATAGATAGATAGATAGATAGATAGATAGATAGATAGATAGATAGATAGATAGATGGACAGAAGGACATGAATATTTTGAGAAGGATAGACATCGTTCCAGTGTAGCATTTCTGTTTCCTACGCTACTCAGGTTGCATAGCCTTAATCTTTACATTCATGTTTATATGGTCCATTTCGAATAAGTGAAGTAGTGGTGTTTACGCCTCAGCGAATTTCCGAGAAAGCACAACTAAATAAAATGCATGCAGAGAAAATATTAGCCAGTAACAAAAGTAAAGGGAGAAAAGGCAAGGAAATAAATTTCCGGGCTGATAAGTTGGTCACTGAATGAATAATTATCAGTCAGCATGTTCTTTGAGGGCTGCAGTGAATGCGTTCGGTAATACCAATCAATCATTTACTGGACACTGTGAATAGCGTCAACATATGAAAGGAGCATCAACGTCGAATAATAAAAAAAGAGAAGAGAACTGAAAGTGAAAGTGAAAGTAGAATAAATAAATTCTCGTCGGAAAGAAATAGAATCGGTTTCATGGGAAGAAAGGCTTAAAGGAAAGAATAAATGGGTGGAAGATATGGTAACAGATGCGGGCAGAAAAGTAGAGTGCTGTAAAGAAAGAATAGAAAACAAGGAATAGATAATTGAGAAACAAAATGAAATACGACAGACACAAGAGAAGAAAAAGTATTTATAAAACAAATAATAGGCGGGTAATATAGACTAACATTCATAGGCACAAAACAGAAAAGGTTCCCAATAATGCTAAAATCTAAAATATTCATATTGAAAAGACAATGCGGTTTGAAAAGATACAAAAACGGCGAAAATACTTTTATATAGATTTCTCTAATAAGTATTCATGGAAAATGTAAAAGACACTGAATTCATGATCGGCTCGTAAGGAGCTGGCAAACAACCACAAGAATAATTTAGGCTGAAGAATGAGGTTGTTGGTCTCGAAATTTAAATCGAAAAGTAAGAAGAGAAGAATTAAATGAAGGACATGGATAATAGCAAAAGAAAATGAAGGTAACGAAAAGAAATCCGGAATAGTGCCATAAGGGCAAAAGGGTATCTAAACAACAAACGGAATGGACGTCAGAGAAAAGAGACATTAAAAGACAGAATACGAAAGATGAAAGATATGATGAGTAAAATAATAGAAAAAGCAAATACTGATAAATTCACAGAAAGAGGGTATCTCAGAAAGAAACAGACAAGCAAATAAATAAAAACAAAAAGAGTGAAAGTGTTAAAAGAAGGAAAGAATGGATGTAATATTGACAGAGTGAGCAAACGCGAGGAAAAGAGATGACGAGACAAAGGAATATCCGCCTTTTAACAACGTATCAATAACAATACTTCAAAGTAATAAACAGTGAAGGGAATTAAAAAAAAATAACTTCTTTTTTAAATTTTCAAGTTGCGATTAACAAGTTCTATGAAGTTTTGTTCTGTTTTTTTTTCTCTTCCATTTTTTCCACCAAAGAAAATGGTTTCAATTCGGCCCTAAAGAATGATTACTTAACACTTGCTTTTATTACAGTCTTTGTTCTCTGCGCAGCGATATTTTTTTGTAACTATCTACATCATATATCAAAGAAAATTTCGCGTATCATTTAAGCCGAAATTTGTTCGCTATCAAAAGATAGAAATCAAAATATTAAAATACCTGTCCAGTCATTAATAAACTAAGAGATTTTGTACCAGTGATATACATTGTCTTTTCTGCCTCAGTGTTATAATGCATTATACTTTATATTAAATATTCACGCAAGTGAAAAAAAACGTTGATCAGGCAAACGGTATTCGTATTTCTTTTTCACAAAGACTGCAGAAGAATCTGCTTTGATCAATTTGAAGACGTTACAACCTTGTTATATATGTATTGAACTGTAATTTGACGAATACAAAGCATTTCTGAAAGCAAACATCTTGTGGTTGATTAAGTTAAACGTTGGTGAATATATACACATTTCTATATAGGTATGTATTTATAAATTTACATTAATTGCTAAGAATCTTACTGAGATTTTTTTTTCTTACTATATAAGTTTTAAATATTTATGAATTATGTGAAATTATATTTTATATCAATTTGTATATACAAATATAAATATTAATTTTATACGCATTTTTATTTATTATTATGTCTTTTAATATGAATTTATTCTGAACTTATGATTTAATTTAATTTTATATGATCTTTATATCATTTATATATTTTTATTTCATATGTATTTTATGAAATTTTATATTATATATTCCCCATGTATAATACGCCTTCATTCATAATACGCACCCCTAAAATTGTGCTGAAAGTGTGGGGAAATGCTTCTACTTACGCATAATACGCACCCCATGAATGGTAATCAAACCCTATAAATTTTACCTCTTCAAATTCATTACGGCCAGCGTTTCCTACTCTCATTCAATCTGTAATTAAAGATATTTATCAAAATTTCGACCTATGAATCAGCAAATTTTTAAGACTTTTAGTAATACGCACCCCTAATTTTGCGTATTATAATTAGAAGAAATGCGTATTTTACGTGGGAAATTGTGGTATAAAATATTACATGATAGTTAATTATGTTTACATTTGATTTTATGTTCTATGATTTTATTTGAAATATTACATGAATTTTCATCTGAATTTCATATCAAGTATAATGTTAAATTACAATAACAAAATTTCCATTTTGATGCTTGTTTTACAAAATGCGAATCAAGAGTAAAAATGAATGATTGTCCTGTTTTATGTAGAGGATACTGTTGTGTATTCCGGGAATGGAATCCTGCACAAATAAATAAACAACGCCAGTAATTGAGATAGAAAAATAAGTGTATTAAACGTAAGAATACAGACTTGAAGTGAAGATTAGTAGTCCAGGAATGCGGGTTAGTAAAAAGTATATGTACAAGTCTCTGTAAGTGAAGCCGTAATTATCTCTCTCTCTGGACTCTCGTATAACTCTCTGTGAACACCCTGTGAACTGTCTCCATATCTTTCACCCTGACTCAACGTATCTCAAGCCGCAGGTATTCTCTCTGTCAGTATAAGTATACTTTGGATGAGTCTATTTTGTGTAAACGGGTCTGCATAACAACAGATAATATAAAAGATCGAATGTGCCAAAGATTTTTGGCAAAATTTCAGTGAACTTGCTTGATGATAGAATAGACATGTTGACCTTGATAACGATCAAAACAATATTATTCTTTAGAAACTTTAACAAAGTAAAGATCAAATATAAAAAGGTGATAAGAAGCTCCACCTTTGATATGTTAACCAGTTTGATTCCACATCTTTTAAGTAGAATAAAAATAGTGCATTCTGTTTAACTGTTACATCTAAAAAAAATATGATTAGTTAATGAAGTATAAATACTACAATATGCAATCCAAGAAACCTTAACGATAGCGAAAAGAACAATGAAGCGTGTCGGAGTTCCGTCTTCATACGATCCTCTGTATATGGAGTGTGTAGAAAAGAATCCTTTACAATAAGTTAATTCCTTGAAAATGAACGCTGGATTAAAGTAAAGATTTTTAAGTCCATAAACTGAAGATAAAAATCAACAATATTCTTATTAATACTGATTATTCTATGATATTTACTAAAATTGACTGGCAATATTCACTCAATCGCCATGTTCACAGACATGGCATATACGTACATATTTATCGTAACAAAAACATTATAGTTCCGGGCAAAAGGGACGTAGAACATACACAAAGAAAAAAAGTTCGTGGATGATCGAATTATTAAATTTCTAGAACAGAGTGTAAAGAAAACTTTAAGTTGCTTGCACAATGTATTTATTGATGGCAAAAAATATATAGTTTTTTTATTACCATTTAAGGCAAATGGGTTTAACAAACGGATCGATGTGTGAAGAAATAGCATTTTCATATATATTTATGAATTTCGATCTCATAATGGACATCAATATAAAAATAATCAGATAAGGAGGTTTATTCCTTATTCAAAAGTGAAATTCATTGTGTATGTTCATCAATAACATTTTAATAAAAAATATATATAAAATATATGCCGTAGAAGTTCACCCGTCTGACACTCACTCAGTTCAGATTTTAAGATTGTAGTATAGATTTTTTTTAAAAAGTGAATTGAAGAATGCAAACTTCTTTACAAAATAACATAGTTTTATACAAGCAAAATTACACTGTTTTGCGAGTAATATAGCAAATGTATTTAATAGCTTAGAAGATGTTATTTGTAATCTGCTGTTATGCCAGATGTTTTTACAATATGAATGACATATAGTTACTGTCTATAGGCATAATCGACGATATAAAATGTAATCTGCGAGACTCCCAAACAGGGATAGATACAACCCCCGCCCCCCAAAAAGAAACAATAAGCGAACATGTATATATATATATATATATATATATATATATATATATATATATATATATATATATATATATATATATATATACACATATATATATATATATATATATATATATATATATATATGTTCGCTTATTGTTTATTTTTTTTGTGGGGGGTTATATATATAAATGTATATATATTATGTATGTATGTATATAAATCGAGGTTGAACAAACTCCCTCTTGATCTTCGCTTTGCGATGCCAAGTCATGAATATATATATATATATATATATATATATATATATATATATATATATATATATATATATATATATATATATTTTTGGTTGGATTGATGTGAGTTTGTGACCCTGGGTTTCACGCATTTACAAAACCGTGAAACGCATTTATATTTATATACAGACACTTTTCACACACACACACGCGCACACACACACACACACACACACACACACACACACACACACACACACATATATATATATATATATATATATATATATATATATATATATATATATATATATATATCAAAAGGGTAATTTTCTACAGTTATGAAAGCATTGCTCTTCAAATGAATTGAGATTCCCAGGCTACTGTCGTATTTCGTATAGAAAACGTTGAAATCTACCTTTCTTTCTACCGTGCGCTTATAATCTAGACGTTGGATCTCTGACTTATGCCAAATCACTGGGGTTTCGATCTCGGCGTCAAAATGTCGGACGTCTAGCCATAATGAAAAGATTTGATACAGCGAAACAGTCTGTCCTTGGGTGCCAATATATATGCTCCCGGGAAATCCGATTGAGCGCTCTTGTGAAAAGGGTAATTTTAAAAACAATGACACCTATTTCTATTAACGCATTGCTCTTCAACTGAATTGAGTTCTCTAGGCCACTGGCGTATTTCGGATGGAAAACGTTAAAATTTCCATTTCTCTTTGTCTTGCTAATACACCAGAAGTGTTGAAACAAAATGGCTTTGGGTATCGGAATATTATTCCATCTTTATCCAACTGTATTCGTGCACACACACACACACACACACACACACACACATATATATATATATATATATATATATATATGTAAAGAAATATGAAAAATATATAACTATATGAATTACACAAAAAGTGCTGCTGTTGTAGAAACAGTGCTCAATGTTATATAACAGACATATTATATATATATATATATATATATATATATATATATATATATATATATATATATATATATATATTAATGAATATACATATCCCAAACCCTTTCACTACTTGGAGTTTCATGCTGAACGCAATATTCAGGTTCTCATTATAAAATTAATGCAAGGAAAATGTTTCCACTTGGCTGATTTATCTAACCGACTCCAGAGTTTCGTAGAACGACCCGTCCTTCCACTCATCAGGGGGTATCACCAAATGACTTTTTATACTTCTCGATGTTTCTTCTTTATATGCATTTAGCATTCGTGCAAATATTTATTTTCGTTTGTTTTGTTTTTACATAGTGAATGTGTGAGTCTGTGCGTTTGCGCGCGTACGCCCATACGCCCGTCTGGATGGGCGTACGTGTAGGTTTTCGTTATTATCTGCATATTTCGTTGTGTTTTTCCACTTTAAAATTGTTGCCATTTGTTACTATTTGTTTCCCGCTTTTTTTCTTGACTGTGTGTCGTTTTTAATATTTGTGTGCTCTAGTCTTTTTTATAGTTAGGGAAATGTTATTTCATTTTATACATGATTAATTAATTTTAATGTTTACATGATAAAGTAAATATTTATCGATGATTTTTCGATTGTACAAATAGTGCTTAGGTAAACACTAGAGTTGGTCAGACATTCTTTAGCAGTGAACAATCGTTAGACATTGGAATTAACATTATTACTCGGTGTTTTATATTTGATTAAAATTTTATTATTATGCTTTTATATAATTTTTCTAGATTATCGTTGCATCTTCAGATCAGTTTTAGTATATGTCTGTTAATAATTTGATTGAATAGATTATTTCTACGGAAATGCTTATCAATTAATTAAAGTTAACATAGTACAAGCCATTTGGTTAAATGGGGTGTATACCAAATGATTTTTAGGCTTTTATTCTTTTTTCTTCAATCATTATTATCATGTTGCCTTTTCTTGATTTATGTATACTTATAGCCACTATTATTTAAGGCAGTATAATAAACACTACACTACACTACGCACAGACACACACACACATATATATATATATATATATATATATATATATATATATATATATATATAGTTTACGAAAAACTAGGTAATCCGTATGGGTAGACCCGAGGAGGATAAAATCCAGAGAGCTCAATGTAAATCAGTGCTAATAATTTAAATAAAAACAGACCACTTTAAGGTTCCATATAATAAATTATTTCACCACAGCCCTGTTAAAGGACCGCGGATCATCAGATTTTAAAAGGGCTGTGGTGAAATAATTTATTATATGGAACCTTAAAATGGTCTGTTTTTATTTAAAGCATATATATATATATATATATATATATATATATATACGTGTGTGTGGTTGCCTGTCTGTAAATTTCTGCGTTTTCGGTTTACGCAGGGAAATACACATGCTCATAGGTTTATTTACTGTGAAAATAGTACATTCTGATTTCCGGGTACAAATTATGCTGCGAGTTTATTAACGCATCAAACCAAAATTTAGTCTTGAAAATTGATGCAAGATTCTCCCTTTGGCATTTGCAGTGAAGATGCTGTCTAAAATGACAGAGATTTAAAATGGATTTTCTGAATTTTTCTCTTTTTACCCCTGAAACGATAAATTGAGTTTTACTTCTTTTGCCTTTATGTGAATAGAAATTCATGTCTTTTAAAAGTGGGCTTTCGTGCGACCGCAGAATGTGTAATACTGTCTTGAAACAAACTCGTTTTAAAACTAAAGTCGATGTGGGGTATGAGTAAATATTTAAGAAAATAGGTACACCATTATCAAATCTCTGGTCGTATATCTGGAGAAATACTGTCATATCGATTATCGAGTGGAAAAGTATATAGGTTGAGTTTTTAATACTGGAGCAGCTATATTACTATTGAATTAGTGCAACAATAATATGTCCTCTGAAGTAAAAGATAACAATGTCAAACGTACACAGTGATGTTTGGAATAATATGGAAGATCCGGATATTAAAGTTAATTTGGCTGCATTTTTCAGTCTTTGCTTCACATAGTGAATATATTTGTTAACTTAATCTTCATATTTTATATCCATGGACGATAAAAATGAATTGAAATATACGATTATACATAAAGTTAGATGCAGTTTTATTGAAGTATTCGGAGTGCATCACAAAGCTCTGTTGATCGATGAATAATCGTATTTGTATCTGTTGTGGATTCCGTGATGAAATTCGGTATCAAATAATAGCAAACGCCAAGAATGAATATAGGAAATAAATGTATTAATGAAATAATACAAACTGGTGATACAGGTTAGTAGTTCCACGAATGCGGCGTTAGTAGAGAAATATATATAAATAGTCTTTGGTATCGACGTATCGCTGCATGATTTCTTATTGAGTCTACGTGCTTGTTACTGTGACCGCCTGATTGTCCAACGTTCCACTACTACTCTCGACTTGACTGTTCGGGTATTCGCTGGCAGTATTATATGTATACCCTGGGTGAGTCCATTTGTGTAAAAAGGGGAGACCTCTCAACAGTATCAAATACCACGAATGTATTTAGGTTTTAAAATGTTTTACTCATCTGTCTAAAAGTTTAGATTTGATATCCCTGCAAGTTTAAAACGGGTTATTTCTAGATGGAACTGATAGACTATATAATGTATTTTAAGCTAATACAAATAAACGATCCTGAATTCGTGACAAAGCTCAAATGACGACAGCCTAAAACATTTCACTCAATATGATAAAACGAAATTTAGGTTTAGATTTTTGTAAAATAAATGATTTCCTGTATTAAAATTCGATGAACATTTCTTTTTAAAATAAGTGCTGGGAGTCTACGTTGACATTCTCCTATGAATTTCAAATTATATTGCACCCTTCAGCAACCAAAAACTTAATAACTGACCTCTGTTCAATCCTGGATCATGCTTCTTGGTCGGCCATATTTGTTAATCGCCAAAACTCTCAAAGTTTCTTTTTTAATCTGCAAAAGAATTTAAATCCATGTGAAAAAGAAGTAAAACAAAAAAAAATAATAAAGAGTAAGCTTCTCTCTGTATTAGAAATCCTTATACCGAAAAATGCACCTTATTTATTGAATGACCCTCGTATATGCGTTTTTTTTTTCGGATGGAAGTTTATCTTTGTCATTAAGTAAAACAAATTAAAGCATTTTCTTTACTTTTAACAACAGTTAATCGATTTATGACTCATGAACATAGGTTCACAAAAATTCATAACTTTAATGAACATACATGAGAGTTATTGAAATATCTATTATTAGGAGGATAGAGAAATAGAAAGAATGTATATATCCACGGATAGATTATATTCCTTTCGCCATAAAAAATGATCTTTCATAAAATATTCAATATATTTATGTATCTCAGTCTGAATTTCTCTGGTGAGGAGTTATCATTAATTACACTAAATATATAGGTAGTGTGTAGTTGCACTCAGTTTAAACGGGCGAATAATAACTGAGTTATATTCAATAAAAATGAATAGTGGAATCAGAATATTCTACCCTCTTAGATTAAATAAAAGGTTCATTTCAAAAATCCCCTCTAGGTTTTCAAGATCAATATACACTTGAGAAAGGACGGAGGGGACAAATGCCGAAACGTTGTGATAACAAAACAGCAAAGACGAGGACAATAGTTGGAATATAAATATTTTAATATTTCTATATATTTATAAATGAAACATGTACGAGGTGATATTAATAGTAACTTATTTTTATTGTTATTTTATTTAAAATAAACCCTAAACACATAATATTTGGCATGATTCTAAGCAGTCTATGTGCTACATTGTAAAGAGATTTCGTTTTCTATTTAAACAGATAGAAAACAATTTTGAATTCTCGAATATTAAATGAAGATATGAAGAGAAATGTCGGAAATTAACTTGAATCGAGAAGTGCAGTTGAAACTAAAAAGGCTGCACTGGCCTCTCCTTGACATTTGATCCCGAATTGGATTCTGAGATGGTTGTTCTTGCATTTTGCAATCTCTGAAAGTTCTGCACTGCCTTAACCGAGTATTGAACTCACACAATTTGGTTCCTGTCACTGGATCTGTTGTTTTTATAGCTTTTCTCTGGCACTACTTATTACTGGTTCCCATATTGTATTCATTTATATGCTTGGTCGGCTCAGGAGAAAAGCGATAATAACAACAAAGTTGCAATATGAACTCTGGTAAAAACTGGTTTGTAACAGCATAAATTGCAATATGAGCACTGGTAAAATGGCATCTGAAGACATAAGGTTTATAATATCCAGAAATTCTAGAACACATGGCACAGTGGATAAAGGCGTGGGTTAGATTCAGTGACAGGTCCCAAAGAGTGTGAGTTCAATACCCGGCTAAATCAGTGGAGAACTTTCAGAGGGAAAATTAACAGGAGAAAACTGATAACTGACATCCATTAAATATGGCACGTGGAACTAAAACAGTCTACCCCAGTCAGCGAAATAAACGGATCAGTTCGACATTCCAACCACCCGAAGAAGGCCGGAGCGTACAACGGCCGAAACGTTGTAATAAATTTGACGACAAAGATGAGGACAATAGTCCGAATAATGTAAATAATGTACATAAGACCTCATCTCAGAAACATAGACACAATATTTTTAAGAACATTTAAGCAAAAACAATTGTATAATACATTCCATTTAAATTTTACTTTCATTTTACTGTAATTAGATGTATTGTAATTACAAAAAAAAACAACAAAACAATCAAATTATAATCCATTGTTTTAATAGGATATAATCAAGAGATATAACATTATCGATCCTCTATAGAGTAAATATCACCTAAGATCAATTATATATTGCAAAACTTAAAGTACGAAAACTCTTGGTTAATAACAAGACATTATAAAAATGCTTTGAAGAATCTCTTTGCCCTTTAGTGATTGTGTCTCCTTCGATAAAAAGAAAAAAAAATCAACGTATATTTGTAAAGACCAAAAAGTCTCTCGAGAAAGCTAATCTGTCACCTCTCTGAGAAAAGTGACATATATATTTTTAAAATTCTCCACGGAGCCCTATTAAACTGCCATCAGATTAAGGTCGACGTACTCTGCAAGTCAACTGCAAAAACAATTTAAACACTTTGGAGGATCTTTTGTTCGGCAGTCTTCCAATGTTGAAATTATGCCAACTTATGTATCTGACAGGAAATGACTGTCAGAACATCCAGTCAAAAGAAATTTAATAATCACACCCAATAAGAGGCATTTCTTATTCATGACTGTTTTCATATGTTTGTCCAATAACTCATATAAGTGCATATAATCGTACATAGATAGAGACGCCATGGACGCAGTAATCAACTCACGTAAGATAAATCTCAGATTATGCATCTAACGATCTTCAGAAAATTTCCTCACTTGAGATATACGCGTTAGTTTGATCTAGTGACAGAAACCAAAGAGTGTGAGTTAAATACCCGGTTAAGACAGTGGATGACTTGGAGAGAGGAATTAACAGGAGATTACTGATAACTGACATCCATTAAAACATGACACATGGAACTAGAACAGTCGACCCCAGTAAGCTACATAAAGGGTTCAGTTTGACATTCCAACCACCTGAAGAAGTCCGGAGCGTACAACGGCCGAACCGTTGTAATAAATATGGCGACAAAGATGTGGACAATAGTCCCAATAATGTAAATAATGTACATAATATCTCACCTCAGACATATAGATAGATAGATAGATAGATAGATAGATAGATAGATAGAATATTACACAATGTATTTTTTCAGAAATTTTTATACACTACAAAGCAAAACTAATTTTAAAATCAGTTGCTTGAAGCACTTATGTTAATTAGTTTGAAATATTGATTAAATATGTCAGTCTGAAAGTATTCTACTGATAACGAGCTGAGATTTGAATAGTCTGGAAATATAAAGATGAACTTCTTCACTGTGAATCATGAGACCTTTCGCGTTTAATAGGCGTAAGTCGAGGTTCGTTTTATATAGATTGTGAAATGAGCATATAAATTTAAGACTGAGATAAATTGAATAATGGATAAGAAAAGGTCTATTTGTTGAGAATAAACAGCTGCAAAAGATTGTAAAATGGATTACACAAAAATACAACGGAGCCCAAGGCATCCCTTCTCTCCGGATAAATATAGTCTTTAAAGTAAGGCAATCCGAAGGGAACTAGAATTCCTACCAGGATTTATCACCGCTAGATAGACTTAACGACATAAGATACGCATATAACACTGTGTTAGAGGATATACACAGGAAGAACATTACACAAATTCCGAGACAATGTATTAAGGGAAATAAGTAATAAGAAGACAGAATGCATTGTCGGTAAGAAAAAGGACAAAAAAATACGCAAGCTCCAAACTGAACGCGGCAGAACTAAGTTAATATAGGAATTAAATTCTCTGAGAAATGTTTTAACAGATGACAGGTAATATGACACCGAAATCCGAAGGCATATTTAAAAAATAGAAAGATACTTTCGAAATCTAAAATTATTAATTAACAGGAAAAAGACACTGAGAAAAGAGTGCTAAATTATAATATTATATAAATCCTTTTGACAAATAAATCAAAACAAATGAAGCATCAGCAATGTGGTTCTACAGAAGGATGATTATAATAATAAAGGAAATATAATAAAAAAAAGAGTGAGTTGAAATTTCGGTAAGATATACTGAGGAAATAGAGTTTAAAGAATGTGTCACTGGAAAGATTGGCAGAGAGACACTGTGGCTAACCTACCTAAAGAGCATCTGTCAATGGATGACAGAACAGGGAGTAGGAAGGTTAATAAAGACACGTAGATTTCTAAGAGTTAGAAAGGTTAGAATGATGTGGAATGCAATGATCGCCCAATTACTGTAGCGAAAAGTTTCATACAAGATGAAAGAATAAATAGGAAGCTAAATACTAGAGACAGAGAGAGTTAATTTCGCAGTGAAATCGATATGACATTCATTTTAAGGGGGCACATTTTGAGAAACCTGTTTCCACTTGAATACTTGTTTCCTTAGACATGACAAAAACTGATAAATGACAATGCGAAAAAAAAAACAGAGAAGAAAAATCTCCATATTGATTTCTAATGGTTTCTCCTTGATTCGTCGAGGTGGAATGATGCAAAAGGTGAGATTGCCTGAATGTTACACTAGGCCAGACGGTATTCAATACTCGGAAGGATTGATCTTTACGGATGCCTTCAAATCAAATGTAATGCAGATGTTTTAAATACGGAATAATATGTTCTGGTTTGTATCTCTGTTTATATTTTGTAAGCATTTCTTGTTATATTAATCGGCTGCCCTACACTCTCATTGCATTTTCTGTCCTCAAACCGCAACTGATCTAATTCAATGTTTTAAGCACAGAACGAAAATCTCAAAAGGAAGTCATTAGAAAAAAAGGAAATACAAGAAAATTTACTATAAGAAATAAAAATTTGATATTTCTGAGACACATAAATAAGGTTTGGTTTGGTTTGTTTTGTTCTATGACATATCAATCTCAATGACTTATTTAATCCCGACAATAATTTTATTGTTGGTAATATTTTATTTTCAAATATATATTTTTGGTAATATATTTTTTCAAAAAATAAATTTCTGGTAATATTCTTTTTTTAAAACTGTATTTCTGGTAAAAAAGTTTCCAAAAAATATTGTTGGTATTAAAAAAATATTTTTATACTTTCATAGTGCTTTGACCCCTTTTGGGGATTAACTATTTGCCCATAGCTGTGTCCCTGACAGGTGCTACCACCCCAGGTCAGGGTAGACCCGGGAACACCAGCAATTAAAAGGTGGTTCCACGCTTATCAAAACCTTCTGATAAAAGGCCTTGATGACGCATAGAGGGATAACAAATTTTTTAAAAAAATACTTAAAGCACACAAGGATTTGATATGCAGGCCAAGATGAGATTTAGTTAATAAAAGCAGAAGTTTTATTTACAGCGTTTTAGAAACCATAAAATCAAGATTTACTATAAGAGGAAAAATTTCTGGAAAGTTTAACACTTACATGGCTTAATGAGTGCAAATCAAGGAGAAGAAAACGAATTTGTGAGGGGGAAAGATAAAAGAAAATTTAAACGTTAAGTAGTTTTGAATATCCGTGATCACACACGGCTACAAATAACATATAAATGGAGGGGAAAATATCTTTTAGATATTTGGGCTTGCATCAAGGTGAAACAGACTGATTTGAAAATATTATTATCATTATGCGTATGAGATTGAAATACAAAACAAAAATACAGGATTTAATATTCAAGATGGCTTTTTGTTAGAAAATTAGTAAAATTTATATTTGGCTTTTCTTTAATGAATTAAGGCTGTTCAAATAATTACAATTGTAGATTTCTAACGAGAAATGCAATTTATATGTGTTCGCAAGTAGGGGAAAAAGACTGAAAGAAAGAAAAATTATATTATTAAACGTCGGTTATTTGACAAAACTAACAAAAGTTACCCTCGTCACAATTTCGACGATTCTAAGATAAGGCAAAAACGTCAAATATTACACCAATGGAACAGGATGCTTAAATTGCGCCAAACTGAAAGTAAAAGAACACAAAGCTGGAAGAAAGTTCAATATATGAGAAATATTGCTTTCCATAAAAATAGAATTTAGAATCCGGAATATATTATATTCATTATGTTTAGCTTTTTAATAAACTTTATATTTGGCCGAAGATGAGCAGCCATTTAAACTTAAGCTCTCGGTAGAAGCAGGCTATAAATAGAAACGATATTTACTATAAGAGATGACGAAATTGAACGCAGAATAGCTTTCGTAAGAATATTTTTTTCGAACAAGACAAGATGCTTTAAAATCAAAACATTAAACTATGAACTGGTGTCATGTTTTTAACTTGTCAAATATAGTATCTGAGAGAATCCAATCCGTTCTGCATTATCTAAGCGATTAGTAATATACAAACGTTTTCCCAGATCAATGATTAAAAATGGATTCAAGCGAATAGGTGTGTCTTGAAGAGGACAGACCTTTTTCGGATTTCTTAGACTGGTATAGAAGCATGAGCATAAATCACGCACTTTGCCAAATAACAGGAACCACATCTTTTCCAGACTTTCAAAAACAGCTGCAAATAACAGGGATAGCACGTGTAAAAAAAGAGAAAATAACGATATAATCAAAATGTTGGTCTTTCACACTACATTAAACATATGACTAGGAAGGAAATCGTCCTCAATCACAGAAAGGCCTATATAGGTTACAGAATCTGCGAAGATTATTTTCGTAAAAAAATGAATTTAATAGAAATATTTATAAATTTCTTCCCACAGTAAAGCTAAATTTTTGGCCATTGAATTCCAAAGGTTTATTATGAGAAACGTGTTAATCTCGCCAATATCTTTTCTTTTTCTTTTTTGGATTAATAGGGCTCCAATCGGTGGAAAACTAAAACTGTTCTCACTTACCCACCACAGAGATTCCTCAGTGCCTCCCATCAAAATCGCTGATACACAACTCCAGGAGAGCGCCGATCTGCGCCTGCCTGGTCTCTCACTATTCGGTGACCGAAGATGGAGCAAATATATTGAAACAATAGCTTCATCTACCGCAAGGAAAGTTGGTTATCTGTGTCGTACCAGAAAGTTTTTCTCGTCTTAGTACTTCCTTCAAATCTATAAATCAAACATTTGTCCGTGCATGAAATACTGCTGCCATACATGGTTTCTTGCCCCCGCTGGATGTCTCAAGGTCCTCAATAAAATCCAGAGACGAATATGCAATGTGATGTGCATGAAAAACATACCACTAGTTGACGCAAGCCTTGTGAGTGAAATTAGGTAGACAGAACCCTAGCTTTGCTAGCATGAAATCACGTCATCGTGGCCGAAGCGTGCTGGCCTTGTTCACATTGTTGATCTTGCTAGATTACACGGTCTTTCCAAGAAACTGTAACTAAGGTCTGCTCAGCAGTTTCAGTACAAATCACACGTGGGCTCTGTGGGTATTGAATACACACAAATGCGCATGCGAAAGTCTGCAATAGGGATTTACTAGCCGTCCTAGTAGACGGGTAACCTCGAATACGAGTGGCCAGATTTACTATACTATTTAAGCAGCAAGTATTCATACAAATGCTGAAAAGATCTGCCTGATCGTTGTTTTTTAATTATATTTGTCAGATTTTCCATAACATTTTGTGTATTGGGATCCGAACTATGGACAAACTGTACGATGACCGAAGCTGTTGATGTCATGCAGGCCAGTCTATTTATGCATCTATGTACGTATATATATATATATATATATATATATATATATATATATATATATATATATATATATATATATATATATATATATATATATATACTCGACTCTCCCGTCGAATTCGACGTATGAGGGTCAAGCAGATCATTTCATAGGAAACCGACAGCCCGACAACAGCATATGAGATTTGATTATAGTGGTGAAGGTTTCGTGCAGGACCATCCACACTTTTTGAAAGGCCGAATACAGACACCTGGTGCACTAAGTGCCACAAGCTCTTCAAACGACCCTCGACAGATTTTGAATTCAGGGTTTTCCTTCTCCTAGACCAGTTGCCATCCAAGGCTGTAGAACTCATTTTGTCCTGCTATTTACCCATAGCTGGAGCGAGAAAATGAGGATTGACACCTTTCCCAAGGGTATTAGCACGTAAGTGAATGTAATGGATTCAACTGGAATTCGAACTCAATCCAAGCCGTTATCCATTACTCCACCGTGCCTCCTTCTATATATATATATATATATATATATATATATATATATATATATATATATATATATATATATATATATATATATATATATATATATATATATATATATATGAATATGAATATGTGTGTGTGTTTTGAGTCTTAAAATTGCAATATATATGTGTGTGGAATTTTCTCTATTGCAGGGATTATATATGAATTCACGGACATAGAAATCCAAACAACATGTTGACTCTCAATTTCATGTTGTAACCGATATTCAGACAATATACTGAAAATCACTTGTGTTGTTATGCATATCACTGGCTTTCTCAGAAAAAAAAGACAATGACCTCATAGACTTACTTTAATATAATCAACATTAAAAGATGTTTTTATTATTATTGGGGCCTCAGTATGAAACTCATCTTAAAAAAATATACATACGAAAAAAATAAGAAATAATAGTTTTAAGGTATATTATTTATGTGTTAAAGTACTCAATATCAGGAATAGATTGTTTGCAAATATAAAAGTAAAAATTGAAGTCAACATCCGGAGGCGACAGTCATTTTTCATGCTAAATGCTATTGTCATGGCCTGAAAATTGCCTCTAGCATGAAACAGAATGTCGCTTCTCGGTTTCTAAATGTTCATTTATATATATTTAGGCGTATTTTGGCAACAAGTATTACTTCAAACATGATTGGTTAAATAATATAAACAAGTTCTGTCAATCAAATTTATGTATTGAGAGAAAGTGAGAGACAAATAGAACGAGTAAGATAGTGTAAGTGAGAGAGAGACAGAGAGAGTTTCTATGTGCTCCAGCAATCTGAAACGAATATATATTATATAAATCAAACTATTTTTTCAAATATACATCTACAAAAAATCTCAAGGTACTACCGGGAATGGTGTGGCCTCATTACATGCATTTCCTTGCGCACAATGTATCAAGCGCATCAGAAACGTCGTAAACGTTTTTTAAATGATCGTGGCTATATCTGTGGTGTTGGCATAGTGGCACTACACGTTCTTCTTCGGCAACTGGTTCCTTTACAGAATCTATAAGACATTATGCATTTTTAAGTTTTATGTCAGACTAGAATCTGTGATGTGTATGCTCACGATACTTCTGAGAGAGAGAGAGTGAGATAGAGAGAGAAAGATTGAGAGAACGTTTGCTTGTTTGTTTGGGGTTTGTGGCATATCAGCCTCTATGGGTTATTTAATGCCAGATCCAGTATTTACTAGATATATCAAAAACGTATAGTTGGCAAAATCATTGTTTCAAAAACGTATAGCTTGCAACATCATTGTTTCAAAAGCGTACAGCTGGCAACATCATTTTTTTCAAAAACGTATAGCTGGCAACTGTTTCAAAAACGTATAGGTGGCAACATCATTGTTTGAAAAAACTGTATCCCTGGCAACATCATTGTTTCAAAAACGTATAGCTGGCAACTGTTTGAAAAACGTATAGCTGGTAACATCATTGTTTCAAAAAAATGTATCCCTGGCAACATCATTGTTTCAAAAACGTATAGCTGGCAACTGTTTCAAAAATGTATAGCTGGCAATATCATTGTTTCAAAAAAATGTATCCCTAGCAACATCATTGTTTCAAAAACGTATAGTTGGCAACATCATTGTTTCAAAAACGTATAGCTGGCAACATCATTGTTTCAAAAGCGTATAGTTGGCAACATCATTGTTTCAAAAGCGTATAGCTGGCAACATTATCGTTTCAAAAATGTATAGCTGGCAACATCATTGTTTCAAAAACGTATAGCTGGCAACATCATTGTTTCCCATCACATTTCAGCGGTAAGGTGTTAGTATATTTAGTGTAGGGTTTGGGAGGGAAAGTTAATTGTAAGTTGTAGTTGTTTTGGGATGGGTTAGATGTTATGGGGCATGACATGACCAGCCGATTGATCGGATCGACGGCCTTTTGGTTGGACGTAGTTTATCGTCATACCCAGGACGCGGATGTAGTTTATCGTCATACCCAGGACGCGGATGTAGTTTATCGTCATACCCAGGACGTGGAGAGAGAAAGAGAAAGAGAGAATGAGTAATAAGAATATAAACATTATTTTAGTTACTCTTTTACTCATTGCCAGAAAGACGGTCAATAAAATTTGACACTTTAGTCGCAGTTAATCAAAACATGTCTATATGAAATATTACAACGAAATATCTATAGAAATTTTGTACTTAATGACACAGAATGAAGATATTTTTGTTATCGTATTGTTGATTAAGGACAGTTGTCTCCCTTCGTTTGCGCCTCAAAGAAAATCAATACGCAATTCATTAATTGCTAAACAGAGGAATTCAAGAAAAAATGGAATGATATTAGTTGAAATTCTTTGAGAACAATAAAAATGTAAGTTCTTTATGTATACCTATATTATTCTATTCTTTTCGTCTTCTTTGTAAGAACTTGACAATAATTCAAATAGAAGTTTTTTGTAATTTGAAAAGAAACTTTCTGTTCCCCGAAATACTATGTGGCGATGAAGGTCATATTTAGAAATTTTAATAAATTTGCTTTGACTTCTTAGATTTAATAGCATGTACTCTTGAAAAGATAATTTATGCATCTATTTGTTGATGTGGTTGCTCTGTAATATTATTAAATATTATATTTTTTGAATTAATGGTAATGATAAAAATTAGCCGTTTCTTTGTAAGGAAACATTCGACTTTCATTGACCATGTAGCCAGTGCTACTCATTGTTGAATGTTATAAATTCTATTTTAGACATATGCTTAATAGAAAAGAATCTTCCTTAAAAAAACATACAAATATTAATTCGTTATATTCTTCTGTTTGATATCAGGATGTTAAACAATCTGCCAAACATCGAGTTTATTTATTACACAGGCATCGCATCAATTAAAGTTGTACAATAATATTTAAAAACAACAATGTTTCATATAAATTTTTTAGACCTATATTACGAAATATTAAGAGGGTCTGATGCAGTGTTGGCTTAGAGGTTGAAAACCGGAAATACGAAATCGTTAAGCAATGTTCAATATTCAAATGATCTATTTTGTGTTTACTTTGTATTAATTCTCTATTCGAAGCCAGTGTTTACCTTTTCTCGCTGGTATTACTGTAGGCCTTATCGTGCGATAATTTGTCATGGACACTGCTAAGGGGGACTTGACATGAGATAAATGATTTTGTATGATAATATGATATCTACTGTATAATGGAATAATTCTCTGGCTGGTATTACTGTAGGCCTTATCGAGTGATTATTTGACATGGACACTGCCAAGGAGGACTTGACATAAGAGAAATGATTTTTTTATAATAACCTACTGTACAATGGAATAATTATCTTGGTGGTATTACTGTAGGCCTTATTGTGCGATAATTTGACATGGACATTGCTAAGTGGGACTTGACATGAGATAAATGATTTTCTATGATAATCTTCTGTACAATGGAATAATTCTTTTGCTGGTATAACTGTCGGCCTTATCGTGCGATAATTTGACATGGGCATTGCTAAGGTGGACTTGACATGAGATAAATGATTTTGTATGATAATATGATAATCTACTGTACAATGGAATAATTCTCTTGCTGGTATTACTGTAGCCCTTATCGTGCGATAATTTGACATGGACACTGCTAAGGGGGACTTGACATAAGATAAATGATTTTGTATGATAACATAATAATCTACTGCGCTATGGAATAATTTGATTTAAATTTAATATCTATAGGATATTTCCCTTCATTGAAATACTAATTACCTGCCTTCTACGTGTGATTCTCAACACGATTAATGAAAATAGACATAGGTTCGCTTATCGTCTTATTCACCCTTTTCCCTGGTCTTTTAAATATGCGTAGAGATTTAACTCTTTATTCTGGCTCAAGACTGTGTTTCCGGTTCCTTGTAAAGTTTTCTTCAAATCTATATTTCGCTGCCTAAACTCCGAAATTTTATTGACTATTTTTCTTAATATGAGTAGATAGGTTTGCTTATAGTCCGATTCACTCCCCTCCCCGGTGTTTTGAACAGGAGTGGAGTTGTATCCTTTGTTCCTTCTTTAGGATTGTTTTTTCCAGTTCCTTCTAAAGAATTTTAATTCTCTTTTCACCGTTTGCGTCTTAGTGGCTTTATTGCCTTCCCGGGTTTGAAATGATTAAAACATATATGGATACAAAGTGAAATCAATACTATTAATATCTGGAAGATGCGATTTTATTGTCCCTCATATCCTAAGCATCTTGATGAATTTTAAAGTCCATTGATATTGGGATATTTCCCGCTGTCGATCTCCATCTCCCCAAAGCAGCTGCTTATAAGAAGCTAGTTGTCCTCCTCCGCCTATTCTCCGGCTTGGAATTGGACTTAGACTATTTGAAACGCATGAAGACAGTGGGGGCTTGTCCACACTATCACACCCTGCTATGACAAACTCTCGAGCATATATGATGGGCATATAGAAACGTTATATACATTGCAGGTTGTAAAAAATGTTTTTAAATATATAAATCGTTATGTAAATGAACCTAGTAGAAACCAAGTCAAATTGCGGGAAAGTCGTATATAAATAAACGCAAAAATCGAAAGGTTTGTTAATTTCGAAAGGAAAAATCCGTTTTGTTAGTGAACAATACAAATACCTGTGAAAATTTCACGTTATTTGTATTTAAATTCTCGTATGTTAATGATAACACATTCCTTGCGAGTTCTACGCATATAAAATACCCGTGGATATTCACCTATTAACGTTAAATATTTGAACACAAATCTTTAAAATAAATATTGGAATATCAATCATAAAAATATGAATTCATTTCACTATTTGAAAACAGTAAATGTGTTCAAAGGAAAAAGATTTTAAGTTGACAGTTTTTTTTTTCCATTTCTCTGAAGCAAAAGATAAATAACAGAGTGAATTATTGTCTACTCTATCTTCCCTTTCTTTCCTTATCTCTCTCTCTCTCCTTTTTACTTTCGTTTAGTGAAACTAATCTGCGTCACGGATATGTCGTTTCCGTCCTTCCTTGCAATCAGAACAGAATAGTCCATTATTTATAAGATACTGACAGGGTGTTACGTGCGTGCTCAGAAGAATTATAATATGGTTGTTGGAATTTGTATCTGATAGAGAACAACGTTTAGCCATGTTTAAATTATAGCGTCGATAAAAAACTGGAGACACCTAAGATAAAATGTGTGTGTGCAGGGGCACACACACACACACACACACACAAACACACACACACACACACACACAAACACACACACACACACACACACACACACACACACACACACACATATATATATATATATATATATATATATATATATATATATATATATATATATATATATATATATATATATATATATATGCAGAGAAAAAGACAGAGACAGCCGTCATTTGCAAAACTATTTGTCCATTATTCACATATAAATAATATTCATAAGAAATGCTATCGGACATTTTTCTTTTCTTTTTTATATTCATACCATTTGTCGTTGTAAAGATTTGCTTTGTTGTTGTTCATTCTTCATTGTTTGGGGTATTTGACAGATAAAAGATATTTTATGAAAAGATCGTCTGCTTAAACATTTTGACCCTGAAGACATCTTTAAAGTTTCCTGGGAAATTTGCGAAAAAAATGAGAAAAATACAGGAAAAATATCTAGAGTTATGCATGTATCCGTTTATCGCTATTTATAAGTCGATTTTCAGGTTATGTTCGGATGCCGATGTTTGTATTGTTCATTATATGTATTCACGGACATCAAAATATTTCCTTGCCATACACATAATACATATTTTTAAATTAAAAAAATATACATATATATCATGATATCATAGGTCTCATATGAAAATTTCCAGAAAACTTATTAGAATAGGAGGGCTACTGACGTGTCAATGCATATCCATTTTTGTATAGACGTTTGAACAATGCATGCACATAGAACCCGCGGATAATTCCTTACTTAAGAGAATCCAAGCCCATCGAAACATATGTGATAATGCGTACTGTAATATATATGTATGTGTATTATTTCAGATATAAATCAAATATATCGTTAAAAGACAATATGAAGATAAACTAATATTCTCTCCACTGCTACAGAATAAAATCTGGAATAATTATAAGCTATTATTCCAGAATGCTAATAATCAACATCACCTAATATTTATAAGATATACACATAGAAAACACTTTTTAAAACAACAATACCCTTTCATCCACAATACCAAGAGAAATATATACAAAATAGATAACTCCAAAAAGAATATGGACATTAATAACAGCAACAAAAATAATAATAATCTAGATAAAATATATATTACCAAATCGTTGACTTCCTCTCATCAAAACAATTTATCCATTCTTAGCAATAGAAAAATAATTATAACCACATCCAAAGAAAGTATGGAAATGATCAGATTGGAAAATGTTTATAAAAAAATATTTCTGAAGAAAGTATGTATAAAATAAACTTTTTTTCTTTTTTTTTTAAGCTTTTCACCCCAAGCAAGGCTGGGAGCCACTAGCACGCAAGGGGTTACAGAAGGTTTGGAGGAAGAGCAGATAGGAGTGGTAAAGAAGATGATGTGTAGAAAGATATTGGATCGATGAAGGCAAGGGGGTTACAGAAGATTTGGAGCGAGAGCAGATAGGTATGAAAAGGGAAAGGATGTGGAGAAGGGAAGTGGATAGATCAAGGCAACTGGAGATGTCGATTGACGTTACACTTAAATAGTTGGAGATTTTAGATTGTATTTGTCAGGGAAACAGGAATAAGGAAGGGAGTTCCACAGGCGAGATGTGCGAGACATGAAGCCATTGGAGTAGAAGAGACGTCTACATCTCACAGTTTCAACAGTGAAGGGGTCGGAACGGGATGCCAGCCTCGTAGGACGCTTAAATTCATGAGGCCTGGGAACGAGCGAAAGCAGCTCATCGGAGCAATTACCGTGAAAGTATTTGTAGAATGGACAGAGCGAGGCAACGGCGCGTCTGTGAGAGAGCGACTGCAGACGAGATGACAGATCAGGGCCAATTGCGTTGCATATCCGTCTCTGGATCTTATCAAGAACCCTGAGGCAAACAGCAGGGGCAGCAATACTCCATGCAAGGGCGAATGGTTGATTTATAGATTTGGAGGATCGATTCCGGGGAGAAAAAATTCCTGGCCCGGCACCGGGAGCCACATTTCCTTGCGGTGGAGGAAGTAATTGACTCGATGTATTTGTTCCATCTTAGATCAGCGGACAGCGTGAGACCGGGCAGATAAAAAAAATATTTAAGACAAAAAACGATCTTAGGAATTTATGAACACAAAACGATCTCACTCATAAAAGTTTATCAAATGCATTTGTCATACACAGAAATAAATTCAAACAAAAATTTAATATTTAGTAAAAGAGAAACGTTTTTGAAAGTGCAGCTACCGTTTCTTCCCAAAATGTTAAATTACTAACTGGATTTTTTAAAATATCTTTTTTCTTAAAATACTCATTACAAAAATAATTCATTAAATTAATATATTATATTTACATTAAAGTATATATATATATATATATATATATATATATATATATATATATATATATATATATATATATATATATATATATATATAATAAAAGACGATAGACAAGGTACTCCGATTAATATTTTTTTTTACTTTCCTTGCTTGCTGCCGGGTCGTCTAATTTGATAATTGTGTATTTAGGAAGCAATCCTTTACTTATACATGTTTCATTAAAAACGTGTAATATGATAATGGTGAATTTAATTAGTGTAATTTCATAATTCTGTATTTAAGCTTAATGGCAGTATCTTGTTTGTCATTTTTAATGAAACCTGTATAAATGAGGTATTCCTACATAAATACACCACTAAATATATTTCGCTTCACATGAGCCATCCTCAAACTGGTTATAGAGATATTAAACAAAGATATTCACCGTCAAAGGTGATATTCTGTTATTTTCACATAGAAAAATCTTATGCGACGATAAAGGTCGCGGAATAGCAGACGCAGATTCTAAGTTCGAGATGCGGTTCTATGACGTCATAAAACGCAATAGACCGAAGTATTACAACAGAATCAATGTCTAGATGCAATGTAATGCGTTGTCACTAGTTTGAATTGTAATTCTGTTGAGTGTGGGTTGCTTCGTTTTAATGTAGATGGCATCCAATATCTAAAGGTTCTTTTTTATGTATGTGTGAGTATTATTTTGTTATCAACTAATATCAGTCTAATATTATGTACATTGCTATGTTATTCTAAGAAACTTTGTTTAATTGAGCTAAGATCAGAAATGTGACGGGTAAGTCTACGGGAGAGCGTGGTAGTAGTAAAACCAATATATAATGCTGGTTTATTATTAGCATCAGCGATACAATCTCCGAACCGACATGTAAATTTATACACTACATTGTTTTTTTGTAAAGCATTTAGTTGTTTTGTTGTAGGGTTATTAGAGACTATGAGGTCAACTGTTTTAACTTTTTTATAATATATGAAGGGATTAACTTGTTTATTATCATTAATGTACTTAACATTTCTACCTATTATGTTTTTGAGTATTGTATCTTCATGTTTGTAATTACTATGCATTCGGTTACAATAGCACAAGTTAATAGTGTTATGTTTATTTTGACGTACACTATTATTATTTATATTATCAGATTTATTAGTGGTGTTATTAAGTTTACTGAGATGCATTTAAATTTGTTGATCAATGAGGGAATTAGGAAATCCATTATTAACAAGTGTTTGTTTAATGTTATGTAATTTTTTTTATAGAATGTGGTTTTGGAAGAAGATATTATTTGCGTGCGTTGGATTAAGTTTTTTATGACAGCTAACTTATATCGTGCTAACGTGTCTCTAGCTGTCTAATGCCCTTGGGGTAGAACTCGGGGGTTTTGACGCAAAGAAGTCCGTGAGGGCTTTGCACAAGTCTGCTTCATTGATGAAGGATTTCCCACGAAGATGATTATCCAAGGAGTGGAAGAGGTGGTAATCGGATGGCGCAAGGTCAGGTGAATAAGGTGGATGGCACAAAGTCTCCCACCGAAGTTGCTGTATGGTATCCCTGACCACTCGCGCGACATGCGGCCTGGCATTGTCATGGAGGAAAAGCACAACTTTGCAATTCACCAGTGCTGGCTCCTTCTGGCGCAATGCCTGTTGTACACCTTTCAATTGCTGCGAGTATAGGTCTCCAGTGACCGTTTGACCCGTTTGTAGCAGTTCATAATGAACCACTTGACGACCTGTCCACCAGACACAAAGCATAATGTTGCGTGGGTGCATAGGCGGTCTTGCGGTGTGAGGGACAGCATCCTGAGGAGACAACCAATGTCTGGAACGCTTGGGAGTTTCGTACAGAACCCACTTTTCATCAATGTTAAGCACTCGGTTGAATAAGGATGCGGTACGGTGGCGAGAAAGCAGCGATACGCAGGCTGCCACTCGTTGTCCCTTGTGGACCTCCAACAGAGATAGCGGAACCCACTGGCTCAGTTTGTACGTCTTACATAGGCGGTGTAGGTGAAGTGCAACTGTTTCATCGGAAACGTTGAACTGTCTTGCAAGTTCACCACACGTTGGACTACTGTCCTCTTCAATGGCCGCCTTCAGGACTCCGTCATTCAAGACCTGTAGTCGTCCACTGCGAGGCTCATCATGGAGGGACAAATCTCCCGACTTGAATTTTCGAAGCCAACGCCTTGCAGTACGTCCATCCACAGCACTATACCCAAACGCTTGACATATGCGGCGACTTGATGCAGCTACTGATAAGCCCACTTTGAAGTCGTAAGGCAAACAGCCACGAACAAGATCTCTAGACACTTCCATCCTTCTCACAGCTGTCCGACTTATAACTGATGGCCGGGCAGGGTGCACGTGTTTTTTTATAACGTTTGATGTCCCTAATTCCGGTTGTTCGAATCTGAAAACAATTGCTACACGCATTTCGTATATATTTCAACTTCATTCAATGACTAATCAAAAAACGGACAAATTTTTTTTGGTTACCTTGTATATATATATATATATATATATATATATATATATATATATATATATATATATATATGTAAATCATGTTTGGTTACAATGAAACGACATTTTCATTTTTTATTGTATATATCAAATTTTCGTGTTTGGGCTTGTGTATTCTAGCAAATATTATAGTCGCTCGCTTCGTTTGGACACCAGTGGAAGAAACTCGCAGCTTCCCGTTCCACTTGGATGAATTTTGTAACGTACTGTTTTCCATATCCTTCTAGTGATTGTTTTACCCCTTCATCTGTTCTCCTGTACACGAATATCCGTTTACGTATTGTTTAATATGTGTAGAAGTTTCTGTATAGAGAACTAAAGATACATAAAACGTGATGTCTAACAGAGCGCATTGAGAGTGAGAAATAAAGAAATAATAAAGAAATAAAAACACCTATGCATATTTGAACGAGTCACTTTAGTTTGTCTTAACAACAACTTTGGTTTATTCTATCGACGTTAACAATCGAAATCATTTACACATGTCTTTTTTTTTTATCAAATATCCGGTATCCGGGGAATAAAACCTTTGACGTTTTTCGTTGACGGGTCTGGATTTATATCTTATTTTTTAAGCTGTTAATTTAAAGCAGTAATTGATGAACCCTTGATCAGAAGATTTTTTCTAGATATTAAAAGATTTCGCTTAAAATGTTTCACTCAAAAAATGACCGAAACCCGTTTTACATAATGTCTGTATTATTTCTGTTAAGGATCTGACCAATCGGAACAAGACTATTATAATTTGGCATCCAATTTACTTATATATGCATAGATTCGTTATCGCGGATTCTCTTGATGAAGATTATGGACCGTTTGTTGCATATTTCTCTTGGACAGATATCCGCTTGCTATTCATTTATTCCCCAATCGTCCTTGATCAGATGAACATCACATAGAAAAATACGGACAGTTTTCTATATGCTGTTCTAGATTTAAATGAGCATCCGGGGTTAGATCGACGTTCTCTGTATTCAAAGGGCGGAACATCCCGATCTTATGAAGTGGGAAACTATTTGACACGCTGATGGGAGGGATCAGACGATTTGAAATTAGAAAGCTTGTTTCCTTTTACGATTAATATAATTTGAATGAAGAAATCTTACATTCTGAAATGTATTTTTATTTATATTCTACAGCGAAATCGAGTTCTCTCAAAAATAGGACAATATATGTTCTTGAATATTTTAACATCTGCCTATCTCTCTGAGATCAGTTATTATGATTACTTGCATAATTTACATTCTTCGAACTGTTGTCCTCATTTTCATTGCCATTTTCGCAAAGTTTCGGCCTTGCAAATAATGCAATTTGAATATTTACGCTTCTGAACTTTGTACTATTTCTTTTTTATGTCATATTGTTTATTAAAACGAGTGCAAACAATATTGTATAGATTTAACCGTTTACATGACGTTATATTTTCAAAAATTAACACTTCTGAAAATAATTCTCAACGAAAGGTTTGTAACATGTTTTTATTATTCATCGTAATATATATATATATATATATATATATATATATATATATATATATATATATATATATATATATATATATATATACACATATATATCGTAATATATATATATATATATATATATATATATATATATATATATATATATATATATATATATTTCTTTTCATTTTTACGTTTCAACCTTTGGAAATAACATCTAATGATCCGCTGTCCTTTAAAAAAGCCGTGGTGAAATAATTTATTATATGGAACCTTAAAGTGGTCTGTCTTTATTTAATATATATATATATATAAATATATATATATATATATATATATATATATATATATATATATATATATATATATATATATATATATATATATATATCGTAATATACATATATATATATATATATCGTAATATATATATATATATATATATATATATATATATATCGTAATATATATATATATATATATATATATATATATATATATATATATATATATATATATATATATATATATATATATCGTAATATATATATATATATATATATATATATATATATATATATATCTTTTCATTTTTACGTTTCCACCTTTGGAAATAACATCTAATGATCCGCTGTCCTTTAAAAGGGCTGTGGTGAAATAATTTATTATGTGGAACCTTAAAGTGGTCTGACTTTATTTAACATATATATATATATATATATATATATATATATATATATATATATATATATATAGTGTATTCAAGCGCACAAAATAAATGTACCTAAATAATACTATATTTTAAAAGAACGAGTCATGAAATGTTAAAAATGAATGGACTGATTCGTTTTATATGGCTTATCAAACATTTGTAAGTTAATTAGAGCCTGACAATCATTTTAGATTGTAAGAAAGTTTTCCTGACAATAATTGTTTGGTGAATCAAGTCTAACTAATTAACCCATAGCTGGGGGGAAGAGATGATTCTTTACTTTCCCAAGAGTAATTGGAACTCGGGTCTCCGATTAACAATTCCGAGCCATTATCCATCACACTACTCGCATATTCAAGCTTACATCACCTGGTATTTCTAAAAAGTCACTCATCTAGGTACTGTTCAGGCCTGTCATTACTTAGCTTCTGTGATTGTACGGGAAACAGTGTTTCCCCGTGATATAGCTGGAAGCCAGGCCAAATAAAATTAAACAAGCATTATGATTGATCACACATACGTAGATAGTAACATTGCCGAAGTTATTTACACTGACAAGCATTGTCTAAAGAGAAGTGTTCACGTTTTTGTGCTGCATTTATTCTTGCCCCCCAAAAGCATTTATTAACACAGAAGTAATTGTTTTCAAGAAGCTCGAAGATTCCAGTCTCTTATTCGCAGATATGGGAAAGTACATCATTTGTTTTTTATTAACATGAAAGAAGTTTTTATATTGCAAATATCCTAGTTTTTTTCTTATAACTTATTATTGGAAATGGATATCTAGGTACTACACTCAGCCTTCCTGGCTACTTCGCTTTCAGTTTTACCTACATACCTATTATTTACTTATGGAAATTATCATGATGAATCTCACTCGAAATCCCCAAAATTCTACCTTGAGAAAATGGATTATTATATGTCGAGCTTAAAAGAAATTATTATTCACAGAAGTTAACGCTTAACACAAATTAAATGAATATCAACACTTTGTCATGGTCATTAAAATATTTAATAGAATATTTCATCATGATTTAGGTAGATACTGCCACAATATCGTTCGGACGTAGTAGAAGACATACCAAGTGGCGTTTTAGGGCCACTTAAGAAGAAATAAATAATATAATTTTGGAGCCGAAGTTCTTACGAAAAAGTGGATAGAACTCATAAATTCCGGCCCCAAACATGAGATACACAGATGTCACCAAAATTCACATCATACTAGCTGCTTATCTTCAAGATTCTATTCACGTCCACGCGCAAAATGCTACCGCGCTGACAAACTAAAAAGAGACCGGTCGAAACTACGACAACACTATTCATAGTAAGAGCTAAATTCTTATATCCTTGGTTACTACCAATCACGCACAAACGTACTGACTCCTCCACCCAAACCCACATATAACAACCGTTCACTGTTTTTCACATAGGTACACAAATGCAATTTATGTTCTACTCCAGAAACTTATTGACCAAAACAAAAAGATATATTTTAAAATCAATAACCAAATTCTTGCATTCTTGTTATATTAAATTAAATTTTATTTGTTGATACTAAGTTGTCTTTGTTCTACTAGAGTTTATTCTTTTAATGAAAAGTGTTGAATTATTCTAAGCGGCCAAATTACGAGCAACCCCAGTATTATGTTATGGTATCGAATACCGACTCTCCGAATTTTGACATTTAACAAAAAACTGAGTAGAAGTATTCATACAAATTCATCGCCTGGCTGTAGTTAAAGTAATACGTGACTATTACCAATATATTCATAACAGTCACACATTTTGATAAAACAATCTTACTGCGAATATGTTCTTATATAAGATAAGAAAAGCTGACCCTGTTAATGATATATCCATTTCTAAATTATTTTTTACTCGTGAAAATATACATGAATTTTGCATTTATATATGCAGTGTTTTTTATAAAAACATATACGGCTTCCCTTGTAATCAGCTTATAATTACTTAACTCTCAGGTATTTAGTTCAAAATAGCTTGAATGTTTATAATCTTTTAGACTTCAAATGTTACAGGGGTAATTTTCAGAAATGTATTTTGATTCTAACACAGTTCTTTTTCATGGATATCCCGGGGTTAAAGAAGAAAGAAATTATATGAGATAAACCAAAAAGTGAAGCAATATCACACTTAAACAACAATAGGATGGATATAAACATAAGAATACGGAGACTTACAGAAACAAAATCAGCGTTCCACAACATTAGAGAGACGCACAGTTTCTCTCTAAATATATCAAACTTAATTTCAATTGTATCCTTTCATATTCATGGTAAAGCTTTTTTGCTCTGATTCTTAAACGAAGAGAGAAAATTACCGTTTTGATACATATTCTTTATTCCGAGTAATTTCAACTTTAGCAGAATATCATAATCAAGACGTTGTGGAGACTACATGGAATAAATAATATATATCAACACGGTTATTTCCTCTCTTCCTTTAACAAAGACACCGAAAAGATTGTCCGTGAATATGAAAGGATACAATTGAAAATAATAGACAAAGCTTTTCTAAAATATTCAATGAAAGATATATATATATATATAAAAGTGAACATTGAAGTCAAAACTTAGAGGCGACAGTCTGTTTCAAGCTAGACGCAATCGTCAGGCCATGATTGCTTCTAGCATGAAACAGACTGTCGCCTCTAAGTGCTGACTTCTATGTTCACTTTTATATTTACACACGCTCTATCTCTGATATTGAGCACTTTACCCCATAAATATAGCACACTTTAAGACTATATTTCTGCATATATATATATATTTGTATATATATATATATATATATAATTTTTATCATATATATAACATATATTATTATTTTGATTATTATTTTATAATATATATGTGTGTGTGTGTGTGTGTGTGTGTGTGTGTGTGTGTGTGTGTATTATTTCTTATTTTTATTATTTATATTTTTAATTTTTTTAAAGGATTCTAAAAGTTTTTTTGTTTTTTTCCTGCAATTTATATTTCTTTAAAATTTTATGTTAAAATTTTTCCCCATATTGTCCTTAGTATGATTTTTATCATTATTTTTAGCATCGTTATTTTTTATAATTACATTTTTCATCAATTCGTTTATCTTCCTTTTACTTAAATTTTTAATATATTTTAGTAATTTTTACTTTTTACTTTGTAATTTTTATTATTATTATTATTATTATTATTATTATTATTATTATTATTATTATTATTATTAGCAGTAGTAGTGTATTTTACTGATTTACACTCTTATATATTTTTAAAACGTTTTTTTAAAATCTTTTGAATTTTAATATTTTAAAGTTATTATTTTTTCTTTATATAAACTATTTATTTATTGATCTTTTTTATTTGCTAGGATATTTTTGGTATTTTTTATAAAGGAGAATATATATATAGAGAGATTTTTTTGTTTTACAACTAATAATTTATTTTCATTTTTTGATTTTTTTGATCTCGGTGTCTTTAACTTTGAGATTTAATTTCATTCTCAATTGGTGTTAAAATTTAAAAAATTAAAATCAAGGTCAAGTTTGTATTATGTTATCGAATATGGAAACGTAGTAATGTTTGGCTGAAATAGCTATTCTTATGAAATGTTTGATTTCTCTATTATGTAATACATATATATATATATATATATATATATATATATATATATATATATATATATATATATATATATATATATATATATATATATATATATATATATATATATATTCTCATTTACATATATATATATATATTCTCATTTACATATATATATATATATATATATATATATATATATATATATATATATATATATATATATTGTGTGTATTTAGGCAGTAATTTTTCATTGCTGCATGTTTCATTAAACAATATAGACAAATTTTGTCTATTTATTTTAAGTAAGTTCCTTTCATATTGCCTGATAAGCTTATTAACATTATCATTGAAAGACAAAAGGAAATCACCATTGTGATACATTGTGATCCAATGTAAGCTTTCGGCTTACATAAGCCATTATCAAATATGACAATTACATTTCAATATATCAAACAATACACGGACAAAACAATAATGATTTCCAAGCAATGAATATATATATATATATATATATATATATATATATATATATATATATATATATATATATATATATATATATATATATAAAAGGAAAGAACAGTAAGATATAAAATCTGGTGTTCTTATAGATATTGTTTATTTTTACAAAATAGTGCTCAATGTAAATTTACAGAGCATTAATATTATAAATTAATTGATTTAAAATATGTTTTTTTTCGCTACACAGTGATAGCCATGTTTCAAAAATTAAAGCTAACGCCTTCGAATTTAATTTTGTTATTAAATTAAAGACATTAGTTCCATTTCCTTGTCAAGCGAATTTTGGAGTAACTTATTTTTTTTAATTTACGGTTTTAAAGGCACGGCAAAGATTCATAATTGAGGGTTTTCAAGGATACCGAGAAATCCATTCATCTAGAAAAGGGGTGGTAGGGTGTTCAATTTTTTAATTTTCATTGTATCAGTTAATTGTTACATTCGAAAGCGGGGTTATGTTTAGGGATGCGTAGGGATGTATTTTTCAACATATTCTGACATCCGCTAAATGTATGTCGTCTGTGTTTTTTTAATAAACATTTTTATTTTTAACGGCAAATATTCTTACAGTATTTTTTCTGTTTGTATACTTAAATATTTCTGTTTAGGCTAGAACATGTTTTAACTACATTTTTTTAAAAAAATTTAATTTTTAATATTTAATATAATATATTTCTTTTTAAAACCAAGTAAATGTATTAAAATTACTTACAGTATGTAAAATTATTTTTCTTATCGAGTATAAGTATGTATATTACGAGATTATATATATATATTTTTTTTAACTTTAACTTTATGACATTGACGGCAAAGATAGCTAAATTATTTGTTTTATGTAAGGAACTTCATATATTTGTCATGGTATAGATTAGTTTTCATTTTCCTTGACTAATATGTCTGTTCCATTCAACTCAACCCCATACGATATCTTTGAATGGAAGTGCAAATATTTAAGAGGAAAACCATCAACATTATTTTGTAATAAATACTAAGAAAGAAATACAAGTTTTTTAACAAAAAACAACGGACAGCTTTTGACAATTATGAAAATATTTTTTTTTCTTTTAGTTTGAAAAGCACTGAACGAAATCCTAATTTGGAGATGGGTTCAATCAAGGGAATCAGTGATAACTAAACCTAAAGCATTCAGTTAACCTGATGAACTTCACAGCTTGTTCAATTTGGAAATAACTCGAAATCTAACCTCATACCCGCGACAGACGGAAAAACGTTGATGAGCGTCGCATCTTCCCCAGACTGTGGCCAATTTACGGCTTATCTCTTTCGGGTTGGCCAGGACTCAGCCGGATGGAGAGAAGCGGCAAAGAGAAGAGAAAACAAATGGCACTTTCACTCTAGTAGCAAGCTGTTGCCGCGCAGTCTGCAACACGTTGGAAACTTTCCTTTCTGCTTCAGCAGGATAAGATACTGATGGATATAATAGATAAAGAAGAAACAGAAAAAAACGTAAAAAAATGAAAAATAAAATGAGCATTTGGCAAAAGGATTAAGAGTATAAGGGAAAATAAACAGAGGGAGAGCTATAGTATGTTAATTCTACTAGTTACATAGCTGGATATGACTACACCTTAGAAAAAGATTATCAGAGATATGAAAGGTTAGAAGATAAACAGACGATTAAAGAAGACTGCAAGAACGAAGAGTAGTTTTTTAAGATATTTACAAAATCTTTAAAACCTAATTAAAATTAATTATCATATTAAATTCTGGACTAGGTAACATGTTTTTTTAAAATAATTTTACTCCATTGGGGTTACTGAGTGTTAGATAATATGAGGGGAAAACACCATTAAGGAGATAGAAAATAAAAGAACAAGAGTTGAGAAAACAGAAGATAACGATTGACATTGCATTTAAATTTCGAAAAATCAAAGTTGTCTGGATAGCAAGAGGCTGAAAGAGAGTTACACAAGGGATAAGTCCAAGAGAAGAAAATATTAGCATAGAACTTACGGTTAAATGCAGCAACTGCAACCGTAAAATGATCCCACCTAACTGAGAATCCGGCACTGCATATAAATTCGTAAAGTCCATGTTTCAAATAGGAAAGATCATCAGAATATTTACCATGAAAATATCTCTAGAATTCGCAGAGGAAAGCTACGTTAGGGCGGTCGAAAAGTGACTGCAGACGAGATTCCAGATTAGTACCAATAACATAGCAGATTCTTATTGGTATTTTATCAAGTACTAGCACCATAACCCGCCTTCGACCGGGTCTTTCATTACTGGAAATTTTTGCCGTTCAGTTGAATCATTTCAAGTTTAATGTCAGCCCACCTGAAAATCTATATTAGTAACAAAAATTGGGTACAACTGAGGCACATCCCCAAATGAGGGATTAATAATTTGAATGGGGGGGGGCAGTGAACCTGAAAAGTGACGTTTTTGCGTTCTCAATCTTGCAAGGAAGGAACCTCATTCATGGACCGCCATGAAAACAATATACGATAATTTTTATTTATAATATATTTTTTCTTTATAATTCTAATAATCATTTGCGTTAGCTTTCAACTCTCTAAATTGATTGTACGCTGTTTTTTACAGACATTAAATTTTGTCTTTGATTTTTACGCAAAGTATAAAAAATCAGTTTTTTCGATTTTTCACCTTCAAAATTGTAAATTTTCCAGACAATTTGGACTCAAATACGGTACTGAAGAATTAACTATCAAACAAAAAAAGATTCATCGGAATCGGCTGAAAACTGTGGAGACGCATAAGAAACATCCGATCACACAGACACACACACACACACACATTATAGATATAGATCAGTAAATACATAGCAAAAGCACCAGACCAGATGCGATATTAATGTTCAATGCATATAATTTGGCAAGTTATAATTGAAAGAATATCAGTATACCTGTGTTGAAAATATTATAGCCAGCTAATCTTACAAGTCTTTATCTACAATTAGCCTGGAGATTTGGGTCTGTTTTCTCCTCCTCTATAAATTTAAAAAATTGTACGATATCTAAGTAAATAGTAAACACCTATCAAAATGATAATGGAAGACGCCAGTGAGAATATTTAGTGCGTGTGTTAAATCAATAGAAAACATTTTGTACAGCAATTCAGATAGAATTTCGCTTTTAAAATCTAAGATCATTATTTCAAAATATTATCATGTTGTTTTCTTTCCAGTAAAACCCATAACTCGAGACTTAAGTGAAGTGAAGGTACCATATATATGCATTCTGTGTGTAGAGAGGGATGATAGTTTATTTTAAGGGACATGGTATTTAAACGGGAAATAGTAATTATTGTTTGTTTTGTTGGTGGTGGTGTTATTATTATTATTATTATGCGTATATTAAAAAAACGATTATTTTTTGACACGTTTGCTCTTCACTGTAGCATCAATTAAGAATGACGTTCAATTAATAATATCTCGCGAGACCAGCTTTCTAATTGGGAATCTCCTTTGAATGATTGTCTGGTAGCGACCATAATTTCCAATACAAACTATTGAGATACTGTATTTATTCTTTAGAGTAAATATTACAGATACTATTTTAAGGAGGGCCGTAAGTTAACATAGCCGTTTGTTAATAGCTACAAATTTACCCCTTGACGGTTGTCTGGGTAGTCCACAAGTGGAATGACTCCTTTTCACCTCTTTCCCGTCGAGAGTTTTAAAGAAATATAAACAGCGAAGGAGCAAACTCAGAG
The DNA here is from genome assembly GCA_964036315.1 of Acanthosepion esculentum. Classification (NCBI taxonomy): domain Eukaryota; kingdom Metazoa; phylum Mollusca; class Cephalopoda; order Sepiida; family Sepiidae; genus Acanthosepion; species Acanthosepion esculentum. Next base: position 10,124,088 of record OZ038476.1, read on the forward strand.
CTGATAGATCTCCAAACATTATGCAACAGTTACACATCAGTCTATCTGCAATACAATAAACCTCTATACCTTGTGATAATTTTGAGCACAAAAATACAGATTCTGAGGTTGCGTGAGTGATTTCTGCTAAATTATGTGTATGCTATCTACAGCAATAACATTCGTTGGTGTGCTGATAACAAGATAGAAATATTTGCCCATGATGAAAAACGAAGTATTCAAGCCGTCCTGACTGAGAAGTAGCGATTTTCCAAGCGTAGATGTGGCACAAGGCCGAAATTATAGGGTACCCAGTGAGGATCGAACTCACTACTCAGTCGTAATTGTTTTAGCGAGACAAGCTTGCTAACAATTACACCACCTCGAGTTGGTGCCCTAGCAATTTTCCAAGTGTAGCTTAGATGTAGCACGAGGCCAAGTCTAGAGGGCACACAATGAGGATCAAATTCACTACCCAGTCGTAATTGTTCTAGCGAGACAAGCTTACTAACCACTAAACCACCTCAAGGGGCCCTAGCAATTTTCCAAGCGTAGCTTAGATGTAGCACAAGGCCAAGTCTAGAGGGCACCCAGTGAGGATCAAATTCACTACCCAGTCGTAATTGTTCTAGCGAGACAAGCTTTCTACCCTTTAAACCACCTCGAGGTGCCCTAGCAATTTTTCTAATGGTAGCTTAGATGTAGGACAAGGCCGAGACTAGAGTGCACCCAGTGCGGATGGAACTCACTACTCAGTCGTAATTGTTCTTACGAGACAAGCTTGCTAACCATTACACCACCTCGAGGTGCCCGTCCTGACTGCTAATTATGGAGGTAGATATGTAATTATATAGTTTTTATTTTCATCATATAATCGAGCGAAGAATAAAGACATGACATATGAAGAATAGATATAAAGCCATATAAAAGAAAACATTTGAGTTTATTAGCAGAACAGCAATCAGAAACATCACCAATGCAACTCAACTGTAGTGAAAAATAAGAAAATCAATCAAGTAATACGTTGCAGTAATCCTCCTTATTTTCAAGTTTATTTTTACAATAATGTCCATCCTGTAAAATGTCAAAGAATATTACAGAATAAGAGGGACTGTTTATGGAGATATGAGGCGAAAAGATAATGGTTAACCCTAAACTTGAACAGGTTAAGATTGTCGTGATCGGGGAAGCATGCTCTTGCGAGTCGGTTCCACAAAGCAGCGTTGTGGAAAGAATCTACTTTAGTGGAAAGAAAAGGGAATAAGTATGAACCGCTCCCATGTGCTTGGCATGGCGGGCCTTAGCCGTGAACGTAAGAACTGGTGGAACGAAGGGAAATATTTCGTCTCAACACTTTGCATGTAAACAGCGATAGAGGAGTGACAGGCTGTCGACTCTTAGTCTGTAGGAAAGGGGGTTGTAGTATGACAAATAATTCATTACCCACAAGAATTCGGGAAAGCTTTTGGACTCTCAAGACTGAAACGTGAAGACTGCACAGTCCATATTTGACAGCAGGACTCCTTTTTCGGTCTGATCTGGCTCTTGTAAATGTACAGGATATCAGAATTCAAATACTTACTGATGTCGTACAGAAAATCAACAATTTCCCAGCGTCTTTAGCGATGGAATCGTATGTACGAGTTCCACTTGAAGACTGAGTTGAGCTTAAGTCCCAAGAGGCGCTCAAGTCAGGGGGTCACCAGAGAGAACACCTGTTTATGACGATAGGTGGAAGTTCAGGGTTCGCTCGTTAAAGAAAAAAAAGGTAATTGGTTCTTATTTTCGCCAGCCTCACATATTGAACGAACAACAAAAGGTTTGCTATGAGAAGTGATTAGATATATGCGACAAGAAATTTAAAAGCTAATGGTTACTTTTGGAAGCCAGTGGAGCCTACATCAAAGTATTTTTTAAAGTTCGATCATAATTTGTACAAGATTTTTTATTCGTTTTGTTTTATTGTGTTCGGTACATATCTTTTATAATTTTATATACATGTGTTTGTTTAAGTTTTGCTCATGTTTACTGCTGGATATAGAATTCTATGTATTTAGCGATTCTTGATTAAATCCAAAGAAATATCTGCAATGATAACAATCGCGAAGTGGCATCTCATCTTCAGTTACTTTACAATCGCCCTAACGTAGCTTCCTTGTACCTATTCTATAAATAATTTCATGGTAACATTGATGGTGACCTTTTCCCTTTGGTCCCTAGATTTTGTGAATTTAAGCGCGGTACTCAATTGGAATCTAGATCTCAACATTTTACATTTGGCATAACTGGATGTAACCGTAAGTTCTATGCTAAAAAGTTTCTTCTCTCAGACGCTTGTGGTACTCTCTTCCGGCTTCTTGCTTTCCAGTCAAATTTGATCTTCAAAAGTTTAAATGCAATGACAATCGTTATCTTCTTTATTCTTTCTCTTTTATTGTTCTCTTGCCTTTATAAATATCTTATTTTTTCTAATATTCTCTTTTGCACAACTACTTTGTATCTTAGTGTCTATAATGCCTTCATTGGGGTGAAATGATAAAAAAAGTACATTTCCGGTTGTCATGCCAAAGAATAAAATAATTTAATACTTTTGTGGGTATTTGCAATCAATATTTATTGTTATACTGTATATTTGGTGCAATAAATTTATTGTTGGGTTGGCAAACACTTTCGTCTTGTTCGTTGTTGTTAGATTGCATTAGGAGTATTAATATTTAACCGCATGAAAAGAGAGAATTTGATTGTCTTTGGATAGTTGTCACATCAGCGCGTATTTTAAAAACATTCTGCTAAAACAGAGATTTTGTTATTTGATTTTGGCAAGTAAGCAGTATTTTTGTCATACAACATATGCCATATTAATAAAAAAAAAGAGTGACGCAGTTAAATAACTGTGTAGTTGATGAGGGAGATACCGATAATGAACAAGCATATCAAATCTGGTTTATTGCGTATTGGTGTGATATTGTTATTGCCTGCATACACACGCGCGCGCTTACACACAGACACACACACCTTATAATCAATGACCGAATATTAAAATACTATTTTGGGGAAATGTGTCAAGCCGTGAAATTTTAAGCATTCGCTCGAAGAGTGTTGTAAAAATCTCTTGCATCACAGTAGGAACATTTAAAGCGAATTTTATCGCGACATTAAGATATTACGGGAAAATATGTACCGTTAAACAATGCAGAAATATTTAACATACCACAAAATCTCCAAATAAATTGTTGAAAATTATTTACGCTTTATTAAAATTATTTGCGCGTTATCTTAGAAGCTCCGACGTGTACTTTCCTCCTTACGATAATATTTATTTCTGAAAAGTAATTCGATCGAGAAGATACTTTTCAAAAAATCTTGAACAAAAAAGATTTTGTAACGTTGAAAATTAACAATTACTAAGTATACCAGCCTTACACTCCTGTGCAAATTAATTTCTTTCACCAGACGGTCATCTTTAGAACCACTGTAGTGACAGGGTGTTATGCGTTTCTATTTTTTACTCAGATTAGGGCATTTGCATTGATGTGCAGTAATATGAATCTATTTTCGAGGTGTATGATGAAATTTGTTTGCCCTTGAAAAATATTGCGTCATCCCTGATTGTTTGAGATTTTCATCACACCCAGACACTATTGTCGCGACTGTCAATTATTTGTCCTACAGCCATTGCATGCGATGGATGTTACTTGATGGAAGCGTACGAAAATTGTAATGCTGCACGATCAAAATAGCAAGCCTTAACAGTGAGAAAATCAAAGTACTAACGAATGGCTCTCCTGATTTAAATCCAATCGAGAATCTGTGGTCAATCTGCAAGGAAAGACTTTGTGGAATGGACATACGAAGTATTAACATGTGCGCTGGGTCATGTTTCATTGGAATAATACGAAAAAATTAAATAATAACGGTATTATTCGATTTGTTTCAATTAATTTGCACAAGGGTGTAAGTAAATCTACTATGAGACCTTTTAGCTTAAAACGTTTAATCTGAATCCGACTTACTTGCATTCTGAATGAAGTGAAAAAGCAATCATTCACAGATATACATGGACATTGAAAGGTGTGAAGACTTCGCCAATGATTGTTCACACTGGAGATGCGATTTACACAGAGATAGATAAAATTTATTTAAATAAATGGTCCTTTTTTTAATTTGACAGTATTAATGACGTTTAACGGCTTGAATCTTCAAGAAATTACGTAGAAAATATGCAATCACCGGCAGGTATCGAAAATGGAACTCCGTCAACCACAGAGAAGCAATGTTTGGCATAGCCCGAATTACTGTTTACAAACACACAGCTTCAATGATTTTTGCGATTAGTCACCTATTCCCACAAAACATAACTCAACGTAAACATTGACAACATATTTAACTGTTTAATTAAAAAAGAGTATTTACTTCAAATAAAATGTAGCTGTAAAAATAAGGTATAAACAGAATATCTATCTATCTATCTATCTATATCTTTATATATATATAAAATGTGTGTGTGTATATATATATATATATATATATATATATATATATATATATATATATATATATATATATATAACATGTGTATGTATATAAATATAAATATATACATATATATATTTTTATATGTATTATTTATATATTATATATGCACTGTCCTCATAGGAAAGTACTTAATATCAGTGATAGACCTAACATAGCTGGTTGGATTCCAACTATATATATATATATATATATATATATATATATATATATATATATATATATATATATATATATATATATATATATATATATATATATATATATATATATATATATATAGGAATCGGAGAGCCGAGTTCGAATTACAGTCGAATCCATTACATTCACTTACGTGCTAATACCCTTGGGAAAGGTGTGAATCCTCTTCTTCTCCCTCCAACTATGGGTAAATAGCAGGACAGTGTGGGTTCTATAGCCTTGGATGGCAACTGGTCTAGGAGAAGGACCACTCTGAATTCAAAACCTGCGAAGGCTCGTTTCGGGACCTTGTGGCACTCAGTGCAACAGGTCTCTGTATTCGTCCCTTCAAAATGTGGATGGTCCTGCACGAAACCTTCACCACTATAATCAAATCTCATGTGCCGGTGTTGGACTCTCAGTTTCTAGGAACTGATCTGCTTGACCCTCATACGTCGGATTCGACGGGAGAGTCGATGATATAAATATATATGTATATATATATATGTTGAATCAGTTGCGAGAAAAGTTGACTCATTTTGTCATGTTCGACAATTTTTAACGCCAGAAACTATCTTACGTATTTATATATGTACCTTTCGTCATTGCATCGATTATTGCTATTCCATCTGGTCTGCTGTGTCTGCTATATATATTTTTTTCTTGGGGGGGAGGTATTTGAGAAAACCAAATAAGAAAATATTGGCTCTGAAATCTCATCCTGTCTTCGGTTACGTTCCAGCGTTTCTAATTTAGCTTTCCTTTAAGCCTTATCTATCAATACTTTAATGATAATTCTTGCAATGGACATTCCACTTTGATAGCTATATTTACGAATTTATACGGACTCCTAGATTAACAGCAACGTCTCAATTTACAGTTGAAATGGTTAGATATAACCGGCGGTTCTGTATTAATAATTCTTTCTCTCGCACTTCACGCTTGTGGAATTCCCTTCCCGCTTCTTGGATTCCAGTTAACTTTGACCTGTAAAATGTAAATGTCAATCGTTATATTCTGTTTTCTTAATTCCTGTTATTTTGTTGGCCATTCTTCTTATATTTTTCACATTTAGCAACTCCTTGCTTCATAGTGGCTTTGTTGCCTTGCTTTAGGTGAACTGATTTAAAAAGATGGATAGATAGATAGATAGATAGATAGATAGATAGATAGATAGATAGATAGATATAGAAATTAAACACTGCATTGTGACTATTAGTTTTACTTCGTCAGCAATCCTCAGAACTTGTAAATATTATTGGTCTGAACATCGCTTGAGACGAGAAACTGATAGTCACCTTCAAGTATTTATTTTTATCTATCTATCTACCTATCTATCTATCTATCTATCTATCTATCTATCTATCTAGCTCTTTTCATTTCTATCTATCGTCATTCCTATCTGTCTTCATTTCTATCTATATATCGATAGTTGTTTATATCTATCTATCTATCTATCTATCTATCTATCTATCTATCTATCTATCATAGCAGGTGCTGAAACGGTGCCAATCAAAATTCAATAAAGCAAGAATCGTAAAACGGGAAATTATTTTGTTTCCCCCACACACACACACCATGTCAATGTTAACGTTAAAAATATTCCTACATTTAAAAGTTAAAGGTTTCGCTAACGTGTGAAATTGAAAGAAACTATTCAATAAAATCAGCGTAAAGGTGAACAAGATCCGTAAGAAAATTTATGAGAAAATATTCAAAAAAAAAAAACGTAATAGAAAACATATTAGCATGGTGCAATAAAAAGGAATCTGTAAATGCAACTGCACATTGAAAGAAGAACATTTCCGAATGGTGTTTGGTAAGGGACATCGTATATGAAGCTAAGGCGATTAGTGAATGCGAATTCAAATACGACATAGGAGCTGCTGAAAGTGAATGAAAAAGACAATACTATGATCATAGGATGAGTCTGAACAACAGAAAATTATAAACGTAGTACTGATCTATCTAAGATTGGAACGTCTTTAACAGCGACAAAGAATAAAACAAATATCACATGGATAATATTGTAAAAGGCTTGTCGTACAGCAGTGTAGGCAAAAGTTGATAAATTTTCCCGAGGTTTCTAATTCTATATCGAATAGGTAGCCAGCTGTCAAATAAGATAAGCGAATTAATGGACGTTTATAGGCTTAAAATAAATAATTATTTAAAAATATACATCCGGGTTATTGGATACCTGCCAACCACGGATTATACGATGTACTCAGTTTTGGACTTCCGATAATTTCATGATTGTTTTTCTTTTATAGATCTCCCTGCGTTTAATGTCCTTTAATATTTAATTTAAACCGTTAATCTCTTTTGCAAGTCCATAAAAAACTAATCTTGTTTGTAAGATAATAAACACTGCAATAATTGTCATTTAAAGAGGGATTACATCGCCGAGTGGTTAGAACGTTTGCATTCTGTCCATGAGACCAGGGTTCGAATCTCACCATGTTCGATTTGTCCGGAAGAAGACGTCCTGATGTTATCGATATGGAGGGTTCGATCCCAAAGTGCGACACCTTTGAAAATTGCCTGAATTTGGTTGATCTAAGCTTTATGAGTGAAATAAGGTGGCCGTCGGTAGCTGTGTCTAGTAGTTAATCACAAGTCATCGTGGTCGAGGTCTTGAGCATGCAGGCCTTGTTCACATTGCTGATCACGCTAGATAACACGCACTTTCCCAGAAACTGAAACTAAGGTCTGCTCAGCATAGTTGCAGTATAAATCACAGGTGCGATCTATCGGTGTTGAATAAACACAAATGAACTTGAGTAAGAGTCTGCAATAGGGAATGGTTAGCCGCTCTAGTAAACAGGTAATCTCGAATACGAGTGACCAGCTATATATTCATAAGTGAAATAAATCAGATTAAAGCGAAACATTGTTTCATATTTTATCCGCCTGAAGGTTGCGTTAGAGAATGAAATTCTGAGTAGCGAATTTTGAGTAATGTTTTAAGATTGTATTCACATTATTATAATATAATATACATCTATCATGTATATACGATAAGTGTTCAGAATATAACCGACCTTTAGGACATAAAAAATCAATTGTGTGCATTTCAAAAATTTTATTTCATTAGCTTTAAAATACTCCCTTTGGGAGTCCAAAAATTTCTCCCAGCCGTACTGCTGCTTGTAAGGAATCTGGAACACCTTTTCTGAAATGCTATGGAGCTCCACCGTTGGTTTTATCATAATGATATCTCGCAACTCAAATCGCTTCCCTTGCAGCATGGATTTCAAATGGGGGGGGGGAGTCAGAAGTCACACAGTGCCAAGCTATAAAACTGCACATGAATATTCATCAGAATAACGGTTAACACCTGTACTTAAAAATTTAGAAAAGCCAATATTACTTTTGTCGTCAGAATATAAATACTTGTCATGAAATAAAATCCTTACATTTACCTTGATAAAGTCCACCAGAGGACGAAACGCGTCGATTAAAATAATTCCCTTTTGTTTTTATTCACACACACATACATAATATTTATCTTGAACCTCTATTGTGTCATGGTACCAGATTAAACGAAATTAATTTTAAACCAACATATATTTTAAATTTATAGGCCGATTTCGTTACTCTGTAAGGCTGTTCATTATGTAACACAATCGGTTACTCTTCCCGTGCTGACAGATTATGCCTGACAAAACACAAATCAATACTTACTGTCACTTTATAGAACAGTGTCATGAGATAGAATTATGTTCACAGCAAAAATGGCTGTACTCACATCATTCTGTGTGGTCTACACCCCTACATATGAACTGTCTTTGCTTGATATTATTATTATTATTATTATTATTATTATTATTATTATTATTATTATTTATTATCCTGCAGCTTATTATCTGTGATCACAGGATTTACGGTTCACGCCATCAATTGAGTTGACTGCTGCGTCCGCCCTTCACGCGAAAGGATAATTTAGAGAAAGCAAAAGAATCTCTGATAATGAGAAGCAGAATAAAATAAGAAATGTGAATGGGACAAGCTGGAGAATCAGTTAGAGTTTACGACGATGAAATTAGTCTTGAGAAAGAAAAGAAGGATAAAGAAAGGTGAAACAAAGGAGAAGAGGAAATTGGAAACATATATGCAAAATAATTTGCAGGAGAAAGATGCGAGGTGGGGTAATTGTGATGTGGATGGGGAAACAGGAAAAATTAAAATGCATTCAGGAAAGCTTCAAACGCCTCAGCGCGTTCAATATTTTATATACGCGTCTTTACTGATAAGGAGAGAAAAAAAATATTGTTTTCACTTACGTAAATGAATACTGAAAAAGACACACATATCTAGACAAGCTCATGCATACATACGCTCAGGAGAATAGGGGTAAATGGAAATAGAATATTTGGATTGAGGCTATGACAAGGAATGGTAGTTTTCCCCTGAACCTTGAAAAATATATACCCGAAGCAAGATATCCCTCTATTTCGTTATCGCGAATCGATCACTTTATCTAATGGGATTGGGGTTATTTTCAGAAATGCTTTCTGATTTTAATATATTTACATTTCATGGATATTCCCGGGTTAAAGAAGAAAGGAATTAATATGAAATATTCTAAAAGGTGAAACAATGTCACACATATACAACAATGGAATGAATAGGAAGATCAAAATGTGTAGATTTTCAGAAACAGAGTCCCATAATAGAAAGACACACAGTTTCTTTTTCTCTTTATATATATATATATATATATATATATATATATATATATATATATATATATATATATATATATATATATATATAAAGTGAACATAGAAATAGAAGTCAACACTTAGAGGCGACAGTCTGTTTCATGCTAGATGCAATCGTCAGGCCACGATTGCATGAAAGATCTAGCATGAAAGAGACTGTCGCCTCTAAGTGTTGACTTCTTTTTTCACTTTTATATTTACACACGCTATATCCCATAAATATAGCACCCCTTAAGCCTTAAGACTATATATCTTCATATATATATATATATATATATATATATATATATATATATATATATATATATATATATATATATATATATATATATATATATGTATATATATATATATATATATGCGTGTTCAGTGTTCATTGACTGAGTGAAAGAAAGAGAAATTAAAATTAATATATGTGTAAATTTACTGATTTCTTTATTCACTTACTTCTTAAAAACAACAAACATCGCACTAACCTAATTACAAATTAAACCTCGCTGAAAAAATAAAACGCAATCCATGGAATTGTATTTCGTCAAAAAAAGGAAAAATATAACACCGATTACACCAAAGATTACACCGATTATACCAAAGATAACACCGATTACACCGATTACACCATTGATATCACCGATTAAAGCAATACTATTAACAAATTTGGATTTACATCAATGAAATGCCTAACACAACAAAACGATGTCGTTGCTTTTGACTTAAAAATATAATCATCAATTAGGAAATAATTAAAATCCCCCAAAATTTCGAAAAACGACTTGAAAATATCAGAAAATGATAACCAACTCAACAATCTATATATAAAGCAGTTAAATCGAGGATAATCTATAAAATCAATGAAATGGAAACCAGCAATTACAACAAACTAGTCGACAAAGAAGCCACTAAAATTTTCATCAGCACTAGTAACGAAACTTAAAGCTAAAAACATAGCTACTAAACTAAAAATTAGAATAACACAATTAAAAAAAATACAACAATTTATTAAATGAAAACGAAGTCCCGAAGAATCCTCAACAGAATGCATCAGACAGACATTTCTTAATTTTAGGGAAAACTACAGGAGAGCCCATCAATTACGAGAATCGAACACGTACTGTTACAATACAACGAAACATCCACACCACTGCGCCTACACGCCTCAGAGGCAAAAGTAACACTATCCAGACCCAATATAGCGCAGCTACACTATTGGTCCAGTCGTATGACGCTTGCGTTATACCG
>OZ038476.1:10139745-10234745 GCA_964036315.1 Acanthosepion esculentum
TGTCCCTCTTTTCCTCAGTCTGCACCTCTTTCTCTCAATCTCTCCCTCTTTCCCTCAGTCTGACCCTTTTTCCTTCAATCTGTCCCTCTTTCTCTCAATCTGCCCCTCTTTCTCTCAATCTGTCCCTCTTTCCCTCAGTCTGCCCCTCTTTCTCTCAATCTGTCCCTCTTTCCCTCAGTCTGCACCTCTTTCTCTCAATCTGTCCCTCTTTCCATCAGTCTGACCCTCTTTCCTTCAATCTGTCCTTCTTTCCCTCAGTCTGTCCCTCTTTCTCCCAATCTGTCCTTCTTTCCCTCAGTCTGCCCCTCTTTCTCTCAATCAGTACCTCTTTCCCTCAGTCTGTCCCCCTTTATCTCAATCTGTCCCACTTTCCCTCAGTCTGTCCCTCTTTCTCTCAGTCTGTCCCTCTTTCCCTCACTTTGTCCCTCTTTCTCTCAATCTGCCCCTCTTTCTCTCAATCTGTCCTTCTTTCCCTCAGTCTGTCCCTCTTTCTCTCAACCTATCCCTCTTTCTCGCAATCTGTCCCTCTTTCCCTCAGTCTGTCCCTATTTCTCTCAATCTCTCCCTCTTTCCCTCAGTCTCACTCTCTTTCCTTCAATCTGTCCTTCTTTCCCTCAGTCTGCCCCTTTTTCTCCCAATCTGCCCTTCATTCCCTGAGTCTGTCCCTCTTTCTCTCAATCTGTCGAACTTTCCCTCAGTCTTCCCGTCTTTCTCTCAATCTGTCCCTCTTTCCCTCAGTCTGTCCGCCTTTCCCTCAGTCTGTCCCTCTTTCTCTCAATCTGTCCCTCTTTTTCTCTCAATCTGTCCCTCTTTCCCTCAATCTGTCCCTCTTTCTCTCAATCTGTCACTCTTTTCCGCAGTCGGTCCCACTTTCCCTCAATCTGTCCCTCTTTCCCTCAGTCTATCCCCCTTTCTGTCAATCTGTCCCTCTTTCCCTCAAACTGTCTATCTTTCCCTCAGTCTGCACCTCTTTCTCTCAATCTGTCCTTCTTTCCCTCAGTATGTCCCTCTTTCTCTCAATCTGTCCTTCTTTCCCTCAGTCTGTCCATCTTTCTCTCAATCTATCCCTCTTTCTCTCAACCTATCCCTCTTTCTCGCAATCTGTCCCTCTTTCCCTCAGTCTGTCCCTCTTTCTCTCAATCTCTCCCTCTTTCCCTCAGTCTCACCCTCTTTCCTTCAATCTGTCCTTCTTTCCCTCAGTCTGCCCCTTTTTCTCCCAATCTGCCCTTCATTCCCTGAGTCTGTCCCTCTTTCTCTCAATCTGTCGAACTTTCCCTCAGTCTTCCCGTCTTTCTCTCAATCTGTCCCTCTTTCCCTCAGTCTGTCCCCCTTTCCCTCAGTCTGTCCCTCTTTCTCTCAATCTGTCCCTCTTTTTCTCTCAATCTGTCCCTCTTTCCCTCAATCTGTCCCTCTTTCTCTCAATCTGTCACTCTTTTCCGCAGTCGGTCCCACTTTCCCTCAATCTGTCCCTCTTTCCCTCAGTCTATCCCCCTTTCTGTCAATCTGTCCCTCTTTCCCTCAAACTGTCTATCTTTCCCTCAGTCTGCACCTCTTTCTCTCAATCTGTCCTTCTTTCCCTCAGTATGTCCCTCTTTCTCTCAATCTGTCCTTCTTTCCCTCAGTCTGTCTCTCAATCTGTCCCTCCTTCCCTCAGTCTGCCCCTCTTTCTCCCAATCTGTCCTTCTTTCCCTCAGTCTGTACCTCTTTCTCTCAATCTGTCCCTCTTTCCCTCGGTCTGTCCCTCTTTCTCTCAATCTGTCCCTCTTTCCCTCAGTCTGTCCCTCTTTCTCTCAATCTGTCTCTCTTTCTCTCAATCTGTCCCTCTTTCCCTCAGTCTGTCCCTCTTTCTCTCAATCTGTCCCTCTTTCTCTCAATCTTTCCCTCTTTCTCTCAATCTGTCCCTCTTTCCCTCAGTCTGTCCCTCTTTCTCTCAATCTGTCCCTCTTTCCCTCAGTCTGTCCCTCTTTCTCTCAATCTGTCCTTCTTTCCCTCAGTCTGTCCCTCTTTCTCTCAATCTGTCCTTCTTTCCCTCAGTCTGTCCCTCTTTCTCCCAATCTGTCCTTCTTCCCCTCAGTCTGTCCCTCTTTCTCTCAATCTGTCCTTCTTTCCCTCAGTCTGTCCCCCTTTCTTTCAATCTGTCCCTCTTTCCCTCAGTCTGTCCCTCTTTCTCTCAATCTGTCCCACTTTCCCTCAGTCTGTCCCTCTTTCTCTCAATCTGTCCTTCTTTCCCTCAGTCTGTCCCCCTTTCTTTCAATCTGTCCCTCTTTCCCTCAGTCTGTCCCTCTTTCTCTCAATCTGTCCCTCTTCCCCTCAGTCTGTCCCTCTTTCGCTCAATCTGTCCGTCTTTCCCTCAGTCTGTCCCTCTTTCTCTCAATCAGTCCCTCTTTCCCTCAGTCTGTCCCTCTTTCTCTCAATCTGTCCCTCTTTCCCTCAGTCTGTCCCTCTTTCTCTCAATCTGTCCCTCTTTCCCTCAGTCTTTCCCTCTTTCTCTCAATCTGTCCTTCTTTCCCTCAGTCTGTCCCTGTTTCTTTCAATCTGATCTCTTTCCCTCAGTCTGTCCCTCTTTCTCTCAATCTTTCCCTCTTTCTCTCAATCTGTCCCTCTTTCCCTCAGTCTGTCCCTCTTTCTCTCAATCTGTCCCTCTTTCCCTCAGTCTGTCCCTCTTTCTCTCAATCTGTCCTTCTTTCCCTCTGTCTTTCCCTCTTTCTCTCAATCTGTCCTTCTTTCCCTCAGTCTGTCCCTCTTTCTCCCAATCTGTCCTTCTTCCCCTCAGTCTGTCCCTCTTTCTCTCAATCTGTCCTTCTTTCCCTCAGTCTGTCCCCCTTTCTTTCAATCTGTCCCTCTTTCCCTCAGTCTGTCCCTCTTTCTCTCAATCTGTCCCTCTTTCCCTCAGTCTGACCCTCTTTCTCTCAATCTGTCTCTCTTTCCCTCAGTCTGTCCCCCTTTCTCTCAAATCTCCCTCTTTCCCTCTGTCCCTCTTTCTCTCAATCTGTCCTTCTTTCCCTCAGTCTGTCCCTCTTTCTCTCAATCTTTCCCTCTTTCCCTCAGTCTGTCCCTCTTTCTCTCAATCTGTCCCTCTTTCTCTCAATCTGTCCCTCTTTCCCTCAGTCTGTCCCTCGTTCTCTCAATCTGTCCTTCTTTCCCTCAGTCTGTCCCTCTTTTTTCTCAATCTGTTTTTCTTTCCCTCAGTCTGTCCCTCTTTCTCTCAATCTGTCCCTCTCTCCCTCAGTCTGTCCCGTTCGTATGAGATTTTCCAAATTCTCCCTCATTATCTGCCATAAAAACTTCAACTTCCTCTTCCTGATGTTAAATATAAGTTTCCTTTTTGATTCCATTCTCTCCAAAACCTCGTTGTTGCTCACATGTTCGGTCCATTGAATCCTCAGCGTTTTTCTGTGGAACAACATTTCTGTTTTTCCAAGTCTCTTCATCTTTTCTGACATACAAGAAGACAGGTTTCACCTAAAAGTTCAATATATTTCTTTGTTGATAACGAATTTTTTTCTGACTCTTAATAATCTGCTTAGCTTTTGTAAAATCCAAAACTACACAAAATTTTTCTGTACTTTTTGATTTTACTATGACCGATATGCATTTTGGCTCATCCTTTTGCTGATAACCATGCAAACTGTAGTCTTGTAGTTTTTACTATACCCAAATAAAGGACTGAGTTAAGTAACGGATAATAAACGTTATTTATTCTTCTCTGATTACCAATATTATATTTTCTTCATTAAGGAAAGTAGGAAGTCCTAAGCACGGACGTGAATTTGTGAATATCCACCTAACATTCTGCAAGGCGTATATTTTAACCTTTCCTTTTGGGACACCGTTGACGTCATCAGGGATACATTTATAAAGGCCGGAATGAATCAGGATTTCCAGTAATCTAACCCAGTATATGATTTCCCGTGGGACAGCACCACTACTTAAGGATATCTTTCTGGTTAAGGATTTAGATTAAATATGAACTCAGCATCGGTTTCTTTCGTGAGAGATTCCAGTTTCTCTATATCCTTGTTTGAAACTTATTTTGCCCCTTTATCATTCATTTTCCGTATTATTTTCCACAAATGATGCACCTAGATACAATTGTCTTTTGTATAACAATTGAAGAATACTAAAAAGCATTGGAAATACAAGTTTTCTGGAATCGATGTCAAAACAAGGTTCACGCCAGAAATCAATTCTGAGTTTAAGAATCGCGATGATAATTAAATCTCTGGAATTCTACAAAACGTAGTCTCATTCTGTGTGTCGAAAAGAACTGAGATAATTTTCTTGATTAAGATTGAATCTTTAAACTACCGATTGTTGACGTAGAAGACATTTTCTAAGGGTTTCGTAGAGAGTGTAATCAATAAGCCTTGATACAAAGGCTAGATTTGATGAACATGCAATATCGATCTTTGTGGCTTTGGGATCCCGGGCTGAAATAATTGTGCAACGACATCCAACCACAGATTGCTCATGCGCACTGGGTTCGTAAAAGCACTTTGACATGTGGAATGGTATAGTCGCGAAATTAAATGAAATCCTGGAACACGCTTTCATTGTAAATGTCGTCGTGAAAGATCCTTGAAGTGTTCCTGATTCGGAAGTACTTACTCTTACGTAGCAATGTAGAGTCTCAGAAATGGAGACTCATCAAATGTTACTGCGCTGAACCGGTTTTGTAAAATTTCCTTTTGGACGATAGATAAAAACTTAAAATATATCTTTTTTCAGAATGTAATAAGAGTTTGGGTTTTGATGTTTGCTTCGGTTTCGGGTTTTACTTTTAATAACTTATTCTTTTTGTATCTGTCTATAATTCTGAGATGAAGTGTTATGTATACCATTTTCATTAATCAGATTATTGTCCTCACCTTTGTTGGCGTATTTATCACAACGTTTCGAACATTGCACGCTCCCGCCTTCTTCAGGTGTTTGGAATGAATGTGTGCTGTTTCATGCTAGACGCAATCGTCAGGCCGGGAGTCTGACGATTGCGTCTAGCATGAAAACAGCGTGTCACCTCTGAGTGTTGATTTCAATTTTCACTTTTATATTTACATACGCTCTATCTCTGATATTGAGCACTTTAACACTTTTAGGGGAATTAACAGGAGGCAACTGGTAAATGACACCCATTATATATGGCACGTAGAATTAGAACAGTCTACTCCAGCGAGCGAAATAAAGGGTTCATTCCAACCACCTGAAGAAGACAGGAGCTTACAACGGTCGAAGCGTTGTGATAAATATGGCAACAAAGATGAGGACAATAATCTGAATAATGTAAATAATATACATAATACCTCATTTACTGAAATATATATATATATATATATATATATATATATATATATATATATGAAGAAATATAGTCTTAAAGTGTGCTATATTTATGGGATAAAGTGCTCATTATCAGAGATAGAGCGTGTGTAAATATAAAAGTGAACATAGAAGTCAACACTTAGAGGCGACAGTCTGTTTCATGCTAGATGCAATCGTCAGGCAACTAGTGCTGTTATTTTTCTCGGCTATTTATACTTTTATATTTATATATATGTATATATATATTTTAAATAAAAGCAGACCACTTTAAGTTTACATTGTAATAGTTTATTTTACTAGAGATCTTATAAAGTACTGTGGATCATCAGACATCGCTTTCAAAATGTGAAACGAAAAATGAAATGAAAATTTACACTTTTGACGGGTAGTATTAAGTTAATGAAATCTACCAGAGAAGGTAGCAAGGAGTGGTGTGAGAGACATGGTCCAGTTTAGATAGGGTTTATTTTTATATTTCTTTCTATCATACTTAATCTTTAGTAAGGAGGGTGTAAGGATCAGACAGTGACCTATTAAATCGGTCAACTCAACGGAAATGATATCTTGAAAGGGAAGGAGATAATATATATATATATATATATATATATATATATATATATATATATATATATATATATATATATATTCTATCAAGAATGGTGATATATTGTAACAGACTGGCCGCAAATTTATTGTAGCTGAACTACCGATCCCTGTAACAAAACGGACCACAATTTTGACATAGGGAATACTAATTTGATTAAAATAGAAAGTAATACACTAGACGAATATATATATATATATATATATATATATATATATATATATATATATATATATATATATATATATGTGTGTGTGTGTGTGTGTGTATGTGCGTGCGTGCCTGTGTGTGTGCGTGTGTGCGCGCGTCATCTGCAGACAGACTGTTTCGCTGTATAACAGCTCATTAGTGTGACTAGATATCCGATTGCCGCAGGCCAAGATCGAAACAACATCGGTTTGGCATCAGTATTTTCCCCGGAGCTATCATCTTCCGCCAGATAGGAAGGTGAATTTTTATGTATTTTAGAATAAAAGTTACAATGACTCGGAGTGCTTAATTCACTGCTTACAAATTAGCGTTTTTCCCTCTAAATTGCTCAAACGAATTTTATTTTTTCAAGAGCGGTATATATATATATATATATATATATATATATATATATATATATACTCGATCGACTTGACTCGACTCGACTCTCCCGTCGAATTCGACGTATGAGGGTCAAGCAGATCAGTTCCTAGGAAACCGACAGCCCGACAAAAGCACTTTAGATTTGATTATAGTGGTGTAGGTTTCGCGCAGGACCACACTTTGTGAAAGGCCGAATACAGAGACCAAAGTGCACTAAGTGCCACAAGGTCCCCAAATGACCCACTGCAGGCTTTGAATTCAGAGTTGTCATTCTCCTAGACCAGTTGCCATCGAAGGCTATAGAACCCAGTCTGTCCTGCTATTTACCCATAGCTGGAGTGAACGTAATGGATTCACTGGAATTCGAACTCGGGTCTCTGATTCCTCAATTCAAGCCGTTTTACATTACTCCACCGTGCCACGCCATATATATATATATATATATATATATATATATATATATATATATATATATATATATATATATATATATATATATATATATATATATATATATATATATATATATATATATATATATATATATATATATATATATATATATATATATATATATATATATATATAATTCATAATTACAATGTATGTTATATTGATAGGTAAATGTACTTAATATCAGAGATAGAGCATGTGTAAATATGAGAATAGTCTGAACATTGCGTTCAGGCATGAATCAGACTATCGCCACTCGTTGCTGACAGCAGTCACTACTTACATATACACATATACATACACATATGTGTGTGTGTTTATGTGTGTGAGTATGTATACATGTGTGTGTGTCCGCATATCTTCAATGATTATGCTTAATTAAACGTTTGTTGTGTGTGACTGAACGGAAAAGATTTATGCTATAAATTTGAACTATTCTCGAACGTGTTTAAATCTGGTGAGTGTGACGCCCTACCAATATTTTACCAATAGTTTGCTTCATTTTACGAAATACTAGTCTCTCTTACGATAGACGGAAATGATCTAGAGTGCTATAGCATCTCTACAAGATATATATCAGGTTTATCTAAACATATTTTAATTTTACTAATACTCCATAGGAATTCCTCCAGAAAAAAGCATTTTAGAAAAAACTCATGTCTGACGTATAATCCTCATTCGACAGCGTTCGTTATTAAAAGTACAAAAGAGCAAAATCTATTTTCTCTAGTTTTGTCTGTAATATAAAAAAATCATATAATTTTTTTCAGAACTTTGGTATTATGTTGATGGAAGCAAAATGGTGATCCTTATGAATAATGTGTTTTAGGAAATAGAAGACTATTGCTCGGCTGTTTAAGTGAAGCCATCTTCCTACGTTTGTGTTATGTAACATGAAGATCACTCTTTTTCTTGTATATACAAGAACAAAGAGTAATCCTCATTGTATCTGAATTAGAAGCATATACAAGTCTTAACCTCGTAGAAGGAAATAATTTAGTAGTGTGTATTATTTGATCAGTCTCTACTACTTCCACATAAAATCTTATGATATGGTGTCCTAAGTCTCCTGAAAATAATGGTTCATTGTAATGAGAATGTGTGTCAAATTCCTATACACAAACTAATCTGCGCTTAACTTCAAGCAGTGTGCGAGTGTCTTTACTTCTAAAAGAAAGAGGAAAATCCACTTTCAAATTTTGTTTTTTTTCGGCAATTAACCGTCAAGATCTCGCACCTTATTCCTTAACTGACAGAAATTGATGCCATGAATCATTTTAATAATACTTCACGTTGGCCTTTATTTAGTTTCTATTTTCGAAATTGAAATCCGTCTCTGTTTAATAATAAAGCGACTAACATATGGCTCAGTGAAAGAATCCATAAAAGAGTCTTTAAACAAGGACATTTAAGATGCTTTCTAGAAAACTGATCCGTTTGATTTTTAAATCAGTCATTGAAGACCACGTATTGTAAAAACAAGGAGTGAAGATAAATTTGGAAAATTAAAATAGCGGTTTTGATTGAAATGTTGCAAAATCTTTTACGACTGGTTCACATAATCTTTTTAGCCAGTCAATCCTAACACCACATGGGAATTTGAAAACGCTGTGCTTACGCGTTTCGTTTCAATCTCCACTGGGAAGAAACAATTCTTATCTGACATGCCACAAAACTAAATGCATAGCTGTATCTTACTTAATGACTCTGTTCCTGTTCTCTAACATATTTGTTTATTCATTTTTGCGGGATATTTTTAATTTTATTTTTGTTGCTTTTTATGGCAACTGTCAAATGTTTTTAGAATTTATTTCCCGAAGGTTAAATGAGCAGCATGTTTAGGAAATTAAAATTGCATTTCCAGCGACACTTGATTAAAATGTTCGAATGTCTAACACTCTAATGATTTTCATTTTTTACTAGCCTCGTTTTCGTTTTAGTTTCAGTTTCCACCTAGACATCTGCTTCTTCAACCATTACCAAAACCCTTGTGATTAGTTTTTTTATCAAAAGTAACCAAATTAAAATGAACGTATATGATTTAAAAATTAAAAATAAAGAATATTGATAACTATCGCGTTTTGATCTTTTACAACAATTGTGCCTCATATACCGTGCATAAATAAATAATTATGAACAGAATTGAACTGGAAAGCGGAAAAATGTAGGGATATATGTGGTAAGAGTAAACATTGGGATCTGTGAATTTGTTGTGTAATCCATAAGACAGACGGACATAAATAAGGGATTGTAATATAAACTTCACTTAAGACTCTTTTACTTGCCGATCTGCTTATGGAACCGTTGTAGACTTAATTGAAAAAATGACACGTGGCAAAATATGTTAAACTAACGACAAGTCCAAAATGAATAATAAACACTCCCTCCGTTCCGAAATAGTTGTTCCAAAAAAATGTTCATGTTGTTCCAAAATAATTGTTCCAGTAGATAAAAAACACACCAAAAAGAACAAAAAATATCATTTATTCCCATACTCAAGAGTAAATGAGTAATATTAGTGAATTGTCATATGAATAAATGTGAAATATATCGAAACTGATATACATAAACAGTTAAATTAATAACAAAAATAACTGGGGAAGGTTTACTTTAACAAAAGCAGTTTTTGTTGCAACTCGTCAGAAATAGAAATGGATACTTCAAGTTTTCCTTCTCTTTCAAGCTTCTCTTTAGACATGTGCCGGAGTTTATAGTTGTTATCGCCGTCAACTAAAGTAACTTGTTCCATTGCTAACTGCAAACTTAGAAAAGTATTGTTAAGCTTCGACTTCTGAAGTTTATTGAAGCTTTCTTCCACTGCTTCAATGAGCTGGTCAACATTTTTTGGAGCTTGTTGGTGCTGAATTGATTGAATTGCATTAAAATAACCCAGATCAAGGACATTGAGATCAGGACTATTTGGAGGCTGGCAAACTAATTCAATTTGCAAACCCAGACGTTCTGCAGCTACGTTTAATTCATCTGCAACCTGTTTTATTGCACCACGCTTCAGGATACGATCTGTGGATCTTTCCAGCAGTGCTTGCAACACAGCACTACGTTCATTATTTGTCAATTCGTGCTTCTTGCAATTTCGTTTAGCATTTCTGCCAATTGGCTTCTCTTCTCCCATAATAATCTCTTGCCAGCGGGTGGTCTGAAAAAAAATACAATTTTAATGTGGTGAAAAAGTGATATAATTTGCGCTTCAAATTATTCTGCCTGAATAAGCTAATATAAATACTTGAGGAACATCAATGCTAACCTGTTAATGTAAACGGCAAACAATTCGACTAAGAATTAGTATATTCCACATGAGATTTCCGGCGATGGAACAACAGAGGAAGTATAAAGTTTTAAGTGAGGAACTAAAACAATTTATCATTACTATAGTGCGGTTGCAGTTGTATAACAGGTGACGGCTGTAAAAAATGGAATCGTAGAGAAGAGTTTGAATTCCGACCGAATTGGTTATGTTCACTTTCTCAGTAATATTCTTGGAAAATTCTGCCGCCAAACTAGGGGTTAAACAGTAACCAGTCAAGAAGAATGAAAGCTCAGTTTCTATTGGAAAATACCTATGCAGCCTTCGTTGAAAGTCTATTTCAGCTGCTTACGCCATTCTTGAAGAAATATCAACCGGAAAAAACGCTCAGTGATCGTAATCCTTAAGTTAAATGTGTTGTTCAATCTACCGCAAATGTTCTAAAATTATTATATATAATATGACTGGATAATTTAATAATATTGCATGCTTATTTGATGGAACGTCTCTCAATATAAAGAGGTGTTGGTTTTGTGCAGAAATTTACTTTTAATGTTGCTTAAAAGATATCTCTATCTATAAAAGGCAGGATGTGTGTGTGTGTGTGTGTGTGTGTGTGTGTGTGTGTGTGTGTGTGTGTGTGTGTGTGTAACGAATGCACGGCCGCAATTTTCCATAGATTTGCACGAAAATTAACAGGCCCATGCTCCAATTAAGTGGTAACGCCAAGACCGACGTTGCATTTCCCAACTCCCATTGATAATGGAAGTAATCGATTTTTCATGCTTCTACGGTAGTTTTCATGTAGTTTGCGGCTATTTTCTACTGGCCAGAGTGAGAGCCTCTAGCTGGCTGCCACGAATAGGCAGGAAGATTCTATTGTCCAGCATGAGAGCCAACAACTGACACGAATGTTAACTAGCATGTTAGCATGCAAAAAAATCGATAGCTGCATTCGTCACAAGTGGGAAAAAATTAATTCTGCATGGCACTTTACTTCAATTGGCTCATTCGCTTGCTTAAATTCAACGTTGATTCTGATTCCGCAGAACTCGGTTCGGTGTGAAAATGTATTTGTTGTTAACATTCTTTTTTCATACGATTTTTCCTGTTACGAGTCCTTTTTTAAAGCTGATCGTTTTGTGTTCATTTTGTTTAGTTCTTTTTTCGTAACAGATTTAATGCTTAGTATACAGCTTAGAAAAAATTCGCAGTGTGAGATAGGCAAGAAGTAAGGCATATAGCAACATCATCACGGCAAAGGGCACTCCTTTAAAGGCAAGGAAGGGCAAAAATATTTTACGTCAAGTGATAGCGATTGCTGTATGAGTCGTACGATTTTTGAATGAAGCAGGGGCAATATATATATTTCGAAAACATTTTTTTCATCTAGATAATGTGCATGGTAAATTTTAAATAATTTCAATAACGTTGGATTTAAATTCTAAGTGTGGATCAAATTAATATTATTGTAGATTAATATGTGACTTTACGTGTAAACATCTCTAAAGCCGTCGTAAAAATTTTAAGAGGAAAGCCCAAGATATATTAGAGACTGATTTTGAAATGAATGTTATCTTTATTTTTTATTAAATGAATCATCAGCATTCTCTACCACTTATTACAGGAAATAGGAATCAATATAAAACTTTCCAAGCCAGAAATGATAGCATGGAATTGTATTAAAAGCCAGTCATGAACCCTGAATACATCATAAAAAATTCAGGATATGGAATTAGTAAATACAAACCACTTCAAATACTTAGGTACTCAGACATTTGGCCGACGGACATTTAACCGAATGGGCTTTAAGCTGAAAATGTAGTGACGTACTTACATGTATGTCATACTCTTTATCGTAATGTGCTATATATATATATATTCATATTTATTTACTGTATTAATTTATAATTCTTGGCTTTTTTTGACAGGCTTTTTTTAAAATCTATTCTGTATATATTACATGATAAGTACTTTGAGAAAATTTTACTACAGCAAAATCTTAAGCTTTTACGATATGAAAGATAATTCAATTGTGCTTTTTATTATTGATTATGATTATCATCTAAAAGGGATGAACTAGCTTTTATCTTACTGTCAAATACGAATTTAAATATTAGGTGCTACTTTTTACCGATTTACTCCCAAATATTTAAAAAAAATACTAATTTCAATAAACAAATTTTGAAATAAGAAAACTTTTAAATTTAAATTTCGATTTAGTAATTAAATCACTTGGAATTCAATACCTTATAATACTGCTAATTAAAATACCTACAGTATTGCTTGTTACTATTTTTGCTTGTAATAATTCGGTGAAATATCCGTTGGACAAATGTCTGTCGGCCAAATGCCCGGCCACACTAGGTTTATGGATGAGTTATAATAAATTTAGTTGAGGAAGTTGAGCATAGAATATGCTACGCTAGAGACAGTTTCGCTTAATACCACAAGTTGTTACCGAACCAAAACATTAACCAAGAAAATCGGGTCATGAGATTAAATAGTCTCATCAGATAGAGACGTTCTTAGGGTGGCCCTGCCTGGTGCCAAACATCTTTAGAAATATGGAAATCGTCAGCTGTTTATCAGACGATTAGTTAAAAATGTTTTGAGCGTATTAAAGCTGTAGGTTTTTAGCGAGAAAAATCCTCTTTCGAAACTTGTGCTTAGAGAAGCACGAAAATAAATTTACCAAATAACAAAAACTATATCACTTGAGGGCTTACTAAATCAGCAACATTTTATAATCTACTGGCATCATTTTTGGTGACTTTTCTTATTTGTAGTCGCTCATTAACGCAAAGTTTAATTAGAATCTAAATCTTCTGCTGTGGGTAGACACCAAAGACGAAGTAACATGAGTTCAAATCTCAGCGACATATTACTCTTTTTATCTGATACGTTGTTGCCTGAAAATGTCGGGAGAAAATCAACTCAGGACTAAAATGAAATAATAAAATAATCCCCCGCAAAAGAAAACTTATGAGTGATGCTAAGTAATCAAGAAAATTATAATGTTTTTTATCATTTCATATGAAGAAATACTTATTTGATATAAATATTTTGACGTCCAAAAACTTATTCTGATCTCTTGGCATTTCCGAATGTCTTTATAAATGCTTCAATAGAAGATTCTCATATTGGAACATTTATAAAGATTTTCGAACAATCCAAGAGATTAAATCAGTAAACATCTTACGCTACTTTTTGGAGCCCGGGCGATTTTCCTCAGTAGGTTAAGCGTTATTTACATAAACCGATTTTTCGGGAAGCCTTAGTAAAAAAGCTGTTGGCTTAACGGTTGTGACTGACCAACAAAATTCACGTAATAGCATTTCAATACAACACTCAGAAAAACTAACTATGCATCTCTTGTATCTCAATACCATCATCGAATATCAGAAACTGAAATTAAATATAAATTATAAGTGAAATAATATCCTAGCAATCACGGGGAATTAAAATGTTTATTCGTAATTTTGACAAGATAATAAAGTTATCGCATCATCTTATGCCGGAAGATATTACGAGAGTAATTTGTTTCTACGGTCAACCATTCTTTATAATTCACTCGTTATTATCACACAAGTGTGTATGCATTTTTACAGACAATACATATAATTAGAATCAATTAATAAAAAATAAATTAATTTATATTCAAAATTCAGTATTATTTAAAGCATGATTTTTTTTTATTTAAAACAATGCAATCAAAACAATAATTTAAGAAAATATTCAAAATACTGACAATTTTCTATTTTCTGCTTCAATTGTTATCACTCACCAAGTTACTTTTTTATAATAGCTTTAACTCATTCTATATGAATGCAACTGACCTCTCATTACAAGTTTTGACAATTTTCTTCACTGTAAACACCGCTCTCTCTCTTGAAACAAATCGATAACTAATAAATGTTCTGCCATTTACCCATAAATTAGGCTAAATTTATCACATACCTGAAATGACACGAGCTAAAACCACTTCAAACGCGTGTGGCGTAATTTGACTTCAAGCTTAATGGCTACATGTAAAACACATTGGGGATAATAAATTTGACCAACTCATTAAGCTCGTGTCATACAAATGAGTTAGCTCAGTATTTTAGTGAGGATCAAAAGTTTCTGAGGGAATTTATGACTTCGTTTGAATTGTAAATCAAATTGTAAATCTAGTTATTAGAAACGATATTCGCCACGCGTTGCGTCACCGATTAGTGTTGTTACTGCATTTTATGCGGCCCTGTCAGCAGGGGATGTGCCTAGGGCAAATTTCCCGGACGAAGCCCATCTCTTTTCAGGCATTTCGAATTCATTTTTTTCCTTCTCATGTACTTGTTGCTATGTAATTCATTTACCTAGGGAGATATATTTATTCATACCTTTTCAATAATATTTGTGTTAAAGTGTAGGCAATTATGTCGCTAGGAATTTGCAATCGGCATGCCAATTTCAATTTCTGTGCCGTAACGACTAGGTTAGACACCTTTTCTGAAACAACCATCGACGCAATTATTTCATTTCTTCGAAAATTAATCTCTCTTATAATATATCAATAAATCCATGCTTTTACGAGATTTATACTATATTTTTATACTCAATTTATCTTAAGAACTCGTTCATACGTACAGTATGTTCTAATATTATCTAGCGGTAAATGTCCATAAATGAATTGATTTTTATTTCAACATTTCATGGCTATAGAATTTTCATTAAAATATTGTTCGTTATTCACACAAGCACGTTGATCTTGGTTGGGAATATCCTTTCACAGACGGCAATTTCTTTGGAAGCGTTAACCGAAACTTTTTTTTTGATTGGAGACTAATTGTTCTCATTCCGTTTTTCACACTGTGCAACTCGACGTTAACAAGCCTGTCTATTTAGAACATTTACGGCTGAGTAGTGATTTCGATCCTCATTGGGTTCCCCTTACTTTAGTCTTGTGCCACATCTAAGCTACGCTTCGAAAGTCACCATTCCTTTTTCCACACAGAGAAAATATTTCGGTTAAGTTAGTCTTTTTCGTTTCTTCCATTTTACCAGAATCTATGAATCTTCAACTCAGCCTGATCTAAGGACTAAATTCATATTAAGACTTTGGTTAATAAATATTTTTTTTGCATTTTTGTGTCCGGTCCCTAATTCTGGTATTGGTCATCAGTCACGTACACTATTTCGGTGAAAGATGATAGCAAACATCTTAACGGTGAATAACGATAATCATGAAAAACGAATTGTGAACAATCCTTCCCCGAGTATTGAATAAAGGATACGGTTCAAAATTTATCAAAAGCTTACACAGTACGAAAGGTGACACCTGAAGAATGTCGCAGGCAACAACGGTTGAAATACTGTAACCATAAGAACAAAGGCAAACCTGTTGGTTTGAATAGAAAACCAAATAATAGTATATTAAGTTTTTCACTTCTGGTATTTCTACTTCCGCATTAAATATTACTACTTAGTATACATATCTTAATCGATGCTCGTATTATTCTTTGCTATTGGTATGATTTTTGCAACCCTAGATTACAGGAACGAGGTTTTATATTATTTGTGGACATTCAGAAGAAACGAAAACAAATTAATTTTTTTTCAAAATACCTATCGTTGGCTCAATATTACAATATTTAAAACAGATCAATCACTAATATTATTCTATAAGCTTAAACAATCGTAAGAAAAAAAATCTTTAGTGTAAACACTGGAAGAGATATGTGTGAGTGCGTATAAAATAAAAAATGGTATGAAATTTTCAACAGTTTTATAAAGAACACGTTCAAGAATTTTCTCTCAGGTGCCTCAAGTAAGCTATTAATATCAGCGTGACAGATCAAGTAATTAGATAAGAAAAAGAACGAGACAGATATTTTTAACAGATGCGTCACCTCTCATTTATACAACGAAAATACATACATTCGTGACAAAACCGATGAGACTTAATATGCCAGCGTTTCTTTGAATTCTGGTCATTGCTATCTGACAAAAAAACAAGCACCAATGAACAGCGACTTTCTTACTAACATTTCATATTTCAAATTAAGATTAACATATATCCCAAAATAGATATATAATAGTAGATGAACGAATAAACGCAAAAGAATATATTCAAATTCGTTGAAATTACAGCTTACTATGCAACCAACAGTAGTTAGTCAGTTATGAGCCATGCGTGATGCACACTTAGTCGATCATGTATCTTTCAATACATGAATGAGAAGGTAGATTTTTTCCCGCAGTAGGTTGCCATTTCTCTCTTCGGTAGAAAATTTGCCATTAAAGACTACAGAAATCGGTCCGTCCTGCTATTTACCTATAGCTAGCGGAAGAATAGGATTCATAGCTTTCCCGTGGGTATTAGCTTGTAAGTGAATGTAATGGATTCGACTGGATTTCGAACTCGGTTCTCCGATTCCTGAATCCGAGCCGCTATCTATTACTCCACCCTACAGAAGATGTTCTAAAGAGAACGAAAGCCCGCGAATGATCATACCTTCAAATCATTTAAATTATAGCTTACCATGCACCCAAGAGAAGACTTAAGCAATATAGATTTTGTATAGAAGGGGGTGAAATAGGTCGAAAGAATATATCCCAAAGCATTTAAATCATAGTTTATTATGAACCTAGGGAGTGTCATTTCTATAGATATACAAAGTATCGCCAAAGAATATATCGAAAACCATTTTAATATAGTCTAACTTAGTCGAAATTTATGATAGATGCGTAATTATTTTTTATATGTCTATACAATTTAGGGATTGTTCAATGGTGCTATTTTTGATAGAGATTTTTCACGAGAAATAATCAATTTTCTTGAATAGATATTTTAATTTTTTATGCGAAACTATCAAGAAATACAATACGGTCATTTAAATAGATATTTTTGGTTTTATTTCTCAATTTAAATAGTAAAAGACTATGACCAAATAACACATGCCTGAATAATCCTGTATTGTCAAATGTGTTATGTCTTTCTTTTTCCATTATAACAAAGAAAGATTTCTAGAATTAACGTTAATGAACTACTGGGGAATCTTTGTTCGTAAATTAGTTTCGGAAACCTCTTTGCTTCAGAGAGTTCGATCCTCGGTAAGTCTCAGATGAATCTCATTTTAATAAATGCTTTCTCCATTTCCTGACGCAGAAATAAGAAATTGGCAGATAATTAAAAGACAA
This sequence comes from Acanthosepion esculentum, assembly GCA_964036315.1. Taxonomy (NCBI): domain Eukaryota; kingdom Metazoa; phylum Mollusca; class Cephalopoda; order Sepiida; family Sepiidae; genus Acanthosepion; species Acanthosepion esculentum. The sequence continues at coordinate 10,157,142 of OZ038476.1, forward strand.
CAGGGAATATTTATACAGTGTTATCGAAGAATCGATTTCCACAATCATTTTTAATATTGTCAAATTGGAGATTTAATGTTTACCTCTGACCGCTTAATAGCCTTGGGGGTGAAGTTCAGTATTCACACTGTACAGAGTTTACTTTTTTCTTATTTCCTGTTTCGTTTCTCGCTTTTTTTTATATTTAATTTTCTTTATGAGTGTTTATTTCTTCCATTTTCTTCTTTTATCTTTCTTCATTTTTTTCAGCTCATTTGTGTAGTTATTTATTTGTATTTACCGTTTCTTCTTCTCCATTGCATTTCGTCCATTATTTCCATATCTTTGAATCGATTTTATTTCTTTGATATATTACTTCTCAAGTGATGACTTCTTGTTCCGATTTTTCTGCAGTTTAATTGGAAGGCCTACATTTATATCGGACCAAAGAGTTGTAAATAGATTAAATAATATATAAAAAGGTACGGACTTATAATATATTTAATCTCAATATTAAGGCGCGCTGATTACGACTTCAGGTAAACACTGATTAACAAAAATAAACAATACTTACTATGAAGGAAAAGTGTTATAAGTATATCAGGCTGTCAGTGCCTTCTAAGGAGAAAGTACTTGATATATGATACCTAATATATATTGTGCAGACGGTGTATGCAAAATAGGGCACATTTTTCAATGAAGATAATCTTATCTGTCTACTTTTCTTGTCCTCTGTTTCAGACATCAAAACATATGACTAATTAGTCCCCTTTTATAATGAAGTAATAAATTATATTCTCTAATGAAAATATTATTGACTTGTAGAGTGTTTTTGATTGCCAGTTTTCAATTCGAAAGCATGTCTCCAACTATTTAAGTGTAACGTCAATCGACATCTCCAGTTGCCATGATCTATGCACTTCCCTTCTCCACATTCTTTCACCTTTCATTCCTATCTGCTCTCGCTCCAAATCTTCTGTAACCCCCCTTGCCTTGATCGATCCACTATCTTTCTCCACATCTTCTCCTTTACCACTCCTATCTGCTCTTCCTCCAAACCTTCTGTAACCCCTTGCGTGCTAGTGGCCTCCAGCCTTGCTCGGGGTGATGAGCTTAAAAAAAATGTCATTCTTTTGATATTATAACAAAAGTTCAGAGGCGATGCCCTACAATCTCTGAATTTTGTCCCGTTCTCGTCTCAGGTGTTTGGCACAGGTACTACAGGTAAATCATTTCGTTAGTTGGGTCCCATCCTCCGTAACCGGCACGTGACATTGATTATTAGTAAAATCACGACATCTAAGTCTGCCCGCCATTTAATTACTTATTCAACGTACGTAGGTGTAAGACAGGTAACGCTACTGTATTAAAAAAAATCGGTGTTTTTGGGATTTAATTGCAAGGAATGAGCGTTTACAGTGATTAAAACATGACAGCTTAATAAATACAAAATCCTTTAATTTTTTTAGAATATAATACATAAATATTTATATAGCAGAACACTGATGAAAATAGGAATAAAAATAGGAATAAAAGATTGGATACAAATTTAGCGCAACGAATTTCGTCATCGGGAACTTCATCGGACGAAATTAATCTTTTAGTTGATGGAATTATTTCTGCTGCAGAGGAGAGACGTCGGGTATAAAACACGAGCGTCAGTTACAAGTTATAATTTTTTTTAAATTTAATTATTGTTCAGACCTGTGTCCAGACAGGTCTGAAAAATAATTTCTTTCTAACCGATTTCATTCATTGTATATATTTATTAAAATTATGACCAAATATTAAGCATGCAGCGTATTGATTCCCATTGTAAATTTTCCCTTTTCGTATATTTAAGTGTAACCAAATTCTTCACATATTTAAAATTAACTAAAGTTCCTGTATTATTCTCTGATATCATTTTTTGAACGAGTGGCATTGGAATGAAATTCTAACGAATCAAACAGTGAGTGACTTATACCAAGGCTTAGCTATTGCAAACAGTTTTTATATTAATTGATTATATATATATATATATATATATATATATATATATATATTTGTGTGTGCGTGCGTGTGTGTGTTATGCAGACTTATCTACATTAGAATGAACTCTTGCTCCTTCATAAATACTAACCTGCGAGACTTCCTAAGAAGGCAGAGTCGGGACGCAGTGTAACATGCCAGTTCGGACGGACACTTCTATCTGCTGTCTAGTAACACTCTTGTATACTCTATGTATATATGTTCTGTTATTTCAATACACATGTTCAAACTACCTTCTTCTTTTCCCTGTCTTTCTTTCTGGCACCTAACAAGCCACAACAATATATATATATATATATATATTTTTTTTTTTTCTAACCGATTTCATTCATCGTATGTATTTATTAAAATTATGACCAAATAATAAGCATGCAGCATATTGATTCACATTGTAAATTTTCCCTTTTCGTATATTTAAGTGTAACCAAATTTTTCACATATTTAAAATTAAAGTTCCGGTATTGCTCTCTAATATTATTTGAACGAGTGGCATTGGAATTAAATTCTAACGAATCAAACAGCGAGTCACTTATACCAAGGCTTAGCTATTGCAAACAGTTTTTAATTTAATTGACTATATATATATATATATATATATATATATATATATATATATATATATATGTATATATATATATATATAGGTATATATATATATATATATATATATATATATATATATATATATATATATATATATATATGTATATATATATGTTATGAAATGGACAAAGGCCGACAATTATTTTTAACAAAATCTTATGGTTATACATTCTTTTTATAGATACAGTAAATGCTCTTAAATATTTGTATCTATAAAAAGAATGTATAAACATAAAAATATATTATATATATATATATATATATATATATATATATATATATATATATATATATATATATATATATATGTGTGTGTGTGTGTGTGTGTGTGTGTGTGTGTGTGTGTTATGGTGACCTATCTACATTAGAATGAAGTCTTGCACCTTCATAAATACTAACCTGCGAGACTTCCTAAGGAGGCAGTCGGGACTCAGTGTAACCTGACAGTTCAGACGGACACTTCTATCTGTTGACTAATAACACTCTTATTTTGTATATATTCTGTTATTTCAATACAATTGTTCAACCTACCTTCTTCTTTTCCGTGTCTTTCTTTCTTATCATTAATAAGCCACAACAATATATATATATTACTGGAAAATATATTTTAATGGATAGCCGTGTTTGAGTAGACGTCCCATTTTTTACAGTGTACATTGCGTCTACCACACTGCGCACTTGGGAGATCTTAATCATCATACGACATTTTAAAAAACATTGTGCGTCTAATCAAACACGGTTATCCACTAAAATAACGTTTGAAATATTAATTTGTACGAATAAAATTAAATCATATATGTGTGTGCGAGTGTGAGTGTTTTAGAAGGATGTAGAAAATACATTTACTTGAATTGAGCTAATTTTAAACCCAATGGAAATTAACGATTTATTAAGCACACACGCAATCGTATATACATAGAGACACACACACAAACCAAATTTATTCTTCCATTCCGACGGCAAGACAGCAACTTCGCAATCATACGGTAACGGCTTGTCATTAAAATTTTGTTTCATATTTCCACACACACACACACACACACACACACACACACACGCGCGCGCACACACACAGACAGGGACACACGCACACATATACATATATATATATATGTATATATAAAAGTGAACATAGATTTCAACACTTAGAGGCGACAGTCAGTTTCATGAAACAGACTGTCGCCTCTAATTGTTGAAATCTATGTTCACTTTTCTATTTACACACGCTCTATCTCTGATATTGAGCAATTTATCCCATAAATATAACACATTTTCTTCATATATATATATATATATATATATATATATATATATGAGTATCACATTATTTATTTGCAAGGATAATGTTGTAAATCTTGAAATAATCACCTTTAAACTGGTGCAGAAATACAGATTTATCCCAAATCACACGCGTATCTGCTTTAAATAATAAAAAAATCTGCTTTTAAGTAAATGTCATTAAAAATTATGTCAGTAACGCTATTGGTACATCATATGACAGCTTACAATGTTGACGTCTTCAGCGCGAAGAGGTTATTTGGTCTTTGATTTTCGCACTTTCAAATAAAGGCCAAAGAGTGTAACGTTCGAAAGTACCGAAATTAAAACTGATAAATTATTTTGGTATCGTGAAAATACGATTTTTTCCAACTTCTGTCGAATTCGTGTCTGTCCATTTTCTTGATTGTCTCTCTTTATCTGTTTTTCCTCATTTGGACTTATTCCACTTCTAACTCATGACAACGTTTCTTGTCTCTCTGTTTAATGAACTTATGACAGAGAAGATCTTAAGCTTTCCTTTTCTTTTTTGATCTAGCCTCATGTTCGTTTTGTTCCATTCATAATATTTCATTGTAATCTTCTCAAAACGCTTCTTTTACATATATTTTCTTTCTTTATTTGCTTAGATTTTTATTCCTTTTCTTTTTTTCCTTAAGTTTTTTTACCATTCTGCATATTCTTCGTACTTTATTTATTTGATTACAGCTTTTACTTTTTCTTTCTTTCTTTCTTTCTTTCTTGCTTTCTTTCTTGCTTTCTTTCTTTCTTTCTCGCTTTCTTTCTTTCTTGCTTGCTTTCTTTCTTTCTTTCTTTCTTTCTTTCTCCGTCCTCTGGTTATGTCTTTCTTTCTTTCTTTCTTTTGGCTTTCATTGATTATTCCATTTATTCGTGTTTCTTTCTCTATTACCTTTTTTTTTCTTTCGTCACGTAGTACGTTATTTTTTTTCTTAAGTTACTCACTTTTTAATTTCATGCCTTCTTTTCTTTTTTCCTTTTCACTTATTCTTTTCTTCTTGGTTTCTCTGTTTATAACTTTCTATCATCATCCATTCATTCTTTTGTTCATTCTTTCTTTCTTTCTCCAAATGACTTTTCATCCACCTGCACGCTTTTCCTAATCTTCATTATTGTTGACTGTCGTTTGCTGTCCTCTGTCGGCTTTTATCGCAGACTTCTTTCCCTCCAAATTTGACGAATCAAATGCCGGGAAGACGTCAACAACAGACAGAAGAATAACGAAAAATAAACCAAGTAGAAAATAGATTTGTCACTGATCAGAAAACAAAAAAAAATCAATGATATAACCTGAGTCTTAAACCACGCCTCCGTCTCCTCGTGAGAAAATGAAATTACTAACCACAAGTGAACACACGCATATGTGTGTATGTACGTATGTATATATATATGCACGTGTGTGTGTGTGTGTATGTATGCATCTATGTCTATATAAATGACTTTGACTTCATGCCATCCAAGCTCGTCATTTAGAGGAATATTTATTTATGTGAAAACATATTGACGCATTTACACTGAGAATCAAAAGGGAAAACATATTTGTCTAACTTCACAGAGACCCATTTCACGTTTCTGTTAGTGAGTACATAACTCACTATCAGCATTGTACAATCGACAATACATCCTAAAACGGAAAAATTATTGAAATGCTTGAAAGGGCGCATTTCGAAAAAGAAAATATTCGATACTATAAACGCTTCTTCATTGTCTTGCATCTTTCTTGTAATAATACTTACATATATGAGAAAATACGACAAAAGATATATATATATATATATATATATATATATATATATATATATATATATATATATATATATATTATAGTAAAAAGAAGAAACAGTAAGATATATAATCCGCTGTTCTTATTGATATTTTTATTTTTACAAAACAGTGCTCAATGTAAATTTACAGAGCATAAATATTATAAATTAACTGATTTAAAAAATATGGTTCCTTCGCTACACAGGAATTACCATGTTTCAAAAACCGAAGCTAAATACTTCAAATTTTATTATATAATTAAATTAAAAGCATTAGTTCTGTTTCATCTTCAAGCGAAGATGATGCTTGAAGATGAAACAGAAGTAATGCTTTTAATTTAATTATATAATTAAATTTGAAGTTTTTAGTTTCGGCTTTTGAGACATGGTAATTCATGTGTAGCGAAGGAACCATATTTTTAAAGTTAATTTATAATATGCTTATATATATATATATATATATATATATATATATATATATATATATATATATATATATGTGTGTAGTAGAGGTCAAACATATTGGTATATAATCCAAGTGGATCTAAGTAAAATAAAATATGCGAACTGATCCACAGAAAGAACTCAATGTATTTTTTAATACAGAACAATATAATTAATTCTTGATATATTTCTCATCGCCTGTAATCGCCCTTGCCGAGCTTCGCAATACTCTCCTCGTGGAAACTAAGTATTCTCATTGAGACTCACTCCGTGATTTTCTTCGAAACGCTACTTGGACTGATATTTTCAAACTTCAAATCGAAAATTGTGCAAGTGAGTTTTCCTCTTGAGTCAAAGTCTGTATGTGTGTTTTATTCCGTTGCTGAAATAACAGGTGAAACCTCAGTATGTTCCATGGTTCACACCAGCAATATCTGTCGCCATAGCCCGCAGGAACCACTGTCTTTGGCTATACCAACGCGAGAACTGACGTCAAAACAGACGCCTAAACGTTGCTACTCTTAAAAATGTAAGCGATTCCCCAAAGGAGTTAGTCTTTGCTTAGAGAATGCGACACTGTATTGTATCTGAAAACTTTGCTTCTCGTGATTACTGGCGGAGCTGTAACAGTGTATTAAATAAGTGCATTTTCTCTATTATTCCTCTCTTCAAACTATTTGAGGTGTTAACATATTCTGCCGATAAAGCTGATGTTTTGCCCACAAATTCTCCTTAACTTTACTCTTGACTCATCTGGATTATCCCTGCTTAATTCCCCACCTACAAGTGAATCTCGGTCGAGTGATATGCTTGTAGACCAATCGCTGTTGCCTGGTATAATTTCTAACATGGATACCCACCACAAATCATGTCAACCTGATGGTATTCCTGTAATAGTAATTAAGAATTGTGTCGCGGAACTGGCTCCTGTTCTCTCAAAACTCTATAAGTGCCTCGCCACATCTTGCTTTTCTGCCTGCTGGCCTGCTGGACATCCTCATCTGTTGTTTCAGTTCTTAAGAAATCTGGTGAACCGTCCGACACTTCCGACTATCGGCCTATTAGCCTTCGACTTCTTTTGGGGGTATCTCCTAGAGGCCCTTATAAAGTGCCATTTTCAGACAAGCAAATATGGATTTTCGTTTCTCGAAGTTCTAGAGAAAAATAGTAAAGCCCGGGCTGTAGCTTTGAACATCTCGAAAGATTTCGGCAGGGTTTGGAATGAAGTTTTATAATTTTTTAGAGAACTTTCGAGATTTACAACACTCATTTTCAAAGATTGGGCTTTGTGTCATTTACGCAACTATTTTTTGCTTAATTCGGACGTTCTCACCTTTGCAGGAAACAATTTGATGTTACTCAAAGTGAAGCATTTATCTGCTCAACCTGGAATTTTTGATTTGTTCTTTTTTACAATTTTTTATGATCACTATGGTAATATTTACACACAGGCATAGTCTCAGTTATTTTCCTTTAACTCAAGTCTTCAAGTTTCGTACAGTGGGGAGCCAAAACCTTGGAAAGTTGAGTTAAAGGGAAATAACTGCGATATCCTGAAGAGGCATGGCACGTGGAAATAGAAAAATCTACCATAGTGGATGAAATAAAGGTTTCAGTTCGAAATCCCAGTCACCTGAATAAGGCCGGAACGTACAACGGCCGAAAAGTTATGAATGAAGATGAGGATGGCAGTCCGAATGATGTATACAAGAAAAATACTATGAGCAAGTAACCAGGTATAACAGCAATAAAGACCTTTATAGATTCTTTTATTGTAAGTAAATGCATTCTAATTATAAACAAGACGTTAAGAAAGTTATTGATCCGAACCTTAGATTTATCGTTTATTATAAACAAAATAAATCGTTTAATCGAATTCTTAGAAATAATTCATCACCTCACTTTGAATATACGCTCTTTAGCGCTAGAGGGCGTTGTCAGTGATGTTCTGAATTGGATCATTGGGCAGTTTCGGGTTTTCAAACATCATACTACCATCACCAAGTCAACCCCCATCAGAGCTGATCACTCTCTGATGCGCCCCCAATCTACACTGACTTAGATTAGGTAAACCCTACCCCTCTATCACGCATGTGATTGGAAGTTGACCAACAGTCAATAGCAATGGTGTGAGCTCTATTTGTTTACGGTGGATTTTTCTTTTTTCTTTTTTTTTATGTGGAAGAGCTTACATTGTCCACACATGCACTACACTCACTCGTAGATTGATTTATAATTTATCAAAATATCTTGCAATTCGCGCAAATATAATTCACCAGAAAATAAATAAGCAAAATAATACTAATATAAGACAATTTTAGTACATAACGCCAACATTTTATACAGGACATATTGCAAACAAAGACCCAGAATTCTGGAGATTGTTGTAATAAAAGAGAGACAGCCAACATTAAATAAAGTATATTTCTCCATAGTGGAGAAATTGAATAGTGTTAAAAAAATAAACAAAACAAAAAGAATTACCAGTTTTGCCGTTTAAATGACGTAACCTTAATTGGCAAAAAATTATTTTCTGCTAACGTGAGAACACCGGAATTAACCAAAAACAGTTACATAAACATATGCAAAACACAATCCTTGAAAAAAGATGTAAGGTACTCGCGAAAAATGTATAAAAATATGAAATTTGGCAAATTTACCGATAACAGAAACCAACAAATCCTGAAATGTGAAAAAAATAATAAAAAGAGATTTAATAAGAATTTCACAGTAATACATAAAAAGTTTAATCGTAGTACGTTGTCTGTCGCCTTTAATGAAACATGTATAAATACGCAATATATATATATATATATGTGTGTGTCTATGTGTGTGTATGTATATGTGTCTAAAAGTGGGTATCTGTGTGTGTTTGAGTGTGTGTGTGCTTATAATATAGTCCAAAAGATTGAGGATATATCCTGGTAACTTTTAAAACTGTCCCCAAAAGTAGTTGTTTTGTACTTTAAATAAGAGAATATTATTATACATGGTTAACAATTGATACATGATTTTTCATTCGAAATTTTATTACGGCAAAAAGTAAAAAAGCATTTCCTGATTAAATTTCACTCTCGTCAAAATGTCCTGATTTAGCTTTGATTACTGCAGCACAAATTATTGTCATTTATTGCAAAGTATTCGTTTCATAATTGATTTCCTTCTTTTTTCAATGAATCCAAGAGCTTTTTTAAATTTTTTTTTTAATTCTGGGGATAGCTTCAAAATTTTAACTCTGGTATGTATACATATATAAATATATATATATATATATATATATATATATATATATATATATATATATATATATATATATATATATATATATGTGTGTGTGTGTGTGCGGGCGCACGTTCGTACGTATGTATATAATGTAAAAATATAACATAATGTATGATATATTTATGGGTAAAATTATTCATTAGAGCGTGCGTAAATAAAACTAATTTGAAACAGATCCCTTACCGTCTAATCGCTGTTGCCGGGTATCATTTCTAACATGGATACCCACCACAAATCATGTCAACCTGATGGTATTCCTGTAATAGTAATTAAGAATTGTGTCGCGGAACTGGCTCCTGTTCTCTCAAAACTCTATAAGTGCCTCGCCACATCTTGCTTTTCTGCCTGCTGGCCTGCTGGACATCCTCATCTGTTGTTTCAGTTCTTAAGAAATCCGTTAAGCCCTTAGGATGATACAATAGACCTCACTACAGATAGTTCAGCATTTAACATCATATATACATAGTCGAGCCAAAACACAACATATTTGGCTTGAAGATTGCGTAGAACCATGAGATGACTGTCGCCTCTTGGTTTTGAACACACTGTCCTCTTGCATTTAAGATTGTGAGGATTTATGTGGTAGGGATGGAAGAAACTGCCACAGATAAAATAAGAATGGAATTTATTAGAATAGAACTTATGATTACATCTGACTATTTCAACAGTAAAATGACGAAATGCTACGAAAATATTCTCATAAAAACATATGGGAGCAGCATCACGGCGATGGTAAATTGTCCTGATATTTACCCATAACTGTGGGGAGAAGAAGAGGATCTATACCTTTCGCAATGGTATTAGCACATAAATGAACGTAATGTATTCGACTTGAATTCGAACTCGGCACTCCGACTCGTCAATCTGAACCGCTTTCTATTAACTCAACATTACATTCATCACTTATTCATTAATGAATCATTGTTATATTGATTACGGTAATTTATTAGGAAACGTGTGGAAATATTTGTTTAGCCCCTTTAGTACTAAGAACCGTAGCCAGCACGTACCATTCGAGACATTGAGAAGACGTTTAAAATTGGGTGTTGATGAAAATATTATTTTATAACTTTATAATCACAACTTCCTGAAGCAGGTATTTCAGTAAAAAAAATAGTAATGTCATGTCAGAAAGTTGTGCATCTTTGATTTGAAAATAATTCAATAAAACAATTTATTTTCTGGAGAGTTAGTGCTTGCCTAATTTAATAAACATGGCTTTCTTTCAAATTTGACAGGGAACATTTGCAATGAATATTTATTTTTTTTTTTTTTTAAATTACCTGTAAGTTGTCAGTGCCATTTGAAATTCTACCAGTTGTTGCTGAAAAAAGAGTTATTTTTATTGAATGAAGTCGTACTTGAAGAATAAAAAAATGTAAGATTATTGCAATTTTCGCGTTATAAATATTTGCTTTTCTTTTACAACTGTAAATTTATTTTGTACAGAAGATCAAATAGGAAATATATCAACAATTTTATTTCCTATTTGATTATTATTTAATCTACTATAAAAATAGTTATTTCACTAAGTTTCGTAAAGGGCAACAGAATTAAATGCATTCCTTACTTAACAATTTTTTAAAGACATTTTTTAATCCAAAACGAAACCAATTTCTGTAATTTTGCAGTTTTAGTCCTCCATATTTAATAAAGTCTGAAATAGTTTTCTTTTTTTAAGTCGGTGTATCCATATACAGTCTAATCTTGTTTTTAAGTGGTATATATGTATATATTGCTCTATGCAAAAAATGCTTTGCCCTATATTTTAAGCGAAAGGAAAATTTTTAAAAAAAGTTAGATAATTAACTTGACTCATTTACTTTGAAACAAATCTCGAGAAGAGATATTTTATTTTTAAGTGATTTATAAAATGCTTTGAATTTTATGTGACCATTTTTCCATTAAAATGAGGGTCGATGATACACGAACACATCCATTTACATTTACCGATTAACTTTACACTTTTATCTATAAAATAAAAGTAAAATTAGCCAAATAATGTTTTTTCACATCAAATAATCATAATTTGGAATAGACCAAATCAGCAAATAGAATTAACTTAACATATATAATCTGACATCATTAGATAGGCATGAATAAAGATAGGCATGAAAGTGTACATGTATAGCTGGCCTCTCCTAATCGAGGATACCCGTCTACTAGGGCAGCTAGCCAATCCTTATTAAAGAGGCTTGCGCACGCACATTTCCCCACCCACAGGATGGTTTATACTAGAACTATGCTGGGCAGACCTTTCTGGGAAAGAGCGTTGTATCTAACGGGATCAACATTTTGAACAAGACCACCACACTCGGCCACGACGACTTGTGACTTCCTGCTAGCACAACTATCGGCGGCCCCCAAGGGTTCCATCTACCCAATTTCACTCACAAGGCTTGGGCCAAATCGTGGTATTGTTGTCAGGCACATTCCATAGGTGCCGCACGCCAGTATCGCCCCCACTTCAGTCCGATAAAATCAGGAAGTCTCCTTCCTGACAAATCGGCCATGGTGAGATTCGAACGCGGGTCTCATGATCAGAATGCATTCTGACCACTCGTTTAAATGGCGAAAGCGCATTTGCATCACTCAGACACAACAATAACATTTACATTAAATATGAGCAAGTCAAAAAGACACATATAAAAATATATACATAGGTTCATAGGCTCAATTCAAGTGTCTAACGAACAGAGTATCAACCATTAATTTATAAAATAAATTAGATATTCACACATGCAAGTCAACATCAACATAAATTGCAACTTTAGTGAGATCCATTACGTAACCTGAGTAAAAAAGGGCGTTTACCTAGCGAAATACTTTGAAATATCATCTCGCTATTCAGACTCACTGGCTACCCTACAATTGTGATTGTGTACTAATGTAATATATGCAAATGATGTCGGTGGCACTGGTTACAGTTAGTGCAGGCTACAGTGGTTGGCATTAATATCTACTGTATATTGGCAGAATATCGAATGCTGATGTGTAGCGACAAGCAGTCACGTCCGAATTGGACATTTGTCACACAATCCTCCTAGGATCATTTCTATTATCAGTTCTTTTTTCTGCATAACTAATTAGCGCGCGAGAGCACACGTAAACACATGCATACACACACACAAGCATACGCATGTGTTTACAAAACGATGCGCTCGTCAGGATATCCTAAATCTTTTTGAATTTATTAAGAGATATCACATTTGTTATAAATCATACATAAAATATTAATTACTGAGGTCACCTAAATTTTAAAATAATAAAATCGTTATTATTAATCCAACATTTTTTTTACATATGTCTATATTTCTGAGATGAGATATTGTAACTATTATTTTTCCTTGTTTGGTGTATTGTCCCTAACTTGACGAAGGCCGGTTTACAACGGCCGAAACGTTGTCAATAAATGTATGCACAACAGTTCGATAATGTAAATAGTGGAAACTGTTTGAAAATATATTGGATAAATTTAAGCTATATATATATATAAATTTACGTGATCATATATATATATATATATATATATATATATATATATATATATATATATATATATTTTCTATCATCCACATACAAGCCCATTTCGCAATATCACAGCTCATCTGTGCCGCTAAGTATGCTTCAAGCCGGGATCGAAATACGAGCGATTTGCCATCTGTCTGAGTTTCTACATCTATATATATATATATATATATATATATATATATATATATATATATATATATATATATATATATATATAGTCGAACCTAATAAGCCAGACAAACCTACCAAGGTTTCACTTAGGCAGATCGTCAGGGTCAGCTCTTTTGTATTGAGCTCTTTAGTTAGTCGTTTACTCGTATCGGTTTTTTTTTCTTTGGGATTTGAACATGTATCTGTGCGATTATTTTCGACGGACTTTCCTGTTCCTGGCTCTTTCTTTTTTAAAACCTTTCTTTCTCTTCGAGATTGATTTAACTATTGATAAATCAAGAATTCGAAGGTTTTTCGACACGAGTATAGTTACCTATATATATATATATATATATATATATATATATATATATATATATATATATATATATATATATATAATATCCCAAGTCGATAATTAACAGTATTAATTACTTTTACTGACCTGAATGTTCAAGAAATTTGGTCGAAAATATCTGCTTCTCCGAGAGGAATCGAATCTGTTTCGTGAATGGGAACCATCATTTTCTCTGACGTGCTGTTAACTATTCCAAATTACTGTTTATGAGCATACACCTTAGACGAGTATGAAATGGATAAAGTCAGACAGTTATTTTAATATATTTTCCTTACTAACACGACGCTACATCGTAGCTGAATGGTAACCAGCACATCAGATGAAATGATCGTTCCTATTAAGGTGGCAGGCTAGATTCCTGTCGGACAAGGACAAGCACGATATTTCTCGAACATGCAGTTCGGGAAATATAATTAATAGCAGTTAATTAAAAATAGAAAATTAACTTATATCTGTAAAAATACCGTATAAATAGAAAGTATATTCAAATACTTGTCGGACTCAATCTATTTCATAATATATATCGTCATATATATATTTAACATACATGAATATTAGTTTTCCGAGCACACTAGTCCACTAAGTTGTCTTGCAAATTACATTTGAGGACTCCTGTTCAGACACATTTCTCTTCCTTCAACACCTGTTACTTATACCATTTCACCTTCTTGGCAGATCAGCTGTTATCAAAATACACGGGCACGTGTGAAAAAAAGAGTTCTAAATTTAATTAATTAGAATTTCATTATATTAAACAAACATATTTCCGACAAAGACAGCGTTAATTCTTTTTAAAAATAATTGAAACTTCCGAAAAAAAACGAACTGCCCCTTAAACTGTCAACATATGACTGATATTATTGTATAACGAGCTAACATACTTTCCGGTAACGATGTCAAATTTTATTTTGGTTCCACTAAAAATACTTGGAAGTTCTGTCTATTATTATCGAAAGACTAATCAATAGAAAATGTTGTTATAAACCAACACTGCTCTCTCTAATTATTTCTGACAGTTCCGTTGTATCGCAAGATCCCAAACTTACAATGCGAAAGGCAACAGATATAATTTATGTCTTGTTGAAAAAAATAGTTAAAACACTTAAATAATCCTAGCTTATTAAACATGAGAAATTAATTGATTGTTACATATAGCCCTAGAAATAAATAGCTGCTCAGATATGTTGATCCAGATTAAGTTTTTAATGTAAATTGTGTTTTTAAAAAAGTATGCCCTTATTATAAAAAATGAATATTTACAAATCTAAAATATATATATAAATGTCGTTTATATTAAATGAAAAATATTTTAAATTATATTTTTAAATTGAAAAACCGTAATCCCAGTATAATATATATCCTCGTCAGCATTGCCATAACCAGATATTTTAAAATTTCGTTACGGTCAGTCTATTCTAAACACCTGAACACTGCGTTTTGTATGAAACTCCGAGTCGTGCTATAGGTGACAGATAATACGTATATTTACTAATATATATCTAGTAGCTCTGTTTTATGTGTGAGATCTATTATAATCACACACACACACACACACACAAACACACACACACACACACACACACATATATATATATATATATATATATATATATATACATTGATGCATGTTTCATTAAATAATATAGAAGACGAGAATTGTCTATTTTATGTACATTCTTTTCATATCGTCTGACAATCTTAATAATATTATCATTAAAACACGAAAGTAAATCACCATATTGACACATATGTTTTTAATCCTATCTAAACTTTCGGCTTACAAAAGCCATTATCAAAAATGACAATTACATTACAATATATTAAACAATACATGGACAAAACAATAAAGATAGTCTGTTTTTGTTTACATGGAATATTTCCAAGCAACGATAAATTCGTGCATACGAGACGCTGGAAGAGAAAATGTCACCGCAGCTTAGGATGTCACACATGATCACGCGAGAGTGAAAACGAGAAGTATTAATATATATATATATATATATATATATATATATATATATATATATATATATATATATATATATATATGACCTGTGTCTGTGAGTATGTGCTTGTATTTATATATTTTATGAAGTAAAAATAATTTGAAAGAGCGCATGCAGATGTATTATAATTACATATAAATTGTGGGAGGGACAAATATTCGTATACATACAATTTTTTTAACATTGCATTTCCAACTAATGAATAAACATACTTTTCATATAATTAAGTGTGCCCAGATGCATAACAATTATATATGCATAGAATGGATACAATTATGATTTAATAATAAAAAATCAGATTTATCTATTTTAATGGGTGAGAAAATTATTCTTACAATGCTGATTTCAGATTTTAAAAGTTTTAAATTGCTTTAATTCACTAGATTATTCAAGATCAATATTCAAGTGTGTTCCAATAATGTCATTAGTAGTTAATGTTAGCCTAAAAATACAAGCAGAACGTTGTGTAATTCATATTCGTGCAAGAAGGTTTTCATCATGCCAATAGGTAAGAATTGATAAATTCGCAAAAATGACTGATGTCCATTTGTGGAAAGATGATAAAAGTTACAGGAAAATCTCAGAAAACCCGAATATTCCATTTACTAATATTAGTTCATTCATTGCAAGGTATAAAAACTCAAAACTATTGAAAACCAATGAAGAGCAGGTGCTCCACTGAAGATTTCTTCGATTAAATTATTGTGTCAAATTAAAAAATAATCCAATGGTTACTCGTCAAGTGTTGCAGGATGATTTGCTTTCACAAGGAATTTGTGTCACTAAACGGATAATTAGCAAGGAAATTCATAGGAACAATCTAAAGCCACGCTCAGCTCGGAAAACTCCACTGTCATGTATGGCAAATCATTTAGAACTACAAGAAGAGGTTGGTTGGTGGAGAAATGAAAAATACCTATTCTACAAAGTATTAAATGAAGATTATGTATTCATTTTTGTATTGGAGGAATAATCTTCACCCATTAAAATGGGGTAAATGTAATTTATTTCTATTAAATCATTTTTTCTGTACATTTTTACTTAATTATGCATCTGTGTCCAGTTAATTATATGAAACGTATGTTTAATCATTAGTTGAAAATACAATAAATTAAAAAATTGTATGTATACGAATATTGCTTTTCCCCCACTGTCTGTGTGAAACAAACGGATTTCTAGTACACTGATGAGCTGTGAAACAGCGAAACAATCTGTCTGTGGCTGGCAATACATATATATATACATATATATAATATATATATATATATATATATATATATATAGAGAGAGAGAGAGAGAGAGGGGGGATGTGTTATTAAAGTCAACTGAACTTTTCCGTTCAATAATCTTTCTTTCTAGTTTCTTTTATATTTGAGTCTAAGTTGTTGAAAAAGACTACATTTATTGGTTTTTGGCCCACCACTTTCGTTTATCTTCACCCGCCAACATGGCTGTATGTTTTGTTTTGAAGTATGTTGTTTTTATTTTTATTTTGATAGATAATATCTTTGGGTATACAATGTTTTGGATTGGTTCATTAACAATTGGCAGTGGGTCGGTATGCAGTATTTAGAGGATTAGTTATTGAATACATTTAAGATGTTTCTGCTAGTATTAAAAGATATTTTATTTATGTTAGATTTTTGGTTTTTAGTTGTGATCGATGCAAGAATTTCTAAGCATTTTTGTACAGGATTTTGGTATTGTTCATTAGGATTTTTCTAATTTCGTAGTATTCAAGATGTGTGTGCTTGTATCCATATAGCTTATTAAAATAACTTAAAAATCCCATAGTGAAATGATCAAAATTCAGTCTGTAAATAGATAGATAGATAGATAGATAGATAGATAGATAGATATTTAAAGACATTTATATTATGTTTAACGTTCTTTTTATAGATACATGTATTTAAGCAAATGCTCTGTTTTATAATAAACAGTATTAAATAACATTTAACGGCCTGAATGTCCGAGAACTTTTCATAGAAAATTTTCGCTCTCCGAAATACATGTATCTATAAATTATGTATTGCTTAAATACATGTATCTATAAAAAGAACGTTAAACATTATATAAATGTCTTTAAATAAATTGTCGGGCTATGTCCAATTCTAAAATATAGATAGATATGGAATCACATTATGACAAAAACTGCTCTTGAAAGTGAACCAAAAATCCGAACATATGATTAAAGTGCAGGCGCTATAAAGATCGGAGGCAAAGGTATAAAGAGAGCTGAAAGAAACGACATCTTTGATCTTTCTTTATCCATTTCTTCATAATATGTTAAAATTTCCTGGCTTTTCCGACTCATCACTTTCTTTAACCTTGACGCATCCCTGGTGTACATCAATGAAAAAGGGACAATCAGAGACGTTGACATATCAAAGTGTCCTTCCTCAATATATGTAAATGAAGATGAGAATTTCCTATCTATTTCCTGGGGGTATTGAGTTTGCGTTCTTTCTGCCCGTCACGTCTAAATACGTCACCGCTGGTTTTTAATTCACCTCGCCTGAAATTTTGGATTGGAATTTAGCGTTGTTTTATTTTCTTCTCGAATTTTTGTCATGAATTTCATAGATTATGGTACGAAGATACGCATGCGTAAACATGCAGTCACAGTTACATGTCAGCATCGATCAATATTATTATTATTATTATTATTATTATTATTAGTAGTAGTAGTAGTAGTAGTAGTAGTAGTAGTAGTAGTAGTAGTATAATATATTTATTAATATGTACACACAAAGAAATAATAAGTAAATGGCTTATGTCTGGTTTTATCTGCCTGACGATTGACCGAAAGTGAGAAATAGCGGTTTAAACGAATTTATACAAATACAATACATGAATAATAATAAAACAATAATAATAATAAAAGCAATTGATAATCTTATATCACGTTGAAAAAGTGGGCTAATAACTGCACGGAAAATCTGCAATTTCTAAGGAAAACGGAAACTGAAAGAAATTGGTATAAACACCGCCCAGAATTTGTTAAGGCACATGACCTGAAACAATTTTATGGGAATAAACAATATACAGAGACATAACAAAGCTAACCACCGAGATATTGTCATTAGAGACCGCAAACTGAAAGATTGCCTCCTCCTTGATATGGCAGTCTCTGCTGCCTACAATGTATCTTTGAAGATCTTGAAATCTAAATCTCAAAAATGTGGCACATGGGAATATCAACAATCCCTATTGTAGTTGGAGCGTTCACGTTGGTTGGAATAGATGCCTGTAGTCTCATTGACGGGAATCCTGGTATCCCATGCCTTAAAGAAATGAAAAAAATGATCTCACGAAAACAGCCCACGCCTTACGAAGGGCTTTATCGATGTTGATGTTGTTTTATTCGTTTTTTTTTAATTGGTCAGTGGAAAATATCATGATGACATGTCAAGTCTTCCGTTTGTGTTAATATTATTAATCACGATAGAATTGTATATTATGTTATTGGTTAAACATTTATTGTTAAATGGGCAATTTTCTTTATTTCTGCAGTAAATTCAATGTTGTTACTGTTGCTATAATTGTTGTTGATTTTGTTGGGTATTTTCGTTGGGCTTAGATATTATTTTCTGCATGTTATCCATACAAAACCAACAAATTTACATTGAATTTTTGTTGATAATGTTTGATAATTTAATGTTTTAACGGAAATATTTGTCAATTATTTGTAGAATATTTTTTCTATTTTTGTTTTTATTGTATTGTTGTTGTGGTTGAACCAAATTATATTTCTTTTTCTACTGTTTATGAATTGTTGTATTTTTGTATTGTAGCTGGCTTAAATAACTGCTGTCCGTAGGGCTGATTAATATGATTTTTTTAAATTTTCAGCGAATATTTTAGACTACGAGAATTTGTTGAAATTATTTTATTTATCGATATGAAATTTGAATACATTAGTAAGCGGTTAGAAGATTTGTTAATGTATATTTTGTTGTTGTTAGGTTTGCTATATAGATTTTAGGTTCCGTTGTTTAGGTTGAATGTTTTTTCACCCCCACCACCACCCAAAAAAAACTTTTTTTGATTGGATTTTATATCTATTGTAAATCCTACGTTTTCGAAGGTTTTATAATTTTTCGTCTTATTTTTTCTGCAGTTCTGCCTTCGCGGTTCCTTAGAATTAATAAACCGTCGTCTCTGTATATATATATATATATATGATGAAAATGTGGAAAAGACAAAGCAAAATCCGAATATGTGAGTTTACTGTTTTTATTTTGTTTTTGTTTTTGTTATTCTGTCGACGTCAGACGTTTCGGTCAAATAGACCTTCTTCGGGACATGGTTAATGGAGACATATTTATATTAGATTTAAGTTTGATGAAGAGACGATATATACAGGACTGGTCAGAAACAGAAAAACTGAAATTCTAAAGTCAGAGTATTCTTTCTTGGAGTCGGATACGCTGGCGTCGCGTGGGCGGCAACTACGAAGACATGCGCACAGGGAAAAGATTGTGTCCTAAGTGGAAGGTGAGGGGGACTATTTAAAACTATAGCTTATCGGTACGTTTGTCACGCCGCATCTTTCTACCGAATAACCCTCTGACCGAACACATCTCCAACAATCTAAACGCGCTAAAAATTAAAACAACTACATTACCCACTAAATATATACGTAACATATTGAATAATACCAGCAGACAGCATATTACATCCGATGCTTGTGTCTATCAGGTGCCCTGCAGAGACTGCAACCTGAGTTATGTAGGCGAGACAGGTAGATCATTGAAATCTCGCATTTCCGAACATAAACGTGACATTCGCCTCGGTAATCTAAGCAGTGCTTTAGTTATACACATAGCCAAATCTGATCACAATTTTGATTTCGACTCTGTGAAGATCTTAAAATATATCCACAATAAAAACCTTAGGCAGATTTATGAGGCTGGCATGATAGCCACCTCACACACAGTAAATAACCGACCAGGGTTCTTTCAGATCGCGAGCTGTGTAGCAAGATTAATGCGTGACAAACGTACCGATAAGCTATAGTTTTAAATAGTCCCCCTCACCTTCCACTTAGGACACAATCTTTTCCCTGTGCGCAGGTCTTCGTAGTTGCCACCCACGCGACGCCAGCGTATCCGACTCCAAGAAAGAATACTCTGACTTTAGAATTTCAGTTTTTCTGTTTCTGACCAGTCCTGTATATATCGTCTCTTCATCAAACTTAAATCTAATATAAATATGTCTCCATTAACCATGTCCCGAAGAAGGTCTATTTGACCGAAACGTCTGACGTCGGCAGAATAACAAAAACAAAAACAAAATAAAAACAGTAAACTCACATATTCGGATTTTGCTTTGTCTTTTCCACATTTTCATCATACCGTCGGATCTACATCCACACATTTGCTTACATATATATATATATATATATATATATATATATATATATATATATATATATATATATATATATATATATATGTATATATATATATATTAAAATTTATTCATTTGGTATATGAATTTAATTGCCAGTGCGCTGCTGGTTATGTGGGGCGTACAACCTTGCATTTGGAAACAAGATTTAATCATCATGTTCCTTCTAAAATACGACTTGGCAAAATAGATAACATGTGTTTTTCTCCCTCTACAAATATGCAATCGGCTAATGCTCAACACCTAGCAGAGAATATAGCCTGTGCCAAGTCGTATACGAAAGAGGGGTTCAAAATTATTCACATAGCTGGTTCCAACAAACATTTGAAGATTTTGGAATCAATCTGTATAGGATTACGGAAACCTTCTCTTTGCCGGCAGAAGGTTTTTGTGAAGTCCCTTAATTTGTTGGGGGGTATTTTATTTTAACTGTCCCTCGCTAATTATTTACACGCAACTTCCCCTCCCCTCGTTATAAGTATATATACTTATACGTTATTGATTTTAGTGTGCCCTCCACCTTTTTTTTTGCTCTTCATTTTAGTTTCTGTTCTTTTCGTTTAATTTATCAATTTTTCCAACGATTTTCTTCTGTTGAGTTGCTGGACGAAAGGGCCTTAGGGACTATTACCATTAATAAATTCCTTGCTTTTAAAATCGTATATATATATATATATATATATATATATATATATATATATATATATATATATATATATATATATATATATGTATTGAGCCTATGAGAAATCTTTCTCACTAATGTCAGAAAGTTCTCCAAAGACAGGTATTGGAATTTCATCACAGTGAGCTACACAACGACGGACTGATTGAAGATCAGTAGACTTGAGGCGGCTCTGGTTCTTTCTATTGATCCCAATTTCATCAATAGCACATAATTAGCAATCAGGGCTATAGTTTGTCGGCTCCCTCCAAGCCATGGGAATTTCAAATTTCACAGGAATCTTCTTGCCCTTGGTCCACCAATGCAGATATTCAGTACATATTTTACATACCCAGTGTGGCACCCAAGCTTGATCCTGGTAACCAAGCTGCCGAGTCGTTTCTTGACAGTGTGTATCGAAGTGAATGAGTTCTTGAATATTAGCAGTTAGAGTGACATGGCCCGTAATGGAATTTGAGAAACTCTGTTGTTGAAGTCAAACGTCGTGATTTTTTTACTGTTATTCATTAGAAATTGGCTCCTGAATTATATAACTAGTTATTTCTAATTTACTCTAAAATGTGACGTGGTAAGCTTACTACTACGTCCGTGCGATATTTTGGTGGTAAACCTAAATGATAATGAATAATAAAACAACTTTTCTGATTTATATTCTATGGTTTTGTATTGTAGAGTGTAATTGGAGTCTTTTGAGAAGTAAAGACTTTCTTGCGTGTTATAGGTTTATAAATATTTTGGAGGCGTGATTAATATTTATGAAGCTATATTTGGCTAAAAATACTTCTGACGGTTTAAAAGTAATAAATAATAATGTAAATAGTTTACAAAAATACCTCATCTCAGAAATATAGACAGGTATTAAAATTAATAAGTTTATAATTAAAATAGTAATTAGATTTATTGTGTGAAATATGTTGTATATTTCGATACTTTAATGGACATGACAACAGAAACAAATGCATAAATAACAGCATGTAGCCACAGCTCAAAATGCTGATCTGTTTGAGCAAAATCAATCTGATTTTTGGACTTAACACATGAAAATTGTTCTAAATCAGCTACAGATTTTTAGACAATAAACTTGGTATTGACCAGTGTAATCTGCATGTTGGCTTGGTGTGAAATCTTCCTCATGGACTTTTCATTTAATAAATTGGTCCATTTTTTTTTAATTGTTTTATTCTAATTTTTAATTTTAGTTTAGTGGCTATGTTTTCAGCTTTCTGTTTCGTTATTAGTGCTGATGAATATTTTAGTGGCTTCTTTGTCGACTAGTGTATTGTAATTGCTGGTTTCCATTTCATAGATTTTACTAGCAGCATGGCACGGCGTTGCCCGTGCTTGATTCAAAAATCGTACGACTAATACAACAATCGCTATCACTGGACTTAAAATATTTTTGCCCTTCCTTGCCTTTAAAGGAGTGCCCTTTGCCGTGCTGATGTTGCTACATGCCTTACTTCTTGCCTATCTCACACTGCGAATTTTTTCTAAGCCCTATACTAAACATTAAATCTGTTACGAAAAAAGAACTAAACAAAATGAACACAAAACGATCAGCTTTAAAAAAGGACTCGTAACTGGAAAAACCGTACAGACATCATCAGGCATCAGTAAGGGATTTTGGAATGTTCGGTCGCAACGCTAAGGTGGAATTGTTTGAAATTTTAAAAGAGAATGCGTTTTTTTACTAATATGTTGATTGGAGAATTCTTTTTCTGTAGTAGTTTTTTCAGTCGATGTGGCATGAACTAAATTGTTTAATAGATAGAGTAATGTCGCAGCTATTATCCCGAAAGTTGCAAGTCGGATCAGTTCTTTTAAAATCAAATATGTGGTGCTGTTCAATTTATATTTCATGAATCATTCATACAAAAAACAGATTAGTGAAGTTAAAAAAATTTCTTACTGTTAACAATAACACATTTTTAAAAAACACATTTCGATTGAAGTCTAATTTTTGTGTCCCGTTATTACTTGGATGTACTAAAAAAAACAAATCAATTTCCATGCCTGATGATGTCTGCATGAACAGATGAAAGTACTAGCAAATATATACCTTATACAGCTCGAATTTATTAAAACAGGGATCATAACATTCATCTAGAGGTTCGTGAGTTAATGTAATTTTAATAAATTCGTTTGCGAAGATGTATTCTTGCCATTTATATCATTAACTTCACTAATCTGTCTTTTGTATGAATGATTCCTATAATATATATATATATATATATATATATATATATATATATATTATATATATATGTAAAAGACAATAGGCAACCTGTAATAGTTGCCGACGCGTTTCGTCCGATGTGGACTTTCTCAAGGCAAAACGAAAGGAATTTATTAAACGAAGCAACTAATAATAACAAAACAAAATGTCCTTAGCAACTGGAAGAATTTAGAGAACGCTATTTTCATACTGTTAACTGAAATTACGTCATTTACTGTCACGTGAAGAGATATTGTTTTTATTGCTGTATAGACGGATTCAACTATTTTCATTTGATTTCTTGATACTGTTCTGTAAGTGTGTTTGGGAGTGAAGTAATTCTGTTAAGAAAGGTCAAATAGGGGAAATCAGGAAATGTACACGTGACATCAATATATATATATGACAGTCAATTGCCACATGTAATTGATATGATTGATTTGGTGAGTAATTGATGAAACAGATATTTATTTTCCTTAAAAGCTAGACAAAAATCGATATATAGTTCTGAGAAACGTTGAGCATTTGTTCTCTCTCCACGATTTACAAATATCATGATGTTTTCAATTCATTGGCATTTTCTCTTGATAAAAAGGTATCAATCACCAGGTTGAGAGATATGCAATTATTCGATTTTAAATTCGTTTTTCACTTCATTATTTACGCAGAAAATCTCTTTCAGCTATTCGCATGCATTACCTTAAAAGTGGAACCTCCAGGCAGCCTTTCACGACAGCATGTAACGAATATGTGTTGCTTTTTTCTTTGATACGTTTCTGAATTTCAATGCAGCAATATTCAAAGTAAGCTGATCCTAAGGAATAATTTGAAGATGATATCGTTTTCCCGCCTATTTGAATTATGTATGAAAAGGCTGACGTGAAGTGCGCTTAGATTTCATTCAGAATAACATTTGTTTCACTTTACCAATGTGTTTTTTTTACGTCTGTGTTTTTTGAACTTAGAAATGACGGAAAATGATAAAATATGCATTCCGAAAGACAAAGGTAAATTTATTTATATAGACATTTTCTAACACACACACACACACACACACTCGCGTGCGCGCATATAAATATATATAAAGACATATGGTCTTCAAGTGTGCTATATTTATGAGATAAAGTGCTCAATATCAGAGATAGAGCGTGTGTAAATATAAAAGTGAACATAGAAGTCAACACTTAGAGGCGACTGTCTGTTTCATGCTAGATGCAATCGTCCGGCCACGAGTGCTGTTGTTTTTCTCGGCTATTTATATATACTGGTCAGTGGTGCATTGTGGGTAGTCTATTTTGGCAGATATTTTACCGGAAGTCGTTTATTTGTTTATTTGTGTCAAATTATTTTGCTTGTTTTTATTTAATTTATTTTTGTTTTTTATCATTTATATTTATTTTATTTTTATTTTTTATTTTGATGGTTGTTTTTATTAACGTAGTAAAATGTGTTTATATAGCTTATTGTGGGTAGTCTAAATAAATTAAAAACTGTTCCCGCCAAAATAATAGTCAGAACAAACCACAACAATCAACCCCAAAATTCAACAAATAGATTTATCTTCCTAAACAAAAACAAAACTATTAAATAAGCTATAGAAACAAATGTTTATTACGTTAATAAAAACAACAATCAAAATAAAAATAATAAATATATAAGATAAAAAATAAAAATAAAAACAAGCATAATAATTTAACCCTAATAAATAAAGAAATAAACGACTTCCGGTAAAATAGCCGCCATAATAGACTCGAGGAATAGGATTTTATCATTTTCCCCCAAAAATGGTGATAAAAAACGAAACTATATTTCATAATGACGATTATGCGAACAAGACATGAAGACAAATATTTGGTAATAGCGGGTGAAAGGAAAAATCTCTGACAAAGAACAGGGACGGAGAAAATTCATTGTTGAAACTTAAGAAAAATTACAATTAATGACCTAAATTTAAGACCGCCTTTTCTCCCCCTCGGTTTAAAAATCAGATTTGTCAAAGAGAAACCAAAGCGGCGGCCTTAGATGAGATACTAAGAGAGAAGGAGAAATTACCTCCGCCATTTTGTAGTAATGGTGAGAGGCATAAATAAGAAAAGAAATGGGTTATATGGGCGTGACGATACCTCGGACAACTACCCGTAGGAAGACGGAATATCCAAAATTTGTCGAGATAATTAATATTGCCAGCCAGACAACAAAATCACATGTTCAAATCAATGCAGAAACCAGGGAAACCCCAAATCTCTAAACACGGTCAGACCGCACTCCGGTCTTGAGTTGAAATCAATATAAGTAGAGCGATTGAACGACCCAGAGAGAGTGAGAGACGAGACAGCGGCTGAGAGCAGAGGGAGGTGCTACTGAGAACCACGTCACTACCTGCTGAGAGAGTCTCAAATTTGATCCGTGTTCCAAGAATTGTCACCGATAGGCCAAGTGACACTAAAGAGATTTTAGTAGGAAGGGGTAATTTTTGTTATACAAAGAACTACATAAACCAAAACGAAATTTATCCTGTAGAATATTTCGATTTTATTTCGTCTGCAAAGAGATTTCTACTTTTATTACTTCATAACACAGCTTGACTGTTGTTCGAACCAACGCTACGCTTACTGACGATACTCGATCCTCATCATCTCTGTGATCAACAAACGGAACGTGATGGAGCAAGGTGTGGACTGCGGCGGCTAGCGACCAGAGACAGTATCGACCAAGTGTAGCACAGACCTGTAATCAACACGTTTTGGTCCTTGAGGACCAAAAAGTATAGGTATAGTTATTCTGGTGTAGGCAGCGTTTGGCATGTATCATATTGTATGATCACTGCTGATGAGACTGACTTGGGATCGACTAGGGTGTGATGCTATACGTAAGTCATGTGTGTATTGAAGCATGATTTAAAATGTGTGCACGTCTGAGTCTATCTGCTATCTGTTAGAAATTAGATAATTAAATGTCAATTTTATAATTTGCAAAGGTGCATTGGCAATACCCGCCCGCACACACACACACACACACACACACACACACACACACACACATACATATATATATATATATATATATATATATATATATATATATATATATATATATATATATATATATATATATATATTATGACAAGGACAAAGTCCGACAATTATTTTAAGACATTTCTTACGCTTACACATTCTTTTTATAGATACAAATGTCCGAGAAATTGTCATAGAAAATATGCGTCCTCCGACAGGAATCGAACCTGTATCCTATATGGAACCGTCATATAGCCTGACGTGCTTTACCGATTTATCCAGAGGCTATATGATGGTTCCGTATAGGATACAGTTTCGATTCCTGTCGGAGGACGCATATTTTCTATGATAGTTTCTCGGACATTCAGGCCGGTAAATGTTGTCAAAACTGTTTATTGTAAACAAAGCATTTACTTAAATATTTGTATCTATAAAAAGAACGTATAAACACACACACATATATATATATATATATATATATATATATATATATATATATATATATATATATATATATATATATATATATATATATATATATATATATATATATATATATATATATATATATGACCATGTTTCATTGAATAATATAGACATATTATGTCTATTTTTATACTGTCTCCTTTCCATTTCTCTAATCATTTTCTTGATGTTACCATGAAATTCATCTAAGGCGCCGTAGTATTTTCCCTACCAATGTCCTTTAGATCTCCCCCAAGATCACCCTCAATGGTACATTACAAAGACAAAGTTATTGTAACTGTGATAAAATGAGCATTTCGTTGAGATGGTGATTTTAACGAAACAATCTTGAACGCGTTCTGTTATAATTATTTAAAAATATTTTTGTGAAGATGCACCTGAACGGTTAATTGCAGAAGAACCCATCTTTAAATTCTTCATACTTTAACTCGGCCATGAAGAACGTCAATGTTTAAGCAAGGTTGTATATTGCCGTTTAAGCGCATCTTTCGCATTTCAATTTTCGAGCATTCATAACTGCCGAGTTTTGTATCTG
Source organism: Acanthosepion esculentum (assembly GCA_964036315.1). Lineage (NCBI taxonomy): Eukaryota > Metazoa > Mollusca > Cephalopoda > Sepiida > Sepiidae > Acanthosepion > Acanthosepion esculentum. The sequence goes on from OZ038476.1 coordinate 10,184,932, forward strand.
AAACGTAAGCAAAACCATTACTAAAGGAGTTTATTTTTTATTCTTCTCACACAATTCTATCACTTTAGATGTTATCACTAGTGGATGTCCATATTTGAGTAGACGCTCCGTTTATTTTTTAAAAGAGTATTTTATCTTCCTCTACAATCCTGAATATTTAAGAAATCTTATTAAAAAAAATACACACAACGCCAAGTTTCGAAACTCCGCTTGCCCCTTTGCAGGAGAAATCGTCTTTAAATTCGACGTGCCACGAAGAGCGACGTCGATTGCACAAGGGTACACTTTTTGATCATCCATTGTCATCCACGCATTTTTACCGTATCTAATAATTGGGATGATGTCGTCTGCCTTTATTGTCTTTGCTTTTAACATTGTTCGTATTACAATTTGGATTAGACAGGTGTATCGCATTGTAAATTCGGTGCCGATTTGGTTTTCTTACATTTTATTTGACTTATTCTGAAGTTAAACATTCGTGAAAGATGGTCGCTTCCACAGATGATACATGGACAAGTTTTACATTGTAAAACTGCATTCTTGAATAGATTTCTTTTGGAATCGATGCGGTTTCCGCTTATTTTTTTCATATCCATAATCATCTTCGGTATTCTTGATACCAGGTTCTGGCTACATTTGTGCTCTTTGAACCCCTTTTTCTTCGCGCTCATTTCGGCTTACTGATATCTATTTCCCTTTTTCGACCATTTCATACTTTCGCATTCAGGTTTCCCACGATGATTATAAACTCTTACGATTGCTATTCAGCTTTGACGTTTTCAAATGAACGATAAACTATATTAATTTCTTTGCTCCGTGCATTAAGATTTGGCACATATATATCTATAATGGATACATTAAATGACTTCTCTTTCGGTTAACTGAAGAATTATATCAGAGTGTAGAGAGTATACGAGAAGAGATATCTTTTGTTATCTTGTATTAAGTACTGGATGACGGTTACATGGCATCTACTGCGCATGTCTTCCTTTAATAGGTGAGTAGTTAATCCTAAGGAGCTAGAGCTCCTTAACGTCATTATTTCTCATATGATAGTCGAATGATTTCCCGTAGACTTCACCACGATGAGTTTATTGGGGAATGGACTATACTTAGCTAATCTAAACTTATCAATGTCCAACTCATTTCAAAGGTCATATTTTTCACCATGTAATTTGCTACGCATTCAATTCCCCTCTCTCAATAAAGCAGAGCAGGGGAACCGTTTTAGTCAGAGACCATATATAAAAACAACTGACAAGGTACTGCATGAAGCATTTTATTTAAATTTTCTTGCGCTCGTAAAAGTGTGTAAAAACTGTTAAAATTTCCAGTATATCCGACCGCATTCGTCTATTATTTTCGTCACTATCAAAGGCGATTTTTGTATTTTAATTTATCTATATTTAAGTGAATGTGTGCGTGTATTTTTACATTAAACCTACACATTCAGTTAAAATACAAATAATAAGATTGATCTTAATAATGGCTAAAAGAACAGCCGAAAGGGCTCGGATATGCAGAAGTTTTTACACACTTTCTATCCAGAAAGTAAAATACTTGTAGGAATACAAGAAAAAATAAATAAAAATCATGACCCCAGAACCTAGTCAGTCGTCTTTAATGAAAATTTTATAAAATAGGAATTGCGGCCTAAATAAACAATATATATATATATATATATATATATATATATATATATATATATATATATATATATATATATATATATATATATATATGTTGTGGTAGGATACACCTAATTTGCATAGCGGAGTACCAACTATATAAATATGGTTGGTACCGGAAGACATGGACGAAATCAAGAGATCCAACTAGAGACTCTGCCCGACTGCAACTTAGTCAACTCATTCTCCAGGAACGGTCTTCCCAGAAATATACAAAAGACTATATGTAAATATTGTGTACACTTTCTTGTTCCAATACATTTTATTCTAACTACATTTTGTGTTTGCATTATTATTCCATGCATTAGCCAAGTTTCAACAATGGCGACGAAGTAGAACGAACCATACGCCAAGTTTCAACAATGGCGACGAAGTAGAACGAAACATACGCCAAGTTCCAACAATGGCGACGAAGTAGAACGAACCATACGGAAAAAAAGTAATAATTGAGAGTTTTCAACAATTGGGATAAGTCATTAAAGAAACCAGACTGAAAAAAAATTACTAATTCAAAGTCCAACTTTAACGTAACGACAAAGGATTCTGAACTTCTGGATATGTAGAACTCGTTAAAGGACGACTAAGCATAAAGGAACGTTCACTCAGAAAAATTTGAAAGGTGTCGTAAACAAATAACGGTAATTTTAAATTGAAAAAATTATCTACAATGAGGCACCCGTTAAAAAGAGAAAAAAAACTGGCCGACTACAAAAACATGCATGGAAGTAAAAGGAGCACAAATACACCGTGTCGACTTTGAAAGGTAACGAACTTTAAAAAATTATTTTTTTTGTTGGTTCAACAATATAGTGACAAATTACCTCTGATAATAAAATCAGAAGTTGTCATTAAAATACGCGAACAGAAGTCGAAAACGGAAAAAAAGGTCCGACGGTTTCTGTTCACAAAAAAAAAAAAACTACCAAAGTTGATTATCACGGGCGTGAATGTAAAAGCAAGACATAAAATTAAAAAAGTTGTACGTTGTTTCGATTTTTTTTGGTCAGCTTATATGATATCCGTGGATACACAAATTAAAAGTATATTCTTTGTTGCATGAACACTATCAGCTAAAAGATGGATGAATTATCCAAAGTCATATCTGAATTATTCAAATCCCAGCAGGAACAGTTTGCCTTATTAATAAGGGAACAACAGATAGCACAGCAAAAATATCAAGAGAAACAAGATGAAAGACAAGAACAACAGATAGCGCTGCAAAAATATCAAGATAAACAAGATGAAAGACAGCAAAAATATCAAGAAAAGCAAGATGAAAGACTTTTAGAAATTCAAAAGTTAACACTGGAGAAATTAAACAACTATCAGGCAAATGAAGGAAATGCTTCATATTCTAATAACACCATATTTAATTCGCTGGAAACTTTCAACTATGTGCCAGACGAAGAAAAAACGTTTGAAGCGTACTTTAAACGATATGAAGATATTTTCTACACAGACTGTGAAAACTGGTCGAATTCAAGAAAAGTCAGTCTATTACTAAGAAAGTTAGGTACAGCAGAACATAGAAAATTTGTAGATTTTATTCTACCGAGAAAAACAACTGAATTGGAATTCTCGGAAACAGTTAAATTGCTAAAAGAGCTGTTTGGAGCAAATATGTCGCTTTGGCATAAGCGATGGTTATGCATGAATGTCTCTAAATCCGACGATCAGGATTACTTAACATATGCATCTATAGTGAATAGACATTGTGACAATTTCAGATTGGCAGAGATTACGGTTGAAGAATTCAAGTGTTTAATTTTTGCTCAAGGACTGGTATCCAGTAAGAGTGCCGAAATAAGACGTAGAGTTTTGTCTAAACTCGAATCTGAACAAAACCTTACCCTGCAAAAGTTAGCAGAGGAGTGTCAACGGGACGTAAGTTTAAAGAAAGAGTCGCAAAAAATCGAAGAAGCTGGTATTGCTTATATTAAAAAAATAAAAAAACAGTCAAATTACCCATCAGAAAAAAATAGGAGTAAAAATTTTGCGTATTTTAAAAATAGGCAAGAAAATAAAAAAGTCCCACCATATAATTGCAGACGTGGTAACGAAAGACACTGGGAGATAAATTGCCCATATAGAAATAAGAAATGTTTCGTGTGCCAAAAGAATGGTCACAAAGGATCGTGTTGTAAAACGAAAAAAGTCAATAGCCGAATTAAACAAACAAATTCGAATATCAAATCAGATAGAGATTTGAGGAAATATGTGACGACTGAAATATTCAAAATGAATATCAAATTTCAACTCGATTCGGGGTCAGATTTAACTATAATGAACGATAAAACATGGAAAATTTTAAAAAGACCTACAATAATGAAGTCAACGAAACTCGCTCGAACGGTAACTGGAAAGGAAATTAACTTCGAAGGCGAGGTTGTACTTCCTATGAAATTGAACGGGATCGTTAAAAAAATAAAAGTTTTCATTCTGAAAAATGGAGAAACCTTGTTGGGTACAGATTTTATTGAAACATTCGAATTGTGGGATAAACCGTTAAACTCATTCTGTAGAAAAGTAGAAAGTAATACGCAAACAAGACAGGACATTAAAGTGGAATTAAAGAAAAAGTTTCCGGAAACCTTTACACTTGGTCTTTGAAGATGTAACAAGTTTGAAGCTAAATTTGAATTAAAGGAAAATACTATGCCTATTTTTAAAAAGAAACGTAACGTGCCTTTCGCAAGTGTAGAGAAAGTTAACGAAGAACTTGATAGGTTGGAAAAAATGGGAATTATTTCAAAAGTAGAATCTAATTCATGGGCTGCGCCGATTGTGTGCATAAAAAAGAAATCAAACCAAATCAGAGTCTGCGTTGATTTTTCGACAGGGTTGAACTCGGTAATTAAGGACTACCATTACCCGTTACCGAGTCCGGAGGAGATTTTTAACAAGCTAAATGGCGGAGTGATATTTTGAAAAATCGACTTATCAGATGCCTATCTCCAAATTCCCGTCGAAGAAGAATGTTCGAAGTTACTAGGGATAAACACACATAGGGGTTCATTCAAGTACAACAGGCTTCCTTTTGGTATTAAAGTGGCACCAGCCATTTTTCAACAAGCTATGGACGTCATGTTGAATGATTTAGACTTTGCGTGTGCCTACTTAGATGACATCATAGTAAGGAGTGCAAACGTCGACGAACATCGAGAGCACCTCAATCAAGTATTTAAAAAGATTCAGGATTTTGGATTTAAAGTCAAAGAATCAAAGTGCGAATTTGGTTTGGAGGAAATTAAATATTTAGGTCACATAATCAACAAAAATGGCAGATTACCAGATCCGGAAAGGTCCATTGCGATTAGAGACATGCCGACGCCCACTAACGTGGCGACACTACAGAGTTTTCTGGGGCTCGCAAACTATTATCAAGCGTTCATTAAAGGAATGTACAATCTAAGAGCTCCGTTGAATGAACTACTGAAAAAAGACAAGGCATGGGAATGGACGGTAGAATGTCAAAAAGCCTTTGATGAAATAAAGAAAATGCTTACGTCCGACCTCTTTTTAACCCATTACAATTCTAAACTTGATATTGTAGTGGCAAGTGATGCTAGTTCATACGGGGTAGGAGCGTGTATTCAACACATAATGCCAGATGGTTCTAGAAAACCGATTGCGCATGCTTCGAGGGCATTACTCCCAGGAGAGCGAAGTTATTCACAGATAGAAAAAGAGGGGCTGAGTATCATTTTTGCCATAACAAAATTTCATAGATACATCTACGGCAGACATTTCATGTTAGAAACGGATCATAAACCTCTGATCACTATTTTTGGGTCAAAGAAAGGGTTACCCGTTTACACGGCAAATCGACTGTTAAGATGGGGAACCATTCTTCTCTATTATAATTTTCACATAAAGCACCTATCATCCAAAAATATTATCCATGCGGATACTTTATCAAGACTCGTACCGAGTCAAGAAGAAAGATTCGAAGAATCAATTATTGCAATTATCAGAGCAGATTAGGAGGTGAAAAGCATGGTAATCAACATTGTAAGAGAGCTACCGGTTACATCAAAGGAAATCAAAAAAGAATCTGAAAGCGATGATTTCATTTTAGAAATAAAAAGTAAAATGGTAGCAAATGACCAAAAAGTTCAGGAGATTTATTCAATTTGTGACGGAATTTTATGGTAAGAGAGTAATAGTACCAAAAAAGTTGCAGAAAAGAATCCTACGGGACTTTTATATGGGTCACCCGGGGATTAATAGAACAAAAAGCTTAATGCGAAGATTTGTATATTGGAAAGGAATGGATGTGGATATCGAAAACATGGTTCATCGATGTAAAGGGTGTGCGTTAGCAGCTAAGGCACCACCTATAGTACACAAACCATGGCCCAAGACGGATCATCCGTGGACAAGATTACACAATGATTTCGCTGGTCCAGTAGAAGATTATTACTACTTAATAGTAGTAGATAGTTTTACAAAATTGCCGAAAGTACTACGCTGCAAAAAGCCTACGTCCAATACCACAACAACTTTTTTGCATGAACTATTTGCACGGTTCGGTGTGCCAGAGTGTATTGTGAGTGACAATGGTACACAATTCACTTCTGACGAATTTAAGGAATTTTGTGAGTTATATCAAATTAACCACATAACGACGCCGCCGTATCATCCGAGATCCAATGGACTCGCAGAAAGATTTGTCGATACGTTAAAGCGCGCTCTGAAGAAAGCCTCAGGAGTTCCAACGGATAAGGCGCTTCAGCAATTCCTACAAGTATACAGAATCACGCCAAACCAGAGAACACAATCAAACATGGCACCAGCTGAACTAATGTTCGCTAGGAAAATTAAGTCAGTGTTTGACAAGCTTTTGCCAGGAAGAAATAGAATAAAGAACACTATGTATACAGCTAGAAAAAGATACACCCCCGGAGAGAAGGTGTTTTTCAAGTGCTATAGAAACAACGTTGAGTTCTGGGAGCGAGGCATAGTGGACAAGAGAATCGGTGGCCTGATTTACATAATTAAAGGGCCGAAGAATACTCATAAAAGGCACCAGAACCAACTCAAAAAATGTTACGTTCTAGAGCATGAAGAGAGTATACCGGATGAGGAGGAAGATCCCATTGATGTAATGTATGATATTTTTCAAGTAGAACCTCCGCAGAGTGCTCCTGAACCGAGAAGATCCGGTAGGAAACGAAAGTTCACGGACCCATTGGACGTGAATCCAAAACGAAAAAGATATTAAAATTAAGCAGATTGACATATACATATGAAGTATGCAAAGGGGATCTACACAGGAATAACCATAATCATCATCCCATATAAGAAGCCAGTTTGAAATCCAAAAGGATTCCAAGGCTTGGGAGGGGGTGTTGTGGTAGGATCCACCTAATTTGCATAGCGGAGTACCAACGATATAAATATGGTTGGTACCGGAAGACATGGACGAAATCAAGAGATCCAACTAGAGACTCTGCCCGACTGCGACTTAGTCAACACATTCTCCAGGAACGGTCTTCCCAGGAATATACAAAAGACTATATGTAAATATTGTGTACACTTTCTTGTTCCAATACATTTTATTCTAACTACATTTTGTGTTTGCATTATTATTCCATGCATTAGCCAAGTTTCAACAATATATATATATTTATATATATTTATATATATATATATATATATATATATATATATATATATATATATATATATATATATATATATATATGTGTGTGTGTGTGTGTGTGTGTGTGTGTGTGTTTGTGTGTGTGTGTAGTACTGGTAATAAATCAGTTGGTATATAACCCAAGTGGATCCTAATAATATAAAGTATTAAAACTAATCCACAAAAAGAGCTCAATGTATTTATTATAACAGAGCATATAAATTACACAACAGAAACCAAAATTATATCTTCTGTGTATAGGTCTATTTCACCCAACGCGAAATACATCGGTCTTATTCAGTCCACTGGGGTTGAATAAGACCGACATAGTTGACAGTAGATTTATACCCGTATTAGGCAATTTTGGAATTGTTGTGCAATATACATACTTATATATATATATATATATATATATATATATATATATATATATATATATATATATGTGTGTGTGTATTTATATATGAGTGTGTGTGTTGTATATATATACATATATATATATATATATATATATATATACAAATGACGCTTTAGCAATATTATAATTCTAAACGAATGATTTAAAATTTGATTGCATAACATCAACATTATCCATTATGTATAAAAATGTATAAATACATAATTTATCTTCTATATTAGTCAAAATGTTCGGTAATCTTGAAGGAAACTCGAAAAAATAAAACGGTTTAATACCTTTTTTAATACGACTATGGAAATGTGTACGGAGAATATAATTATTAATAACCAAACAAAAATAATGCTTTTGATCACTAAACGATTTTTGAAAAAAATGGAAGTTAAATGTGCAACAAACAAAAATCAAAGGGAAAATTATTATAATAATTTAAATTAAATAAAACAAATAGAAGTGCGACGCCAGGCCCCTCGGACGTGATAACCCAATATGGTATAGATAGGCTCTGGCGCCGACGTATCAGCCCCTCTCTACGGATAAATACAAGCTAACAATAACGTTGACAGAACGAAAAATATTGCTTAACCCCCTCGGTCTTCACGTGGCTCATCTAGGTCCGCGATCCCCCGTGAGGAATCAGACTGGGATCGAAAAGTCTGCAACTGCAACAAACTGTACCCAACGTGAACTAGTGGAAAACTATGCCGAGGATATTACTTGCAGATGCCCTCTTATAAGACTATCACACAAAAGGAACAATAAATAAATGGTCCAGTGAAGAGTATATGGGAATAATGATGGCATTTTGCACTGCTTCGATAAATTGAAACAACAATGGCCAAAGCCGCCTATAATATCTGGCGACAAAGACACCCCCACGAACAGACTACACATCATTGCACACAAACTAGCCAATATCACGTGCGACATCATCAGGAAAAAAAGAATACCTGATATAGAACTCAAAATCATCCAAGCAAACATACAAGATATATTTAACATAAAATTCGAGGGGCTAAATGTCAAAAACTCAGAGGAGACACATACAGAGGGACAAATAGAAACCAGTTGTTATAATCACTCTGGGGTGCACAAGCAAATAGTTGAAGATAATGACAAATATGAGAGAAAAAAAAAGGGCGACAAAAAACAATCTATATAAATGGGAAAATGTAAAGGATTGTGTTTCGAGGATAGGCCAACAATTCCAAAATTAAGAAAAAACCGTCACGCGAAGGAAATCATCAACCTCGATAAACAAGCAATTACAAAAATAAGAGATGAAATTGGAAGACCAATGAATAATAATTTTATATACGCACCTCGGCAACAATCGCTGAAAAAAATAGGAGAAAAAAAAAACGGAAACGTAAAAATGCCAGTCAAGAAAAAAAACTAACAAAAAGTGAAGTAGATAAGGGCTCCAAATTTAAACAAAGATAACAGAGACATTTAAATCGAAGCCTTGACATAAAGCATAACACTGAGATACCAAAAGTTAAAGAGAACCTGAAACAACAAATTCAAACGAATGCACAGAAAATCAGACGTTATGAGCAAAGAAACAGATTCTTCTAGCAAAACAATATCTTCAATTAAGCGTCCAAGAATCTAAATCGAGAAAAGGGAAAATAAAATAGTGATAAATGACCCACGTAATATCCAGGTAGTCGAGTTCTGGTGTAAAATCTGAGAAAACTACTAAATGTACAATGAAAGAGCTACAAGGATTAAGCAACAATCGGAACAACAAAGACATATAGTGTGCTAGAAATGGGCGGATATCAATATTACTGAAAAAAAAACTGCTGCTATTTCCAATATGAAAAAGTCGAATGCACTAAGAATAGACAATGTTTGGATAAAAACCTGTCTACCACCCACCTAGACCTGACAAATTAAAATCATAAACCCAGAAAAATTCCCAATATGGTTCACATGGGGAGTAACATACCTACTCCCAAAACAGAAGAAGCGCAAAACCCGAAGAACTATAGGCCCATTACCTGCTTCCAACAATGCAGAAGAACCTCAAATTTATCTTAACCAAGAGGACATACAACTACCATTAGTAAAAACAATTAGCACCAAGCAGAACATAAGGCTTGTAAAAGAACAAGTTATAGTTGCAAGGACCAAATAATAAGCAGTAAATTAATATTGGAAGAGGTGAAATCAAGGAAAAGTAAATTATCGATGGTAAGTCTAAAATATACAGAGTATACCCCACAACGGTCGAATTGATAACTGAGAGCAGAAATGAATACACTAAAGCTAAATCATACAAACGGTTCATTAACAGTGAGACAAATCAACATCAAAAGTGGGATCTTCCAAGGAGATTCCTTGTCAGTACTAGTCTTCAGCCTTGAATTAGCGCATGTCAGCTGCCTATTGAACAACACTAGCTAGAGATACAAGTCACAGAATGGTCAACTGAATTACCTATTCTATATTGATGATCTTAAAACGTTTTCCAAGAATGACTACTACCAGAAAAATATTCACCATTGTGAAAAGCTTCAGCGAAGACATTGGGATGAAGTTCGGAATCGACAAATGTGTCAAAGCCAACATTAAAGTCGGTAAACCAACGATAACAACAGATTTATACCTTGATATCAACAAGATTAAGGAACTAAACGAGATGGTACATACAGATACTTGGGAATTAATGTAAGAGACGGAATACAACATTCAATTATGAAGAAAAACATCCGTAAAGTATATTATAGGAGAATGCGATGGAAAGCAAACTTACATGGGCCAAGAAAATGAAAGCTATCAACACCATAGCTTTTCGCGTAGTAACATACAACTTGAACATTATTAAATTGAAGTTGAATGACATTAAAAGATTGGACGCCAAGACCATAAAAATGATTACATAAATGAGGATGCCGACATCAGATATTGATAGGCTGTACGTACCACGAGATTTAGGAGGCAGAGGTCTAATCCAACTTGAATTAACTCTAAAAACAACAAAAATCGGATTGGAAGCCTACCTCACAAAAATAATGACCCTCTCCTACAAATAGTAAAACATCAAATCTACTCCACCAATAAAGTAGCTGCACTCTTCAGAAAACAGATTAATATACATTAACCCCCCCAAAAAATGAAACGAAATCTATCTACACCAAACGAGTAAAACGGAAAGCAAAACAACTTGTTCAAATGAAATTACAAAAAATTGACATAAAAAAAAAAATTGGGAGGGCAAGGAGTTGCATGGCAAATACCTAAAAAGAACGAAATATGCAGATGTGGATCAACAGAAAAGCAAAGGATCACCGGGTTGAAAGCTTAGAAAGAAGGACTAATTATAGCAGCTCAGGAGCAAAGCCTCACTGTTACATAATGAAGAAGGGAATTGATCCGAAATACATGATCTGCTGAAAATATGATGAAACTGTCGACCATATTATCTCAGGATGTCCGGAACTTGTACAAAATGAATATATGCATAGACATAACAGTGTGGCGACATAGGTACACTGGAAGATATAGAAGAAGCACAAAATCGAAACGACTGAGAGATGGTATGAGTACAAACCAGAGTTACCAAAAATAACGATGTAACAATCCGTTGGGACATCCAACAAACCTGATATTTTGATAACAAGAAATACAGGAAGTGTATGCTTATTGATATAGCAGTATCATGTGAGAGCAAAAGCCTCATGAAAATTATCGAGAAATTGTTTAAATACGAGGACCTAAGATCTAGATTAACAGGATGTGAGGAATAAAGACTAAGACTGTACCAATAGTAATCGGAGCTCTGGTCCTCGTGAGAAAAGGAATGGGCAATTCTAATAAGTGTCCCTGGTAAAATCAACATACATGTTGCCCAGGAGATCGCCCACTAGGTGCATACCATATACTAAGAAACGTGCTATCAATTGAATAACACTTCTCTTAAAGATCACAGTTTGCACCCGTCATTTACAGGAGGCAAAGCAAGAAACATATCATACACACATAATAATAATAATAATAATAATAATAATAATAATAACGACGACGATGATGATGATGATGATAATAATAATAATAATAATAATAATAATAATGATAATTATATTTTAAAACTGAATATTAAATTTAATTCGAAGCATTTTAGAGACAGCAGTAATAAAAATATATATTAAAGGGTGCGATTGTTAAATTGTCGTCATTTTATATTTTTAATTTCGCGCATGCCCGTTGTTTGTTCTTGATTTTGTTGAGGGTCACGTATAGTAGGGTCAGCTGGGCATCGTCAGTGAGAAAAAGAGCACAATGAAGCAATTCCCTGCACGAAAAAGTTGGAAACGTAATGCTATACTGTTTGGCATTCTCTCCGAAAGCTCCAATACAAACATTTCGGAGTGTTGGGTGGTCAATATCAGGACAGTGCAGAACACTCGGAAAGAGATAGATGAGTATAATGGTGATTACAAAGGTGTTTCGTGTGATCACTAGTGAGGGCACCGTTATGTCCCCATTCATCTTCCACATGTCCTCTGATCCAACGCGGTAGTGATGATCTGGATCATGAGGATGGCTGCTAGAACACACTAAGTCTGGCACAAGGACCCTGCACTATGCCCCACAAGCAGCAGAACGGTGTCATGGCTGACAGACAATCTCTGCGACCACATCACCCCTTATGGCCACCTAACTCCCGATATTGCAACCCCCTTGACTATTGTGTGTGGAGCGCAGTTGATCGTGAGAGCAACAAAATTGCTTGTAACACCAAAGATGAACTGAAGGCAAGGATAAATGTAGCATTCAGTTTAAACAAGCAGACCTTTCAAAAGAGATGCAGGAATTCCGAATCCGTCTGGAGTTCGTGGTGGATGTCAATTGTAATTTTATTGAATGAATTTACTCTTTAGAATTTCAAAATATATTTGTTTAAAAATGAGATGTCAGGGTTATTTTAATTTTGCGTAATTTAGACGACAGTTTGTTCATTGCATTGAAAGAAACTTGAATTAAAAAAAACAACACGTTTATGTATGTGTGATTTAGAATGAGTCCTAGAGAATAATTCAGATTAAAAACAAATGGATATATTATTTCTACACTAAATTTTCAAAGGAAAATATGGAAAATTTTAAACAAATATTTTTTCAGCTCAAATATAAATTCCACCCCATGGTAAAGTTAATAAAAACTATATGAATACACTACTGAATCTAATAATCTTATACTTTATAGCTTTATTAGTTAACTCGAAAATGTTCAAGGTATGTGATTAAATTTACTTTCGAATTTAAAAGATTTATTGTAGAATATTTCCTTTCTTTTTTTTATTGACAAATCTGTGTTCAAATGTATTATTTTATTTATTGTGAATTTTTATTTTTACGTCTAGCAGTCACACACCCCCACATGTCATTGATCAAACGGAATAGTAAATATATGATACATCTTGGAAATCGTCCATTTTGTCATGCTTCATAAATATATTAATGAATTGGCATACATGATAAATATTGTTTTGAATTTGGTTAAGCGGTTTAACGCTTTTAATTTTAAACTTTAATTTAAATGTTTGTTTATTTTAACTGCAATATAACATGGCTCAACTAATAAAACTTTTTAAGGCGTTTATTTATAAACTATGTTCATTTGGTCCGATTTGGATAACGCTCCTCCGTGAAATAACTTATTCGTTTCAAAATTATTTAAATGAATATATTGTTTTTTTTTTCCAGTTCATCGATAAGTAAACAAATGCGTGTGTCTTTGCATTACAAGTGCAATCACACTGTCTACCTGATATAGGTAAATCCTTTCCCCTGTATATATGCTTGTACATGAGTGCGTTTTTAAATGTGCGTTTGAATCTGAGATGGAAGCTTCATTGCCGAGAATATGGATCCCAGTGCCTCTGTTGATGGGATTTATAATAATGTCTTGGTTATTGGGTATATTTAAAATGCCTTTCTATGATATTCATTCAAATTGGAATAATTGAACATGCAATCTTTCTTGAATCGTACTTAATTTTTTGCGAGTTTGTAAAGTATGAATCATGTCACCCAGTGCAAATATGAAACAGATGACTTAATTCAATTATCGTAACTGGAACGTGGAATCGGTTTATATGAAGACAGCTACGCATTGTCAGTGCTATTTGAAGTTTCAAATTCTAACTCATGCTAGGTGTGTATAGGAAGCTCTTAATGGATATATCGATTCATTGTTGATATTTTTGACCTTGTCGAATGTTTTCGGAACGAATCATTTATTTAATACTTTTATTGCTTTTCACAGATCAATTGGTAACGTATTCATTTTCCTCTGAATAATGAGTAGATATATGAAGTGTTTTCTATTATGTTAAACCTCTCTATCAATGTTCTCACTTTCATCATAGAGCATAATGCGACACGGCAACATCTTTAGTCTGTAATATACAATGGCTGTTGAGCCGTTAATCGACTATGACATGTACACTAACAGAGAAATTACGGCAACGATTGTATTGATAATTTATACTGCTAAACGAAATTTTCATAGAATCCTACACACCCATCACAAAGATACACATATAGTATATACGTATAGATATATACAATCATAAATACTAATGGGTCATTAATTAAATACTCATAAAAATGATCTCTTTTACAAATGTCTAATCGGTGAATGATATGGAAGCAAATTTAGTTTTGTGAATGTATTAAACATAGTTATAGCGACCGACTGAATGTCATGTTGTAGGACGGGGAATTATTTTAAGTGACGTAGAATGGTGTATGCTAGTTGTTACTGGACGGGGTAGGGGTTCAGTGTTTCAAAAACAGCTGATCTAATACGATTTCCACGGGTCAGAAAGAAAGAAAACGTTTCAATAAGTTTGTAAATCCCCGTTCATAAAAAAATTCAGGCAGCAAGGAATTTCCAAACTAGTTCAAACTTATGGAAAGGCAACATTAACACATTTGTTTCTTTACACAGGTAAACAGAAAAGTATGTATGAATACAGAATATGTCGAACATTGAAGCAGAAGAACGTGCCGATGAAATCAAACATCCGAAGATACAATTCGCTTAAAGTCTCAAACAATGGGCAACAAAAGATTACAAAAATGATACTGATGAGTCGAGATTTCTGCTCTGACGTTTAGATGGGAAGTTTAGAATTTAGTGTAGATAGCATGAAAATATTGATCCATTCTAAGTTGTATCAAAGTTTCAGGCTTGTATCAATGGTGTAACGGCATAGATGACATGATCATGTATATACCGCAGCTTTCCCGGACACTGGGTCTGACTACGATGAAACCGTCCTCTGGTAACGACTTCCATAAAGGGAAAGCTCCGTATCAGAAATCAAAATGAGCACAGATTTGTTCAGGGAACAAAACAATGAGATTTCTATGTTACAATGTTCACGATAGTTACCACAGCTCGCTTGATTATTGCATGTTTGGGATGTGGTGGAAGAAGAGAGGAAATCTTTGATGTTCATATTGCAATTTTTTCTGTTATCATTTTATGTTTTTACCAGAGCTCATATTGCAACTTTTGTTATTATTATTGCTTTTCTATGACACTCCTTATTACTGGTTCCCATATTGTATTCATTTCTATGCTTGGTCGGCTCAGGAAATTTTTGTAGCCTAGCATATGTGCTTATTCCTTAAGTTTACGAATTTTGCAATGGTGTTCCTTGTCTATGATCTCAAGCTGATCCCACAGAGGGCGGTGATCTCCCTTTTCTCTCCATATGTGGTAAGGCACGCCTGATGTTTCGTGTTACAGCTTTCTGGTGTTCTTGAAGCCTTACCTTAAGGGGGCAGCCTGTCTCCCTTTTATATTTCTTTCCGCAGCTTTACGGGATAGCGTACACACAGTCATTAGTCATGTTCTCCTTTATGGGGGGGTCTTACTCGGGTGAGATATCTGCGAAGTATCGTCAAGCTTTTGAATGTTGTCCTGATGTTATATCGACTGCAGATCCTTTGTATTTTCTCTGATAACCCCTTCACATAAGGCAGGCAGACTGTTTTCCTAGTGTTGTTAATCTCCTTTTGTACCTGCCTATCCCAGTTTTTTGCTGCCATGTACCCAGGGTAGTTGTTACGTTGTAGGGTACTACTTATACTGACCAATTCTTTATCTAATGTCTCAGGGTCGCCACTTATGACTTTTGCTCGGTGTTGTAAGCTGCGGACATCCCTTTCTTTACGCTGTATGGTGGGAGTTGAAATTGAGGTACTGTCCGGTGATTGTCGGTTTACGGTATACGGATGTCTTGAACCCATGTTCTGTTCGAGATATTAGAACATCCAGGAATGGGAGTGTGTTGTTTCTCTCTTTCTCCATTGTGAACTGTAACGAAGGTCTTATTCAGTTTACATGGTCCAGTAGAACCTGAACATCTTCCTGGTGAGGCCAGAGTATGAAGGTGTCATCTACGTACCATAACCATATAGTTGGCTTTAGAGATATAGATTCTATTGCCATTTCTTCAAAGTATTCCTTGTGTATATTCGCCATTGCTGGTGATAATGGCGAGCCCATTACTAAGCCCTCATCCTGTCAATATATGTGTGATCCCATTCCGAAGTGTGTTGTTTGTGTACAGAAATTCAACATCTCCAGCAGATTATCTATTGGAATACTGGTCCATTCTTCTAGGGATGAGTCAGGGGCCAATCTTCTCTGACTACAGGGAATGCCTCCTCCGTGGGTACCTTGGTGAACAAACTCACCATCTGGTTGGATAGAATGGGAGAATCTTTGATTATTTCCACAAAGTGGGCGGAGTTTCGGACATATGAAGGAGACTTTCCGATCAATGAGTCAATTATATCAAAAAGGAAGCGACTCAGAGCGTGGCACATAGAGCCTTGGCAACTAACAATCGGCCTGAGCGGAATACCGTCTTTGTGAATCTTAGGGAGACCGTATATATGAGTTAGCTTTGTGTAACGCTTTGATAACTAACTATACGTCGTAGGTGCGAAGTGATACTTGTTCTTGATTAGTATCTGTCACAGTTTGCGTTCCGTTTTCATTGTAGGATCCTTTTTTACTTTGCTGTATCTACAGATACATGTTCCATTATATTCCAGAGAGATTCAGTGTTAAGTTACTAAACGAGAATGTTCTAGAATTCGAAGTTTCAAGAACTTCTGAGAAGCTTTCAAGAATTTCTAGAACGTTCTGGGAACATAGATGGCCTTATAAATACAGGAAACATATGCACAACAGTCCAGTTTGCTTCCAGCTGTCAGTCTTCACGTCAGTTGATTTTGCTAAAAGCCTTCATTATTGAGTGGTAGGAATGAGGCGTGTTCTACTTACGTCTTTCCTCTAACCCTTTACCGCTTGGCTGTACTTTTTCTTTGCAAGGACCGTAGGAAAGCGATCGAACGCTTGGTTTCCACCCCGCTTGTGGGGTGGTCACAAAGAGAAAGTTCACAATGAATGATTTTTCCAGCGTCCATGTCTTTGTCACACTTGGTTGCCTTTATACGCCTCGTTTTGACAGAGGATTCTATTATGGCGAAGAGCCTTCCCTAGCCTTACAATCATTTCCTGGGCTAAGCGCCGTCGTAGATCCAGAAAACTTTCGACTTTTGCGGTCGACTTTCCTTAACGAGTATCGAGCGAGCTTGAAGGCCGTTCCTCGACCCACTGACCATTCACGGCCTCGGAGGGTCTTGTATAGTGAATTAGTGGACGGTGTCGCGAAGGATTCACAATGTGTGCGGTTCGGCCTGTCGGTGGCCGAGTTGCGTTCTTTCTGATCTTGGTCGTTTCCAATTTTCTCACGTAGTGAATTGCGTCATGGTGGTCTCTCTCACAGATGTTTCCTAAGTAACCCTACTATACTGTGCAGTCGACTAAAAAAAAGAAGCGCATGCGCGAAATATAAAAATATAAAATGGCGACAATGTACCCATCCTAACCTGTATATATATATATGAACTTAAATAAATCTTTTTGGTAGTTTCAATATATTTTATTAAATCTATTGGAATTATTATGAAATGTGCAGTCTGAAGTTATTGCGCAGATTAAAATAATATTGGTTTAAGGCTTCTGAAATATAATACAAACTATATTCCTGTTGAAACTTGGGTAATGAAAAGGATCTTACAAGGGCTGAAAAACAGATAAAAACAAAGAGGGAATGTCCACATTGGAGATATCAAAGGAGCTCCGCAGAGATCAATGTACCATCAAGTGGGCCGTTGAAAATATAACTGAATAAAGAAATAGAAGCAGAGGAAAAGGCATTATGATATTGTCATCTCTTGCTGAACGTGAACTGAAGGGAGTTGTAACGAAACAACGACTTTTGACATGATCTTTGAATATGTTGAAAGTAATGTGAAAGTCTTTAGTATACAGGTTTATTCCAATCACTTGTAACTTGACTTCAAGTCTATGGTTACCAGATATATTTCCTACATAACCATATATCTGCACATATCGTTTGCTCATCAACATCATACGAAAATCATCTACTTTGAGTGGCTTCTGAGTTTTGTATTGGGTGAAAATTATTTAAAAATGAAATGAATATCATTACATACATGATCGTAATGAGCAACATTTTGACAATGAGTGGGTCTGGTTTGGACGTAAAATCCTAACAATTATGGATTTAACTATTATTTGTTTATAAAAAAAATTAATTTTTATTATTGTTTGTTTATAAAAAGAACTTCTGTCAAGAAGAAATTAAGAAAACTAGTAGGACAGTTACGGTTGAACAGACGTCAAGTTCTCCGACATTTGTCTGAACTTGTCTCTAACAGATTCTTCAGCGTATCTTGATTTCATCATGGAGACACATCACGCATGTGCAGTGGTTAAGTATATGGCTGCCATACTTACATCAGTTCTCATCATCTCCCTCTCAGTCTCCCTCCAACAAACGCAAAACAGAACCAGAAAAATTGCCTTGCGTTGATTAAGTCTGCTGATGCAGCGTTGTATTAGTTATTGAGGAATAGCCAAGATCTCGGTAGATACAAAAACTAAACGCAACAAAAGATATTTTGTTCCAATTGTTTAAAATTTAATCACGTGAAGAAAATTGCTATTCCATTTTCCTTTTAAACTTCGGTGAGTTAACCAAATCTAAGTTGGATATCTCTCCACTCCTATAAACATTACTTGAAAATAAACAAATATTACTGAAAGTACTCAGTATTCATAACTTTTTAAATTCCTTTACAAATTTACAACCGATATCAAAGTATTTATTAAACACCATTAGAGACTCACTAAATTGCTTGACAAACAACACTTGTCTTTTATTTTTTCTATAACGCCTGTTTAAACAATGTAATGCTGGCTACACACACACACACACACACACACACACACACACACACACACACACACACACACACACACACATATATATATATATATATATATATATATACGGTTAAATAATAAACAAAAAAAAATTACACAATTGTCAAAACTTTTACGCAGTTCTTCTAAATATATTAAAATAAAATTTGGAATAAATACGTAAAAAACTGTTGTGGTGGGATCCACCTAATCTGCATAGGTGACTACCAACTATATAAATAATGGTTGGTACCGGAAGACGAGAGGGAAGAAGGAATCACGAGATCCAACTAGAGACTCTGATCGACTGCGACTAGTCAACACATTCTCCAGGAACGTCTTCCCAGAAATATACAGAAATACTATATGTACTTATTGTGTACACTTTCTTGTTATAATACATTCTTGTTCTAAGTACATTTTGTGTTGCATTATTATTCCATGCAATAGGCGAGATTCAACATTGAGTCAAGACTCAACAATGGCGACGAAGTAGAACGAACCATACGTCAAGTTCAACAATGGCGACGAAGTAGAACGAACCATACGCCAAGTTTCAACAATGGCGACGAAGTAGAACGAACCATACGTCAAGTTTCAACAATGGCCACAAAGTAGAACGAACCATACGCCAAGTTTCAACAATGGCAAAGAAGTAGAACGAACCATACGGAAAGAAGAAAGAATTAATAGTAAGAGTTTTCAACAATTGGGACAAGTCATTGAAGAACCCAGGCTGAAAAAAAAAAACTATTAATTCAAAGTCCAACGTTAACGTAACGACGAAGGATTCTAAACTTCTGGATATGTAAAACTCGTTAAAAGACGACTAAGCCTAAAGGAACGTTCACTCAGAAAAATTGGAAGGTGTCGTAAACGAATAACGGTAATTTTAAATTAAAAAATTATCTACACCGAGACACCCGCTAAAAAGAAAAATTGGCCGACTACAAACACATGCATGGATTAAAAGGAGCACAAATACACCGTGTCGACTTTGAAAGGTAACAAACTTTAAAAAATTATTTTTTTTTTTAAATTATTTGTTCAACAATATAGTGACGAATTACCTCTGATAAGAAAATCAGACGTGTCATTGAAATACGCGAACAGAAGTCGAAAACGAAAAAAAAAAGTCCGACGCTCTCTGTTCACGAAAAAAAAATACCAAAGTTGATTAGCACGGGCGTGAATGTAAAAGCAAGCCATAAAATTAAAAAGTCGTACGTTTGTTTCGATTATTTGGTCAGCTTATATGATATTCGTGGATACACAAAGTAAAAGTATATTTCTTGTTGCATGAACACTATCAGCTAAAAATGGAGGAACTATCCAAAGTCATATCTGAATTATTAAAATCCCAGCAGTTGAGTCAACAACGTCAGCAAGAACAACAGATAGCACAGCAAGAACAACAGATAGCACAGCAGGAACAGTTTGCCTTATTAATAAGGGAACAACAGATAGCTCTGCAAAAATATCAAGTTAAACAAGATGAAAGACAACAGAAATATCAAGAGAAACAAGATGAAAGACAACAAAAACAACAAATAGCGCTGCAAAAATATCAAGAAAAACAAGAAGAAAGACTTTTGGAAATTCAAAAGTTAACACTGGAGAAATTAAACAACTTTCAGGCAAATGAGGGAAATTCTTCATATTCTAATAACACCATATTTAATTCGCTGGAAACTTTCAACTATGTGCCAGACGAAGAAAAAACGTTTGAAGCGTACTTTAAACGATATGAAGATATTTTCTACACAGACTGTGAAAACTGGTCGAATTCAAGAAACGTCAGTCTATTACTAAGAAAACTAGGTACAGCAGAACATAGCAAATTTGTAGATTTTATTCTACCGAGAAAAACAACTGAATTGGAATTCTCGGAAACAGTGAAATTGCCAAAAGAGCTGTTTGGAGCAAATATGTCGCTTTGGCATAAGCGATGGTTATGCATAAATGTCTCTAAATCCGACGATCAGGATTACTTAACATATGCATCTATAGTAAATAGACATTGTGACAATTTCAGATTGGCAGAGATTACGGTTGAAGAATTCAAGTGTTTAATTTTTGCTCAAGGACTGGTATCCAGTAAGAGTGCCGAAATAAGACGTCGAGTTTTGTCTAAACTCGAATCTGAACAAGGCCTTACCCTGCAAAAGTAAGCAGAGGAGTGTCAACGGGCCGTAAAGTTAAAGAAAGAGTCGCAAAAAATCGAATAAGCTGGTATTGCTTATATTAAAAAAATAAAAAAGCAGTCAAAGTACCCAGTAGAGAAAAATTGGAGAAAAAATTCAGCGTACTTTAATAATAGACAAGAAAATAAAAAGAACGAAAATAAAAAAGTCCCACCATATAATTGCAGACGTTGTAACGAAAGATATTGGGAGGTAAATTGCCCATAGAGAAATAAGAAATGTTTCGTGTGCCAAAAGAAGGGTCACAAAGGATCTTGTTGTAAAACGAAAAAATTCAAGAGCCGAATTAGACAAACAAATTCGAATATCAAATCAGATAGAGATTTGAGGAAATATGTGACGATTGAAATATTCAAAAAGAATATCAAATTTCAACTCGATTCGGGGTCAGATTTAACAATAATGAACGATAAAACATGGAAAATTTTAAAAAGGCCTACAATAATGAAGTCAACGAAACTCGCTCGAACGGTAACTGGAAAGCAAATTAACTTCGAAGGCGAGGTTGTACTTCCAATGAAAGTGAATGGGATCGTTAAAAAAATAAAAGTTTTCATTCTGAGAAATGGAGAAAACTTGTTGGGTACAGATTTTATTGAAACATTCGAATTGTGGGATAAACCGTTAAACTCATTCTGCAGAAAAGTAGAAAGTAATACGCAATAAAGACAGGACATTAAAGAGGAATTAAAGAAAAAGTTTCCGGAAACCTTTACACCTGGTCTTGGAAGATGTAACAAGTTTGAAGCTAAATTTGAATTAAAAGAAAATACTATGCCTATATTTAAAAAGAAACGTAACGTGTGTTTCGCAAGTGTAGAGAAAGTAGTAGTACCAAAAAAGTTGCAGAAAAGAATCCTACGGGACTTTCATATGGGTCACCCGGGGATTAATAGAACAAAAAGCTTAATGCGATGCTTTGTATATTGGAAAGGAATGGATGTGGATATCGAAAACATGGTTCATCGATGTAAAGGGTGTGCGTTAGCAGCTAAGGCACCACCTATAGTACACAAACCATGGCCCAAGACGGATCATCCGTGGGAAAGATGACACATTGATTTCGCTGGTCCAGTAGAAGATTATTACTACTTAATAGTGGTAGATAGCTTTACAAAATGGCCGGAAGTACTACGCTGCAAAAAGCCTACGTCCAATACCGCAACAACTTTTTTGCATGAACTATTTGCACGGTTCGGTGTGCCAGAGTGTATTGTGAGTGACAATGGTACACAATTCACTTCTGACAAATTTAAGGAATTTTGTGAGTTATATCAAATTAACCACATAACGACGCCGCCGTATCATCCGAGATCCAATGGACTCGCAGAAAGATTTGTAGATACGTTAAAGCGCGCTCTGAAGAAAGCCTCAGGAGTTCCAACGGAAAAGGCGCTTCAGCAATTCCTACAAGTATACAGAATCACGCCTAACCAGAGAACACCATCAAACATGGCACCAGCAGAACTAATGTTCGCTAGGAAAGTTAAGTCAGTGTTTGACAAGCTTTTGCCAGGAAGAAATAGAATAAAGAACACTATGTATACAGCTAGAAAAAGATACACCCCCGGAGAGAAGGTCTTTTTCAAGTGCTATAGAAACAACATTGAGTTCTGGGAGCGAGGCATAGTGGATAAGAGAATCGGTGACCTGATGTACATAATAAAAGGGCCGAAGAATACACATAAGAGGCACCAGAACCAACTCAAAAAATGCTACGTATTAGAGCATGAAGAGAGTATACCGGATGAGGAGGAAGATCTCATTGATGTAATGTATGATACTTTTCAAGTAGAACCTCCGCAGAGTGCTCATGAACCGAGAAGATCCGGTAGGAAACGAAAGTTCACGGACCCATTGGACGTGAATCCAAAACGGAAAAGATATTGAAAAAAAAAAACAAAAAAAAAACAGATATACATATGAACTATGCAAAGGGGATCTACAAAGAAATAACCATAATCATCCCATATAGAAGCCAGTTTGAAATCCAAAAGGATTCCAAGGCTTGGGAGGGGGGTGTTGTGGTGGGATCCACCTAATCTGCATAGGTGACTACCAACTATATAAATAATGGTTGGTACCGGAAGACGAGAGGGAAGAAGGAATCACGAGATCCAACTAGAGACTCTGATCGACTGCGACTAGTCAACACATTCTCCAGGAACGTCTTCCCAGAAATATACAGAAATACTATATGTACTTATTGTGTACACTTTCTTGTTATAATACATTCTTGTTCTAAGTACATTTTGTGTTGCATTATTATTCCATGCAATAGGCGAGATTCAACATTGAGTCAAGACTCAACAAAAACATCTGTCTATATTTCTGAAATAAGTTATTGTATATTATTTCCACTATTTCAATCATTCGGAGTGGTTTCCTCATCATTAATGTCATATTCACGAAATTTCGACTGCTGTAGGCTCCGACCGCCTTCAGGTGATATCTGTAGTAATATCGAACTGAACCATTTATTTAGTCCACGAGGGTAGATTTATCCACGTAATATGCCTTTGAATACCCCAGTTAATTCCCCTTGATAACTCTTCAGAATTGTGTTCTTTCCACTGATGTCAGGGATTGAGTTCAAGTCACATTTTGGATCAATCAATCAATGCTTTCATCCACTGATTCCTGTATTCTTAGTGACACTTGTGAGAGAATGTTTGGAACTTATGTACCTAATGTCTCATGAACCATATTTTCTACTAGATATATTACATTTATTTTTGTGGGGGAATTTAAATAATGACTGTATGATCATAACAGTTTCTACAGAAGCATATTATTAAGGAATCATATCGAATGAGGCCTGACGATAATTTTAACGTACGTATATAGTTTACTTTAAAAGAGGAATGTATTCATTAACACGAATGTGTAATCCAATCATATAAAATCTTTATCATACAAATTACTGTTAATACAAAACGTGATAATTAAAAATAATATTGATAGCAAAATTTGCAAGACGATGGAAAGCAAAGTTGCTAACGTAAACAGATAGCGACGACATTAGAATTTGAATTTAAAACTGACCGTGCATTTAACCTTTAGAGGTAAAACTGTTACTGATCCTGTACTTATTTACAAACCGTTCCCCTTTTATAAATATATATGTCTTCATCGATAAAACCATAAAATCTTGGAAATAAAGTACTCGCTTAAGAGAGTTTTCTTTTTCCGATTTTTACCCACACACATACAGGAATTCCAAATTTCAATCGTTTATTTAAAACAGTGCACCCAAATTGTAGACAATATATGTATAACTGTAACTTAGACATTATCGTATTGAAAATTACTTCACGTTATACTGGTTAATAATTATGTCCCAAATGATAAATTGGACACCAATGTTCTATGCTTCACTTTCGTTTCGTGCTCTTTCGATTCTCTTTGAAACACTTACAAAAGAAGCAAATGTTTTGGGAGTTGTTAGAACGATCCTTCAGGAAATTGAGAGCCGCTTGTCTATCTCCCGTTTTAATATCTTTTCCTTCAAAGTCTCAACTTATATCTTTGTTTCATCACGGATTTTAGCCATGATCTTAGTGTAGATAAGCAAGCTAATGTCCAACTACAATTATTTGGCAAGACACCTTACACTCATATTCATAAGATGGCACAAATTCAAATCAAAATACTTATTATTGACGCGATATAATTGAAAATACAAGTAAGTTTCTTCCAGGTTACAAAAATACAAAAACAAATACAAATACTTCTGAAACTAGACAAAAGTCTCAATCTAAATGCTTTTTTAAACAAATACAAATGCTCTGAAAAAATATTTAAATTCAATCAAATACATCTTTATGTTATCCGCCATCTCCGTCAAATACTGTGCATTGACAAAACGTTAATATGCATATTATTATGACTTCATCATCTTATATATGTTATTGTCCCTATAGTTTTGTCTGACGTATAATCAGATTAAATCAGTGTATCATCTGTTACACGATACCTAAATGCAACAACTTATTTTCCAAGGTTCACAGACATTAATAAAACATACTGGAATCATAATAACTTAATAAAATAAATGCATTTAATCATTTTATGTAGTTTGCCTAAATCTTTTGCATGCCACTGTATATACCATATGTTTATCGGTGAATAGTGATCGATATAGCGTTGAAAGATATAAGAAGTGCGAACATATTAAATGAATTATTACATGTATTAAGTCATTTTTTTTCTATATTTACCATCGAAGCTCACATGAAGTAGTGATAGCCAAAATTTGTCTATATCTCTGAGATGAGGTATTATGATTACTTTCATTAGTTACATTATTCGGACTGTTATCGTCATCTTCATTGACATATTCACTACGTTTCGGCCGTTGTACTCTTTGGTCTTTTTCAGGTGATTGGATCTCTGAGATGAGGTATTATGATTAATTGCATTATTTACATTATTCGGATTGTTATCCTCATCTTCATTGCCATATTCACAACGTTTCGGCCGTTGTAGGCTCCGGTCATCTTTAAGTGATTGGATCACTGAGATGAGGTATTATGATTACTTACTTGCATTATTTACATTATTCGGACTGTTATCCTCATCTTCATTGCCATATTCACAACGTTTCGGCCGTTGTACGCTGCGGTCATCTTTAAGTGATTGGATCACTGAGATGAGGTATTATGATTACTTGCATTATTTACATTATTCGGATTGCTATCCTCATCTTCATTGCCATATTCACAACGTTTCGACCATTGTACTCTCTGTTCTTTTTCAAGTGATTAGATCTCTGAGATGAGGTATTATGATTAATTGCATTATTTACATTATTCGGACTGTCATCCTCATCTTCATTGCCATATTCACAACGTTTTGTCCGATCTACACTCTAGTTTCCTTTAGGGGATTTCGCCGAACCCTTCCTCCACAGGGGTAGATTGTTCTAGTTCCACCTCTTCCAGATGCCTCAGATTTCGTTTAACTCAACTCTCTATCTTTGATTCACCACTGCTGTGGCCTGGTATTGAACTCACTACTATTTGGGTCTAGTCACTGGATCTAATCGACGTCTTTATCCACTGGGCCATGTGTGTGAATTTTTGGAACTTATAAACGTAATGTCTCAGCAATCGGCTTTTTTACCAGTGCTCATATTTCAATTTTTCTCTTATTTATATATATCATTTTTTTACCTGAGCTTATATTGCAATTTTTTTTGTTATTCGTTGCTTTTCTCTAGCACTCCGAATTACTGGTTCCCATATTGTATTAATTTCTATGTTTGGTCGGCTCAGGAGCTTTTTGTGGCCTAGCATATATGTTGATTTCTTAGGTTTTCGTATTTTCCAGTGAAGCTCTCTGTCTATTGCTTCAACCTCATCCAAAAGGGGGCGGTATCACACTTTTCCTTCCATATATGAAATAAAAGGGTTTGAACGAAATTCCAATCACATGAAGAAGTCCGAAGCATACAACGGCCGAAAAGATGTAGATATTTCAATGTAGATGTGGATAAAAATGATAGCCAGAATGTTAAATCGTTCATTATATGCACATATCTACATGGTAGAGAAAGCTAAGTGAATGGTTATGGATCATCTTATTAATCTATACTGATAGATTTTCTGGAGAAGATGGTGATAGGCTAATACGCAGATATGACATCGCGATTTCTTTCAAGCTGATCCAAGTGATGTATAAAGACACGGAGTGATAAAGTCGAAAAGCACACTAGAATAACTGATGCTAATGATATTCCAAATTATTCAGGCGTCCGTCCTGTTTCCAACCCCGTCTTTGATGACGCGACTTGCTCACGAAGATTGCCACGGTAGCGAAAAATAGACCACTAAAAATTGATCGGCTATTTTCGAAACGGAAGACATTTAATTACAGTGATTCAGACTTTTCAAAAATTACAAACTCACATTCGATTATTTCCTTTAAATTTTGGACACGAGATCGGGGTTGGTGTAGAGGAAATGCCGACATCATCAGTGCATCTTAATTGGGGAAATTGTGTTTGACTGTATGATAAAATAAAGGACGTGTACGTACCACTCAAAATCGTTGTATGTATATATGATTGTTTTCATTTTGATTTGTTTGTTTGTTTATTCAAGTGTGTGTATATATATATATATATATATATATATATATATATATATATATATATATATATATATATATATTTAGATCTTTTTAAATTATTAAATTATATATATATATATATATATATATATATATATATATATATATATATATATAATTTAATAATTTTATGTATTGTTTAATATCTATGAAGTGACTCCACTCAAAGATGTGCATAGGAAGAAATATTTCACAAAAGAAAGGAAAAAGCAATATTATAGATATTTGGGTGTGTGAATTTCACATCAGAAAATATCTTGGTATTTTCATGTGTTTTATTTTGCGACTTCTCTTATTAATTTACATTTGCAATTTGATTTGCATACAGCGCTCACTCTGTATGTATTATGCTACTACGACAGTATTTCAAAGTTTCCTCCTCTATGTACGCATTAATATGTACAAAGATCTATGCTTGTCTCTATGTGAATATAAAAGAACATGATGTGAATGTATGCGTGGGCCTACACATCTATATATAAGTCAGTGCCTGTCTACACGTGATTGCTGATAAATATGCATGATTAAAAAAGATACATGCTCAGAATCAGAACGGGGCAGGCTCGAATATGGATGCTTTGACCATGCGAAAAACAGACTGTTGGCTCTCTCAGTTTGTGTACACGCATATACATATATGCGTGCGTGTAGCTGTGTTTACGCCTGAATGACTTCATGTGCGCTTTTCTATTATAGCATTAATATTTGAGTACATAAGGAATTGGGCAGAGTATGCGAAACGGACTGATCAAAGGGTAATGAAATACCGGCAGAAAAGGCCGATGGAAATACGTTTATTAACAGCAAAGAAAATCAGCAGTTGACAATAAACATACCTTAATAATATTGTGCTTACTCATTTCTTGGAGATAAAAATAATGATAAATTAAAACCTGTGTACATGCCCATGCATATATATATATATATATATATATATATATATATATATATATATATATATATATATATATATATATATATATATATATATATATATATATATATATATATATATATATATATATATATATATATATGACATATATATATATGACATATATATATATGACATATATATATAACAAGAATAAAAATCCAAATTTATATATATATTTTAAAATATGTTTTGTGGAACATTTATATTTTATCGCTGAAGCCCTCTCTGTGTAAACAGAAAGACTTCGTATTGGGCCTCCTACTAATTAACATCTAAGCAATATTTTTCCCCATTACATATTGTCCATATTTTTATTGATAATTCTGTTTAATTTATTAACCCCGATTTAGCTCTGTTGAGCGAGGTTCGAAACCGGTTAGCTAGCTCGTTTTCCAGTTTTACTTTGTAGCTATTAACATCATGAATGGTAATAAAAATAATTTTTGACGTTTTATGGCACTCACACACACACACATATATATAATAACGTTGAATCAGACAGCGGTTTTCTCCAGCAAACACACACACACAGACAGACACACACGCACGCGCACACGCGCACACACACACACACACACACACATATATATATATATATATATATATATATATATATATATATATATATATATATATATATATATATATATATATACACATGAGCTTCTGGGTGTTGACTTCAATGTCCACTGTTATATTTGTATACGCTCTATCCATTATATTGAGTACATTAAGCCATGATTATAGCATACCGTAGGACTATATTTTATCATATACATATACACACAGACACACACACACACATACATATATATATATATATATATATATATATATATGAATATAAAAGTGAACACAGAAGTCAACACTTAGAGGCGACAGTCTGTTTCATGCTAGATGCAATCGTCAGACAACTATATATATATATATATATATATATATATATATATATATATATATATACATGTCTGTGCGTCTGAATGTCTCTGTGTGTGTGTGTGTGTGTGTGTGTGTGTGTGTGTGTGTGTGTGTGTGTGTGTGTGTGTGTGTGTGTGTGTGTGTCTGTGTGGTGCAAGTTGCTGGAAATGTCTCGACACGGCACCCCCTACCACAACCAGCAATCGAGGACGTATCACACATTTTTTAGAAATTCAAATCAAAATAATTCTCGCGATTATTGACGCGATATAATTGGATATACAAATATAAATACAAGTAATTTTCTTCCAGATTCCAAAAATGCAAAAACGAATACAAATACTTCTGAAACTAGACTAAAATCCTAATCTAATCAAATACAAATGCTCTGAAAAAATATGTAAACACAACCAAATACATCTTTATTTGATCCGCCATCACCGACAAACACAGTGCATTGACAAAACCTTAATTAAAAGATGTCAAGACTAGAGCAATACACTTTGTGTATTTGAATTTCTTAAGCCGAGACATACGAGCAAGCTTGGTAGTCAAATAATTGTCAATAACACCATCCATATTTATTTGTCGAAATTCTTGCTTAATAAACACAAATCCCTTAGGATATTCTGGCCCTTGTGCTTCAGAGATATTTTTTTTTATTGATTTTAGTTTGCTGAAACATCACTCACAGGACGCCACAGAGACAGCAACACCCAAAAGTAAGGGCCATGCTATTTGTAAATTGGGGAACACACCATCGGTGTAAGATATTTGTGAGGTTAAAAAACGCCATTGGGATTTGTGTTTTAACGAAAGCGTTGTCTTTTCTATTAGTGCTAACATTCGGCAGTTTATAATTTCGCGACCGATTTCTATTCTATCAAAATTACCCTCGTCTGCTGCAGCAGCTACTTTCCATTTTTCTACCGTCTCCTCGTTCAAGTCAATGAGGTTTTCAGTATTCAAGAGGAATTCAAATTGCTCATGTAACCGATGGAATCTTGTACCTCTATCTTTCAGATCTGTATTTAACCTGTCCAGTACTGCCTTCAAGGTAATAACTATTGCTTCTCTCATATTTAAAGGGTCATCTTTCATCTCCTCTCCAGCCATTCCTTGTTGACCAACGTGAATAGCCCATTCTAACCATTTTTCTTTGCCTTTTAGAACTGAATTTTTACAGAGAGAATCCCGTTCCCTCATAACAGATTGTTGCTGACTTTGAATTTTAGGGCAATGAAGGCTATTCTGTCCTCGGTCGATGAAAGTCAGGAAGTCCTCACAGAACGGCAGCATTATTAATAGACTGAGAGTTTGCATGTTGTGCAGCAAGCAGCTGGCGTCGCTTCTTGTGTCATTTGATACTGTCAGTTTCTATATCCTCCAATAATTTTGCTATGTCATCCAAATTCGTTTTCACAACGTGAATAGCATCGAGCCTGGCATTCCATTTTCTCTCTGGGGTCTGATTTATAGCAGTCCTTGCGGTATCTTTCAATTTCTCCCATCGCATTTTTGAGGTTGAGAAAAATTGTACACTGATTCAAAATAGCAAACACCTGTTCTGATGCTGCGTGCACTCTTACGGGGTTCAAAAATTGGTCGTCACAATTCATAGATTGCTTTTGGGTTTCTCAGTCATATGTGTTTCTGGATAACATGCGTCTTAACAGCCATTGCTGTAGAACTGTCATTGTCTGCCAGGAGAGGCGCTGAAATCAAAACAGTCTCGTCCCAATTTTGAGGTAGTGTCCAACATTGTATCTGATTCTTCTGACTGTGTAGGTTAGACGAACGAACTTCGTTGCCTATTGGATCAATAAAATCATTCTGTATCTTGCCAGACAAAAATGATGCAGAAAGTGGATGCAGCTTGACAAAATCCAAGTGATGCTGAAACAGAAAGTCGTACTTGCTAATAATAATAAAAATAAAACATACTAATAATAATGCAGCGAAAGTTATAAAAACACCCTTCAAAACATTTACCATTGCTAACGACAACCAAAATTGTACCATAAGTCTCGTGAATCTTCGCAACAAAGACCTGTTTATGGGAATATACGACACGTTATATCCGACAATGAGTTACAGTTATGTCTATTTTTATTTTTTTTGTATGTTCATTGGAATGCTATGATCTACAAATTGAGGCAAGGAGAAAAAATGATATTATTGTCATTTTACAAAAAAAACGCCGGGGTTGCCATCCCAGGAATAAATCTTAAAACATTAATCTGGATTAGTTTTCAATCTGATCTCAACGGAGGTAAAACAGAATTAAACAACGCCTTTTTTCTTTAACAGATATCATGTTTTGGCCAGCATGCACTTCCGTCCGCACTGCGCATGATCAAAGAACTGATGAGCGCTGCGGACAAAATAATTCATGACCCGGAGTCAGTCACAAAAAGGATATTAAAGTAATAAAAGGAGGAAATTTTAGATTCTCTTTCAGCATATTTTAATTAATTTCCCGCCATTTTCGCCGATAAACTTGTTAAAACTTGGCCTACTCTACCGTAATTTAGTCTTAATTCTTCACCACATCTGAATAAGTTTGGTTTGATTGGGTCTAGTAAGTTAGGTGTGATATTTACACATGTCCTTTTTATTTAAAAAAATGTTGAAAGGGGAACATTTCGCTTGCAATTCCCCCTACACAAGTCTTAACAACAATCGTCTAATCGCATGAGCGCGTAGTCTGGCTGCTCAATTCTTACAGCTGAATAATTTATCCTCATTCATCGAAAAAGTCAGTTAAGCCCACCAGTAGATCATTTAAATGAACTAAAGAATGATAATGAAACTTTCAAACAGGAGGATTTCTTTGGTAACAAAAAAGAGAAGTCGAGAAGAAAAAAAGAAAATAATACTGAATTGTTACATGACATCTATCCTTCTTTACGGCAGCGAATGTTGGACGATTTCCTCAAAGATGAAGGAGAGACTCGAGGTGACGGAGATGTGGTTCTACAGAAGGATGCTAAGGATATCATGGACCGAAAATGATGAGGTCTTAGAAAGGATGCAAATAAGGAAGAGGCTAATAGTTAACATCATGGAATCATAATGAGGAAGGAGGGCCTGAAGAATCTGATACTCACAGGTCGAATAGAGGGAAAGAGAGACAAGGGAAAACAACGCGTGACATACCTGGCGGGCTTAAGCAAGTGGATGTCAGAACATGGTCTGGGGGAAGAAGCAGAGGGAAGGAACATTATGACAACTGCAAGGGGTAGAGGGAGGTGGAGAGCCATGATCTCCTACGTCCTGAAATGACATGGCACATAAACAGAAAGAAAATATTTATGTACTATATTATATTAATGCTTATAAGAATGACCACATTAACTCTATCATGTAAAAGATAATTAGAGGAAAGATGTCATTAGTTTTCACTGTATTGCCATTAATTAAGCATGTTGCGTTTATGTCGTACAACATTAACAAAAGATTTGCACTCTCCCGACCAGATGATGGCAAGATGCCGCAATGAAGAATATGCATTGACAGCGTGCGTACGACCGTTCAGTGAAAGAAGGTTGACTTAATATTTTCCTTCATATGACAACAACGTGCGTATTCTGGCGAAATTATCTGTCTCGTTGCGAACGAGATTTTGTCCACTCAAGAAATGTGAGG
This sequence comes from Acanthosepion esculentum, assembly GCA_964036315.1. Classification (NCBI taxonomy): domain Eukaryota; kingdom Metazoa; phylum Mollusca; class Cephalopoda; order Sepiida; family Sepiidae; genus Acanthosepion; species Acanthosepion esculentum. Next base: position 10,217,846 of record OZ038476.1, read on the forward strand.
CATGCATTGTCGTTACTGAGTTATATCAACCCATTAGGCAGGTCGAATTTTCAGGCTGAGCACCTCATTCCGGTCATCACACACGGCCTCACTTGATATTTTTCTCGATAGTGGATCATCGTTGTCACACGTGCTAAAACTCATATTATCGTGAAAGGATTACCTTGATTACCAATATATAATACGCATTTTTACCAAAAAACAAAAACAAAACAAAACCAGGGGTGCGTATTATACAAAGCTACAAAAATATTTTTAAAAATTACCGTAAAATAAAATAATGATTATCATAAAACTAAATTAGAAAAATATTATTCAGTGTTTAAAACCAATTTTTTTAAATAAGAGTAGGAAACGTTGGCAGTAATTAAATTGGCGAGGTACAATTTAGAGGGTTTGATTACCAAACAAGAGGTGCGTATTATGCATGAAGCATTTTCCAACGCTTTCTGTACAATTTTAGAGGTGTTTATTATGGATGAAGGCGTATTATATATGGGGAATTACGGTATACTGTTCAAGACAAACGGTGAGCTCCCACATTCTAGCGTTGTATATGGCCATGCCACTGGTTGAAACGATCTTTGAGACTGAAACTGGGTAGAGAGTAGTATTCGGCAATGGATATGCGATCACGATGCCCCAAGTAATCGTGACCCAGGGTTCAAGCGTACTTTCGTTGTTTAACTGTTTATCGTGTCAGCTTAATATATAAGCAAAAATGGGGTCCGTGGTTGTTGATGTATACAAGTGACCAGCCTTTTCATATATATATATATATATATGTATATATATATATATATATATATATATATATATATATATATATATATATATATATATATATATATATATATACGCATATTATGAAATTAAGTCCGAAAGTTATTTTAATTGTTAAAATAATTGTTGGATTTAGCTCATTTCATTATATATATATATATATATATATATATATATATATATATGACATAGAATAAAAATCCAAATTTACCTCATCCGAATACCTATTCTGACCCACACGACTTCCCTGTACGCATTGTGAACTCAGATATAAGAGCATACAAATGTAAACATTTAAAGAATAATATCAGAAGAGAGAAAGAGAGAAAAGCAAAAAAAAAAAAACGTGGAATAGAAAAAAGAAAGGAAGAAGAGTAAAAAGGAAGTAGCTGATGAGAAATTGAATAAACACCCAATTTTATGAGAGTAAAGGTGGGAGTGTCTGTTCGAAATGCACAAGACAGTACAACTATCATTGACCTATATTTAAAATATTAACATCTAGTAAATAAAGGAAAATTGCTTAAAACATATTTAAATACATTTTTAAATAGATTTAAGTAATTTTTAAGTTCATTTTCATACGTTTTAGTAATTTTTTACGTACTTTTTAAGCAAGTTTAAGTATTTTATAAGGCCAACGAAAGACGAACAAAATCTTTATATTTGTTCGTTTTGTCAAATTTGGGAATTTCAGGAAGTTCAATAAGTTTTCTAACCCCCTCGTAATCGATACAATGCATAAAACCGTTGACATTATAATCAACTTCATAATCACCATTCTTGTTATAATCATATACTGTCAGAATCCGTGTTAACACTATAATCAGATGATTAATCGTCAAACAATTACCTGCCCACAGAAATTGTAACACATTTAATCCAATCATGATTATTGGTGAGTTATAACAAATATTACACTATAATCATCATTATCATTGATGATAGAATCATGTATAATGCTTTCAAATAAAATTGCTTTTTGTAATCCGTTACACTATTCGGAATGATCGTGAAAGATCGTGTTTATATAATATCAACAGAACGTATTTAATTAGTTAAATTTTCTAAATTATTGAAGCCATTTACATAAATTGATCGCGTTTCTAGTCTCAGAAAAAAGTTTGATGTTCTCCGAATTGTCGTTAGGATATTCATCCACCATAAATCTTCCGGAAATCTTGGAGCCATCATGAAAGAACACACTGAGAATCTCCTATTGAATTGCTCATGGAATAGCACTATTCTCAACAAAGTTTTCACGTGTGGAATGAAAAATTTTGGAAGAACTAAAATGCGATCACTTTTTAAATACATTTCAACCCAAGCAAGGAGATAAAGCCATGAAGGCGCAAAGAGTTATTGAGAGTGAAAGAAACTGTGAAGAGGTCATTTAGAAGAAAAGAAAGGAATACAGAGGATGAGGACTGATTCTGCATTTAAATATATGAAGATTGTAGTTAACAGGAAAACAAGAAAACTGGGCGGGGGTGATTTCTACTAGTCTGTGAAAAGTAACTATTATTGAATAAATTGCGGTTACATCAAATAATTACAAGATTTAGAATTTAAACAGTAAAATGGTGAAACATTGCTGTCAATCTGGTACGATGCTTAAATTCATGAAGTTGATATAACACTAAGGAAATTCAACAGAATAGTTAACATGAAATATTCATGTAGTGACAGAGAGCATATTGTATTTTATCACAGTGTGTAGGAGATTAATGCCGAGATGCCAGATAAGGGTCGATAACTGTTCAGATTATTCTCGGGATTAAGTCACGGAGATTCATCATCGAAGCAAAAGACCAGATAGGAGGAGTAGTAGAATTGTAAATTAGCGAGATGGATTCTAAAGAGGAAACATTATATCAGCTTATTATTGCTATAATTATATATTTGAATAGTGTATTTGATTAGCGGACAATACAGTCTATCAACTTTCCTAAGAAAAAATGTGTTTACATTTCTCTTCGTTGCAACTTTATTAAAAGATTTTCCTTCATTCTCACTGTTGCCATAAATAGTATTATTATCTTTATAGAAGAAAACATAAAATATTCTCGCATGCTTTAATTAACAGCAGAAACAAAAGAAATCTGATCGAAATGGTAAGATGAATTATGCTAGATCAATGACATACATCGGGAATTGGAGTGTAAATTGTACAAAGTCACTACATTTCAGCATTTTAGACTGGCAAAAAGTAGTTTAATATAAAAGAAAAGCATGGATTTTGGACTATTCAATGCCGATGGGAAACTCTACGAGTTAAAATTTTTAAAAAAGACGAATAAACAGTCTTTGTTGGTAAAATTGAATAAAACCTTTGTAGATGAATTCTTTCTGCCGGATGACAACTATATATATATATATGGACTGAGCGGTAAAGTGTGCAAAAAGCGAAGAAAAGAAATAATCTTCAAACACAGTTCTAAAAATTCAACAAGTAATGATATTATTGAGAGTAAAATATTTTTTTGTTTTCTTTTAAGCTAAGACAAATAACATGATAAAATTACTCGTTCATTTGATTCTTAGAATTTCAATATAAAAATGAACGCAAGCATGGTTCATATGGAAATGTTTTGTTCTCGCGAAAATCCAAAATCTACGTTCTGTTATGGGTGTGTAGCTTAAAGTATCAGCAGAAATATACTGTCAGGTAATCAGATAAATATCAGCACAAATACATATAATGAAATCCAAGATCGAAATATGTGGTGCTTTGTTATTTTGTCGCTATGTGATTTCGTAGTATAAAAACGTTTCTGAATTTTTATCGACAGTAAAAATTTAGAAAAGGTACTTAGCACTCAAAAACATTTATGGTATCAGTATTATTCATATCCCCGTTGAAGTATATATATATATATTATTATTATTATTATTATTATTATTATTATTATTATTATTATTATTATTATTATTCCTGAAGTTATATTTTCCGATTTATTTTTGAATTTTCAGGTCTGATTATTTGGATCGTGATTACGATTCCAATGCCATTAATTATAACCATGGAATATTAGTGTTTGAGCCTTTCATATTATATATATATATATATATATATATATATATATATATATATATATATATATATATATGCATGTATGTATGTATGTGCAGTTACACAGTGGGAGAAACAAAAATTAGTACATATGCAAAATTTTAATTTATTTACAACTAGATAACTGTACACAGATGGATAATAAACAAATATGTATCGAAAACAGATACAATTTTGATTTAATAGAACTAATTCTTATTCATGTATTTTAATGTATGAAAAAAGTATTCGTACAATGCAAATGTCAAATTTTAATACTTTTAATTGTTTTAATATGCTAGATTATCCAAGAAGATTATTCTAAAATGTTTCAGTAATGTTACCTGTAGTTATTTTTAGCCCTAAATCAGAAATCTGTGTCACTAAATGAACAATAAGCAATGAAAGTCATAGGAACATTTTAAATTCACGCTCCAATGGAAAACTCCACTGTTATTGAAAAGACACAGATGTCAGGTTGAATGACGTTCAGGAACATAAGGATAAGAAAAAATCGTACTGTGAATGAGAGGTATAGGCAGACGAAAATTGTGTTGTTTGGAGATAATTCTGGAAATCATGTATGGAGGATAGATGGCGATGCCTTCAAACAAAAGGACACAGTTCCAACAGTGAAATTTGGTGCTGGCATTGTTATATCGTTTGGGGTTGCTTTTCTGAAAAAGGTACTGGCAACTTATCAGTAATAGATGATTGAAGGAATGCAGCAGCATATCAAAATATTTTGGAAGCAAATTTAATGATTTCAGTTGAAAATCTTGAACGTCCTCCTCACTTGATCTTCCAAAAAGATAAGGATCCTAAGTACAACTGCAAATTCTACGAAGATATGGCTTCCTAAAACTAATATCTTAGAATGGCCAAGTTAGTCCTCAGACTAAAACCCAATCGAGAATCTGTGGATTTATTTGAAAATTCAAATCCAATCGAGCGCTCCAACAAACATTCCGGATCTAAAAAATATATGAAAAGAAGAATGGAACAAAATACCAACTAAAACTGAAGAGGTTAGTTGATGTAGAAGTGAATAATGGTTATTCTACAAAGTATTAAATGAATATTATATATTCTTTTTTCTATCGTACGAATAATTTTTACCAATTAAAAAAGATATTATTTACATTATTCGGACTATTGTCCTCATCTTTGTCGCCATGTTTATCACAACGTTTCGGCCGTTGTACACTCCGGCCTTCTTCAGGTAGTTGAAATGTCGAACTGAACCATTTATTTCGCTCACTGGGGTAGACTGTTCTAGAAATTCATACACAGATGTCCTCAAGGACACATGGCACAGTGGATAAAGGCGTTGGTTAGATCCAGTAACAGGACCCAAAGAGTGTGAGTTCAATACCTGGTTAAGGCAGTGGATAACTTTCAGAGGGAAATTAACAGGAGATAACTGATAACTGACACTAATTAAATATGGCACGTGGGACTAGAACAGTTTACCCCAGTAAGCAAATAAAGGGTTCAGTTCGACATTCCAACCACCTGAAGAAGGCCGGAGCGTACAACGGCCGAAACGTTGAGATAAACATGGCGACCAAGATTAGGACAATAGTTCGAGTAATTATTTGTTAATTTTAACGTCTCCAAAATGAAACTGCTGAAAAAACCTTTTTGACTTCCATCAGCATGGCTGAATGCTAACCCCCAGGAGAGTAACACATTGTGCATTCTCGGATTGATGTTTTCTGCTGATATAAAGTGAACAAAATTCTATTTATTCAACTGATAGGTCTGCAGCTAAGAAAGTTGATTCACTGTGTGGTGCTAGACAATTTTACTCGTCAGACTCTATCTAATGTATTTATAAGGCTACCATCCTTCCTTGCTTTGAATATTGTTGCTACATCCAATTTGTATTCATTCTATATATGTAGAGACTTAGAAAAGATTTGAACTAGAAAATGTAATTTTATTAGTCCTGACCTGGCATCTCGACATTAGTCCATTACCAACTACCATATATTTGCATCGCTGTTTATTTTCTATAAGTATTTTTTTATGGTAATTGTTGGAATGAGAACTATGGATTTAGCTGATTTTGGTCAACTACTGATATGTTAAAGATTATTGAGGAAGAGTCTATCAAACTTTTGATAAGAATGGGGAAGATCGAGACATCTTAAAATAGTTCGACAGGTTTTGGCACACCGGTCTTCTTTGCAAGTTGAAAAGTTATGTTGTTTAAGTCTTTTATTAAATCGTGAAATAAATGTTGTCCTGAACGCCCGCTCTTCTAGATCCTTCTATCGGTGTTCACCAGGGTTCTTTCCCTGATCCTACTTTGTATTTAATATTCATTAATGACATTCGTGATGACATCAGTTCTCTGAGCAGTTCGATTAGGCCAAATTTGCGGTTGACATAAAAGAAAAAACTTTTTTTTTCTTTTTAGAAGGGACGAAGAATGGCTTAATAATTTTAACGATTCTAAAATTTAATTAATCATCTAAGAGACACTTTTCTACCTCCCATCACCATGTTTGATGCTGACCTCCAGGAGAATGATACATTGTGCCTTCTCGGGGTTACAATCTTGGCTGACAGGAATTAGAATGATTATACTGAATCCATTCCTAGGTCAGTTACTAAGAAAGTTAATTCACTGTTCAGTTATTCTTTCCGGGATCTATCTTACATATCTATAAGTCTACCATTCACCCTTGCTTTGACTATTACTTCGACATATGGCCCGGTGATCCTGATACGTATTGAAAGATTTTTGATAAAATCCAAAGAAGAATCAACAAAATTATTTTTCATGGCCTGGCGTCTCGGCCTCAGTCACATTCCTATCACTTTATAGTTGCTTCCCTGTGCCTTTTCTATAAATATTTTCATGGTAATTGTTCTGAAAAACTGTAACCGATGGAACCTAGATGTCATGAATTCAACACACTCCTAATTTGGCGGCAAAGTCCCATTTTACAGTGTTGAGTCTTGTCTCATTGTTGAATCTCGCCTATTGCATGGAATAATAATGCAACACAAAATGTACTTAGAACAAGAATGTATTATCACAAGGAAGTGTACACAATAAGTACATATAGTATTTCTGTATATTTCTGGGAAGACGTTCCTGGAGAATGTGTTGACTAGTCGCAGTCGATCAGAGTCTCTAGTTGGATCTCCTGATTCCTCTCCCCGTCTACCGGTACCAACCACTATTTATATAGTTGGTAGTCACCTATGCAGATTAGGTGGATCCTACACAACATACAGTTAAAATGGCTAGCTGTTACCGTAAGTTCTATGTAAACACTTTCTTCTATCGCACTTCCAGCTTCAGAAACAGTCTTCCAGCCATGATTATTCAAGTCAAGTTTGACCTTCATAATATAAATGCAAAGTCAATCGGATTCTTCTGCCTTCTTAATTCTTGTTCGTATATTTTCTTCCTACTGGATAATATATTTTTATTTTTTTTCAAATTGGTTCTAACAAACAGTAACCTCTTGCATTTTAGTGGCATTATTACCTTTCTTCAGTCATAATGAATATATATATATATATATATATATATATATATATATATATATATATATATATATATATATATATATATACGAGGGTCATTCAATAAATAAGGTGAATTTTTCGGTATAAGGACTTCTAATACAGATAGAAGCTTACACTTTTTTGTTTTGTTTTACTTCTTTTTCACATGGATTTAATTTATTTTGCAGATTAAAAAAAAAGTTTGAGAGATTTGGCGATTAACAAAAATGGCCGACCAAGAAGCATGCTCCAGGATTGAACAGCGGTCAATTATCAAATTTTTGGTTGCTGAAGGGTGCAAACCAGTTGAAATTCATAGGAGAATGTCAACTGTTTATGGTGCCACATGTTTCAGCCAAAAAGATGTCTACAAGTGGGCTAAATCTTTTAAAGAAAGACGGAGCAGTGTTGATGATGAAGACAGACCTTGGAGGCCTAGAGAAGTGAGGTCTCCTGAGGTGATCGAATCAGTCAATCACCTCATTCAGTGTGTTAGAAGGGTGACAGTAGATGACATTGCAAGGACCTTGAGCTTATCTGTTGGGACAAACGCAGAGGTCATCAGTCAGAAGGAGTCATCTTGCATCATGACAACGCAAGGCCTCACACAGCAGCCCAGATGGTGCAGACCATCAACGAGCTGGGCTGGGAACTGCTCCCTCAACCCCCTTACAGCCCAGACCTTGCCCCTTCAGACTTTCACCTGTTTGGTCCCTTGAAAGCGTTCACGAAAGGCACGAAGTTTAAAAGTGACGATGAAGTCAAAAGTGTTTTTACGCTGAGGGAATACGGAAGCTTGTGCACAGATGAGAAAAGTCTGTGAAAGTGCTGGGAGACTACGTTGAAAAAAAAATAAGCTTCTCTCTGCATTAGAAGTCCTTATACCGAAAAATTCACCTTATTTATTGAATGACCCTCGTACACACACACACACACACACACACACACACACACACACACACATATATATATATATATATATATATATATATATATATATTAATGCATGTTTCATTAAATAATATAGACAAGTTTTATCTATTTATTTTAAGTAAGTTCCTTTCGTATTGTCTGATAAGTTTAATCACATTATCGTTGAAAGACGGAAGAAAAACACCATATTGACACATGTTTTAATCCAATCTAAACTTTCGTCTTACAGAAGCCATTATCAAAGATGACAATTTTAATAAATTAAACAACACATATACGAAACCACAATAATGTCCCGCCGTTGCAGTTTGAATAATCTCAAAGTAACGGCAAACTCTTATTTACGAGCCATATATATATATATATATATATGTGTGAAGTAGCTGTCAAAGAGTCGAGACGGTTTTGGCCTGAAGATTGATTTCAAGCATGAAACAAACTGTCGACTCTCGGTGTTGACCTCACCGTTGGCTTTTTATTTACATAAACTCTATTCTTGATATTGATCATAGCTTACTTTAAAACTATATCTATATATATATATATATATATATATATATATATATATATATATATATGCGTGTGTGTGTGTATACGGAGAATGCCTGTGTTTCTGCGCGCGCGTGTGCGTGTGTGTGTGTGTGTGTGTGTGTGTGTGTATGTATAACTAGGTGTGTGTTTCTATGTCTGTGGATTTCCATATGTCTTTCTGTATATCGGTGTAAACGGCTGCACCCACATACATTAATTTTAGTTCATGTTTTATCTTGTTTTATTCGTCGGGTCCAATTCATTAAAATCTCTGGCCGCATATATCAACGAAGAAAACTTTTCTAATTAGTGCTGATCACAAATTAATTAAGACAATCGCTGAGAAAGGTTAGGCTGCAACCAACATTGGCAGGAAATTTGGGAGAAATATTGAATTTTTCCAAGGAAAAATGGACACGAACAACAAAAACGTTTAATGATTAATGAATTGGAAATATTTGACAGATGTACAAAAAAAGTAAAAGTATTCAGAGTAAAATTTGATTTTCCACATTAAAAGTTAATTTTTAATTTGTAGATCTGAGTTAGTGATTTCTTCAAAATAATTACAAATATTTGAATATGGTTTCTCTTTTTGTCGTTTTCGACCTTGTTTTATTTTAAATGTTTTTTTACCTTTGTTTTCATTTCTCTTCTTTTCCTCGGGTTGCAGATTATTTCTCTGATTCGACGTCAGATAAGATGTATAAATATATTTATGAAGACAATTCGCACAGGCCATAACGGTTTTTACTACGGTGTTTCATTTTGATTAAGTGTTTGGAATAGAACGGAGAGATATAGGCTGCCAGGGATAGCGCCCAAAATATTGTGATCAAGATCTCGAACTGATGAAAAAATTACGTCACCTGAATCAGCTCCGAGCTATGTATGTGCTTTTATGCATTTGAGACGTTGTCTCACAGTTTAATCGGTCGAATTTGTTTTCGGGATGAATATGTTGAAACAAATGTGATGTTCGACTTAAACTCATTTGTATTTAATAGTAATCTAATTCTTTTTTTTCCTGTTTACTTTTTTTCTCTTTTTGACTTTTGTTGTAACTTAGAAAAGTTTACTGAATGAAGAATAACCAAAACGGAAGTTGGAAATGAAATGTTAATCTTTACAAGATCAACAAAATAAAATACTCGCTAGCGGCATGAAATAGGTAAACAACTGCTAATGGTGGACTACTTAGACAGCATATTACACCTCTACTTACAATAGTTTCCAACGTATTTCTGAGGATTGTGACATACACATTAGTGTTCATAGATACGATATAAAAATACCGTACATGTGGACTATAATGAGTATGTCCCAATACTTATAAATACAGTGGAATATACAGTATGTTAATTCACTGTGGTTTTCCACAGGGTGCTTGTCAGACTCTCTGCATCCGTGCAGAGAGGAACCCAGACGAGGCTATGCCAAAGGGCAGAGTCTCGTCTTGGGTGGCAGACAGCTACCCGACCCCGTTTTTACGGGTTCTACGGGGAATTTTTGCCCGAGCCTACGGGCTCGGAAACCTCACAATAAACTCAGCTTTGTGCCACATCTCACCGGGTGGGGCGGTTAGTGACTATCTTCACCATTGTCTTCCACAGTGTGCTTGTCAAACTCTCTGCCTCCTAGCAGAGAGGAAGCCAAACGATGCTATACTGAACAGCAGAGTCTCCTCTGGGGTGGTAGACAGCTACCCGACCCCGTTTTTACGGGGTCTAAGGGGAATTTTTTGACCGGGCCTACGGGCTCCGATACCCTACAATATACTTGGCCTTGCGCCGCATCCAACCTGCGTGGGGAGGTTAGTGAATAGCTTCACTGTTTGTTTAGTTTCTGTAAGTAGTTTTTGTACATATTGTTAATATTTATTGCGGTTAAGAATTTTAAATTGTTATTTCATTCCTCTCCCCCCACAGTCAATGAATTGTACCAAAGGAGACTAGTTAGTACTTTCATGGAAACAATGCGTTATTGTGGTGGATGTATTAAGAAAATTAAGTAAGAATGCTTTGTTTTTTGTAGAAGGAATATTGTTGTATGTTTGGGTCAGTGTTTGTGGCTAGCTAAGTTTAACGTTAAGACAGAACAAGACCGTCCTTGAACCCCATTCCCCTTTTTGGCCTTTTGACAGATATTGTATTTTATTACAAATAAATATTTTCCCTTGGATTCCACTTTGATTCACCTTTAGCTCACCACTAGCAGTTGATTATTTAATGCACGCCGCTGGCGAATCTTGTATGTTGTTCTTGTTATAAATATTATCTTTCCATTTCCAACCTTCGTTTTGGTTATTCTTATTCAGTAACTTAGGTTAGAATAGGTATATATGAACTTTTATCTTGTATTGCTTGATATTTTCCATAGCCGTGCTAAGCTATGGGAGATATAAGGATTATTTTAATAAAGTTTATATTAATAAGAAATTATATCTAATTAAAATAAATCCCTTTACGAATTATTTCGTTTCAGTTAAAGAAAATAAACAAAGGAGGTATTGATTCAAAATCTTCCAGTGAAAAGTTTTTATTGCTTATCAGGTAACTTAGCTTTGCCTTTTCGTGTCGATATCAAGTGGCGTTATTGTTAAGGGCGCATTTCGGCTTTAGGAGTCTTTTCCTTGATGGAAAAATCTAATATATTTTCAATGCCTAACGGAAGGTATATTTTTCATTAAAATAGCTTATCGACATAGGCCACTTAGCATTAATCACATTGTTACTGAAAAAAAAAACAAGTAAAAAGAATAAACGAGAATGTCACCTAACATAGTTTTACCGACTGTAAAATTTACCTGGATGAGATACTATAATGACCAGACCAGATGAAAAAATGTCACTAAATAAACGATCAGAATTTATCTCAAACTTTAAAAAATTTAAAAGGTACGTCAAGCTATATGACGGTTCCTTATAGGATACAGGTTCGAATCCTGTCTCATCACGAATATTTTCTATGAAAATTTCTCGGACAATCAGGCCGGTTAATACTGTTTATTATAAACAGAGCATTTACTTAAATACTTATATCTATAAAAAGAATGTTAAACATAAAAAAACTCTTTAAATAATTGTCGGACTTTGTCCATTTCATAATGTGTGACGTCATTTGTTTACATTTAATATGCCATGAGCAGTTATGAATGTACGTGAAAGATTCATGGAAGATTGAAGTTTATAAACAGTAAATTCGACCTTGCCAACCGAAGGATCCTCAGTGGCCGAATCGGTTAAGGCACGTCAGGCTCTATGACGGTTCCGTATAAGATACAGGTTCGAATACTGTCTGAGGACGAATATTTTCTATGAACATTTCTCAGACATTCAGGCCGGTAAATGTTATTAATACTGTTTATTATAAACAGAGCATTTGCTTAAATACTTGTATCTATAAAAAGAATGTTAAACATAAAAATGTCTTTAAATAATTGTCGGACATTGTCCATTTCATAATATATATATATATATATATATATATATATACACACACACTTGTTCATAATTCAGTGCTAAGTTTTTTGTAGCCTTGTACCATAGTTAAAGATATTACAGTAAAATAGCTATGCAGTTTTAAAATAGTTGTTATACAGACATATATTTAAACGAATTCAAATTTGACTGCTATTATTTAGAGACTTTCGAATTGATCTACTTTGGTTTCGTTAAAAAGAAGCTTGAAATTTCGTCAGATAGATTTCGGAAACAGAAAATCTTTCAGTGGTGGTGATTTGAAAGAAATATATAGGAAGCTATTAACGGACTAAGTGCAATTTTCTTTAGAGATTCAGTTACGGAATAACATTATGAGAAAATACTACAAAATGTCTTTGTCTGAAAAACTCACATTCATAGAAGTATATTTTTCTTAGCTATGATTGTCCGAAGACGCATATACACACAGCCTCATACTCACTCACATACTCACTCACTCACTCACTCACTCACTCACTCACTCACTCTCACACACACACACGCACACAGAGACACACAGACACACGCACACACAATTATCAGCTGAGCGTTGAGCTAAAAAAGTTATTGCATCACTTTCGGATTTTATGATGAATGGAAAAGTGTTGGGTAAAGCGAATTGAAAAGGAAGGAATTTAAGCTGAAAATTAATATTTGTTTTGCAATAAATAATTTTGGTTGTGCGTTTTGGGCTATCCTTTTCGATAATGGTAACAAAATCTATTATTTCCTTTCCTGGTTGTCTATCTATATTGTTTTTTAATGTTGCCATAATGGAGTGTGTTCATTATCATGAGGGTATACGATAACCAATTCACTCAATGAAAAAATGGATCAATAAGTTATTAAAATGATTTCTTTCTAGAATAATAATTATAATGCCGGCTTTAAGGATTGGGAAAGATTTCTGTTGTGTTTTTTTTTCTTTTTTCATTTAGAATGATGTCTGGATATCTACAGTTATTTAGCGTACACATATGCAGCAATGTAATAGACTATTCGTTAATTTTCTACATACAACGTGTCAAAGAATTTTGCCGTCATCAGCTGCTAACCAGGTGTATGTGTGTGTGGGGGGGGGACACAGTTTCGTATGTATACTGTTCCGCGTTATTGCCACCCCTTGCACTAGCCGCAGCATTTACCACCGTACAGATAATTGTTTTTATTTTTGTGTGTCAGCCTCTACGATTTTTATGCAACTGCAAGTGAGATTTTCAAATGTTGAGTTCAATAAAAGAGTTTGTTTTTTTATCATTAAACAAACAAATCCAACTCGTAGCAACTGTAGTTCAATATAAACACTGAACACGAACTTCAAGAGTCACCAGTCATTGGACTGTAATTTTGTGGGATGATATGTGAATTCATCACAAACATTTTTTTCAAAATTATTCTTATTATTAGATTTAAATTATATGTGCCGTACATAGGGTAAAACCGATTGTAGTGTATGGAAAATAGATTGAAAATTAAAGAAAATGAACTGCATATGTATAGGAAAGTGGGGGGTGGAATAAACTTTACATAGTTCTTAAGATTAGTACTAATATGTAGTGTATAATATGTTATATATTGAATTTATTTATTTTGTATATTCAGATATTGTGTACGCAGTGTTATTCCTATAGCGACTGTCTATATTTCTGAGATGAGGTATTATGTACATTATTTACATTATTCGGACTATTGTCCTCATCTTTGTCGCCATATTTATTACAACGTTTCGGCCTTTCAGTATCTGTCTTTATTTCTGAGATGAGGTATTATGTACATTATTTACATTATTCGGACTAGTGTCCTCATCTTTGTGCCATGAGTCCTTGTGGGTGAAGGCGTTGGTTAGATTCAGTGACAGGACCAAAAGAGTGTGAGTTCAATATCTGGTTATGGCAGTGGAGAATTTGTGGAATTAATAGGAGATAACTGATAACTGACATACATTAAACATGGCACGTGGAACTAGAACAGTCTACCCCAGTGAGCGAAATAAAGGTTTCAGTTCGACATACCAACCACCTGAATAAGGACGGAGCATACAACGGGCGAAACGTTGTAATACATATGGCGATAAAGATGTGGACAATAGTCCGAATAATGTAAATAGTGTACATAATACCTCATCTCAGAAATATAAACAGATACTGAAGAAGGCTGGAGCGTAAAACGGCCGAAGCGTTGTAACAAATATGGCGACAATGATGACAATAGTCCGAATAATGTAAATAGTGTACATAATACCTCATCTCAGAAATAGAAAAAGTTACTGAAGAAGGCCGGAGCGTACAACGACCGAAGCGTTGTAACAAATATGGCGACAACGGTGAGGACAATAGTCCGAATAATGTAGAAAGTGTACACAATACCTCATCTCAGAAATATAAAAAGTTACTGAAGAAGGCCGGAGCGTACAACGGTCGAAGCGTAGTAACAAATATGGCGACAACGATGAGGACAATAGTCCGAATAATGTAAATAGTGTCCTATGGCGACATATGTATCGATACATTCTCCGCTTCAGATATTAGACACACTTAAACAAAACATAGCAAACACAATATATATGTGCAAAGATTTATCAGCTCAACCCAATGAACACAAAACAGAATTATTTGTCTTGGTTAGAAAGAGAACTTATGAGAAAACAGGCATGCACGCGCGCTCACACACACACTCACATATGTGTGGTTATGTTAAAATAATAGCTTGGTTTCGGCAACACGGTTTTCATTTAAACATTGCTCCATAAATATATTTTCTATCACGTTAATATTCAGAAAATGTGACCTTCCTCCAGTGATATTTATAATAACAACTCTTCTTACTTTGTTTAAAATATCTTAGGACAAATGATTCCTCTTCTGATATCTCCTGATGTAACATGTCTTTTCCTCCAACACGCCAAGCATCTTCCGATAATTTTCAATGTGATATATAATAGCAAAAACAATAATAATATCTATACTAGATGTAACCAATGCATACCCAGCCACACGCATCCAAATATCCCGATGCAAATGAGATTTTTTTCTATCACAGAATTAACCCTAATATGGTAAATCTGATAAGAAAACACTCATCGACGTTAGAAACACATGCAAGAGCAACTAACATTTCTAATTTTATTCCACGACCGTCTTCAAGAATTAAAGGCAAGGACGACACCCGACAGACACAAAAATGAATCGAGATGCTCGAGGGCGTACACACACTCACACACATACTCGCGTGTTCACTGGCACAAACATATAATAAATATAACACAACAAAAAAAAGAAAGAAAAAACACTTGAGAACGTTCAATCCAATGAAAAACAAAAAAAAAAACAATATATATATATATATATATATATTTCAATTGAGCACTGTGGAGTGATAAGCTAATTCTATATACAACAGCCACCTGCACTAATGCAAAGCTCTTCAGTAAAAATGAATGGAGCACTTTGGCTGATTGACATTTGTTTACATTTGTAAAAACAATACGCTAGATTTAGTTGTGTGACTCTACCGAGTGAAGATAGCTCTGGCCGACACCAAATTAGTTGTGTTTCAATCGTCGCTTGAGGCATTCGGGAGTCTAGTCGCACTGAGGAGCTGTGATACAGCGAAACAGTACTGTCTGTGAATGACATATATATATATATATATATATATATATATATATATATATGTATATATTTATATATATATATATATATGTATTATAATTTAACTGAATTAAAATATGTTTTTCGCTACAGAATAATAACCATGCTTCAAGAACTGAAGCTAAAAACTTAAAAATTAATTATATAATTAAATTAAAAATATTAGTTCTGTTTCATCTTCAAGCGAATTTTGGAATAAGTTATTTTTAAATTTACTGAGTTTTAAACGCACATAGAAAGACGAAATTATTAATTTATTTGTGTTTGAAACCATATTTTAAATCAGTTAATTTATAATATTTATGCTCTGTAAATTTACATTGAGCAATTTTTAAAAAAAATAAAAATAAAAAATATCAATAAGAACAGCGGATTATATTTCTTAATGTGGTATATATATATATATATATATTTGATGATGGACTCTCCCGTCGAACTCGACGTATGAGGGCCAGACAGATCAGTTCCCAGAAACTGAAAGCCGGACACCCACACAAAATTTATATGTTTTATCACTTTTGTATCACAGTGTATTTGTATTTACAGCTGCCAGCCTGAATATTAGAGAAATCTTATTATTAAATAAAAATGTGCGGCTCTCCTGCAGGAATCGATCTGCGTCCCTCAGGGCAGACGAATTTGATCTCGTCTGACCAACTGATCTCCGTGGCTTACTCGGTCAGTGATGCCGGGCTAAACGGTAGCTTTCTCAGCCTTAATGGCCCGCATAAAGTTATCTTATCACTGATATTGAGCTCTTTCCAATAACTAGCGCATATATATTATATATAGAAATTTTATAAACACACATATATATATATATATATATATATATATATATATATATATATATATATATATATATATATATATATATATATATATATATATATAAGTATGTTATCTGTGGAAATGTTCCAGTTATAAACGTGGGTGAATGG
>OZ038476.1:10239745-10249745 GCA_964036315.1 Acanthosepion esculentum
TATATATATATGTGTGCGTGTATTTGCTGGAGAAAACCGCTGTCTGATTCAACGTTATTATATATATGTGTGAGTGCTATAAATCGTCAAAAATTATTTTTATTACCACTCATGATGATAATAGATACAAAGTAAAACTGAAAAACGAGCTAGCTAACCGGTTTCGAACCTCGCTCAAAAGAGCTAAATCGGGGTTAATAAATTAAACAGAATTATCAATAAAAATATGACCAATATGTAATGGGGAAAAATTAGACTCAATATATCACCACTCGCTCACACATTCCGTGGTGGACCTCAACTGAGATTCTCTCTAATCACAGGACTGTGCCCACAAGAGCCACGACTATTATCACCAAGCCGCTCGACCTTGAGCCTTAAAAGCCGGTTCAAGCAATGATATACAAATGATAGAAATTATTAGGAGGATTTGATAATTATAATTGAGTAATTCATCGAGTATGAAACCTCAATAATAATAATAATAATAAAGACAATAATAATAATAATAATAATAATAATAATAATAATAATAATAATAATAAAGACAAAAATAAAAAAAAGTTTCTAAAAATAAAAATAGTAGCCATAATATGTAATGGGGAAAAATATTGCTTAGGTGGGAATTAGTAGGAGGCCCAATACGAAGTCTTTTTGTTTACACAGAGAGGGCTAATAATGTGTAGTTAAGAACATTCTGAAAAATTAAGGAAATCTTTATTAAAAATTTCAACAGTAAACGAGACCCTATTTTTAGATTAGATTTGAAATTTTTAATAAAGATTTCCTTAATTTTTCAGAATGTTCTTAACTACACATTATTATTAATTCTAAAGGCCTGTTTTGTTTTTTTTCTTTTTCTTTTCTTTTTTTAAAAATGAAAACATAAGTGTCATAATCGTTACCAGACAGAATATAATTTTGAGTGCACACAAAAAATATCGCCAAATTTGCAACTTTCATTGAATTCCCTTTCATTTCTTTCTCCTTTTCTTTGCCTTTTCTTTTTCTATATATTTTCAATGTCAACATTGATATAACCATTTCTTTCCGTAATGTGTATCTAATTTAGATGCCCAGGTCTACTGCCAAAAATAGTCATTTTATAAAAATAACATCTATTTGTCTCACGTTCAAATTTTAAGCATTTTCTCTATGTCCCCCTCTCTCTGAATACATACTAACACTTTCATCTCCTCCCCTTACATAATCTTAGATATAAACCGTTTTTCCTCCCCTTCCACAAAGTTAGATCTGCATATATACATAAATTTGTTTTTCAGAACTGGAAAAATATTTTCCATTTCTATTTGAATTACGAAATCTGAAGAGTTGCGGTCAATTTTCCAACCTCAATGAAATAAATATTATATCATGGCTTTTTAAAGGTTCGTGTTTTTATAATAATATTATTGATCTGTCTCTCACATAGAGCTCTCCCTGGAAACATATCCTTCTGGAAATATCCACACTAATTACCATTATTATCATTATATATACATATATGTAGATAGATATAATCATTTCAATCTAATCTGGAAGTCTATCTTAAAGTGTTTATATTTATCTGTCTATCCCATTCCATGTTCTTGACTTGGTGAACTGGTTTGTGTCTTCCGATACGCCTGAGAGATATGCTGGCAGGAGTTTTCATCCTGACAAATAAAACCTCATCAGAAATGTCCCTGAATAGGAGCCAAATGAAAACCTGAGTCAGTCAGACGAGCAAATTTTATAGACAAAAACCATTGTGAAGAGCAGGCATCAGCTCTCCCTTTGCACTGAGTGACAAGCATCTGTAGAACGTTACATTGTTTTTATATTCAGTGATCAATGAGGAATGTTAAGCCTCAATCTCAACTACAAACCAAGGAACTGACAAATTCTAGATACTATTTCCTAATATTGTAGCATACCTCCGAACGATAATGAATATATCCCCATTCACTTAAATACAGTAGTGAACACTGTATGTTGGTCTGCAGTCGGAGACTCTTCTACAGCTGTGCTGATTTATTGTCTGCCACCGGGCAAAGTGGATCCCCAGACGAGGCTATGTCGAAGGCCAGAGTCTCGACTCGGGAAACTGCTAAACGATCCCGTTTTATTCTGGGTCTACGGGGAGTTTTTGGCTGAACCTACGAGCTCGGATACTCCACTTAAAATTCTGCCTTGTTTCACATCTGACACTCGTGGGGCGGTTGACAGATATCCTGCAGGTGGAGATTCGTCTCCAGCTATGCTGGTCAAACTCTCTATCTCCGGGCAGAGAGGATCCCCAGATGAGGCTATGTCGAAGAACAAAGTCTCGTCCCGGGAAACAGCTACCCGACCCCGTTTTATACGGGGTTTACGGAGAAATTTTGGCCGAGTCTACGGCCTCGGATACCCGACATTAAATTCGGTCTTGAGGAACATCTGACCGCGTGGGACGGTTGGTAGATATTTTGCAGTTGGAGCTTTATTGTGGAATTAATTTGACTTACTTCTCGTAGTTGACTACTACTTCTACGCGCCGCTGGTGAATTTTATATGTGTTGTTCGTGTCCTAAGTATTAATGTTCATTCCCATCCTTCTTGTGATTATTCTGTTCAGTAACCTTCCCTAGGTTACAACACCTAGTAGATGAACACTTGTACTTAATCGTACTTACGTTGTAATATGAAAGTAAATGAAATAACTATGAATAATACATACAATCTCACATGACATATTTCACGTCTCGTAGTTTTGCATAGAGAGGAAGGGAGCAAACAGCTTAATGATATTCGATTTTGCTCAAGCCAGAATTACCTATCTTTGAGTGATTGATTGATTCGTTTTTTATGTTTTATCAACCTTCTGAAGTTTATTCAAAGCCTGAAATTTATTTTTTTTATTTGAAGACCTTTCTGAGATATAATACTTTAGTGATAAAAGCCTTAGTAACTAATCAATAGCTGCGAAGAGAAGAGATATATTCATACCTTCTAAAGGGTATATTTGCGCGTAAGTATATATAACGAACCCCAGTAGAATTGGAACCCTGCTCTACAATTAACAATTCCGGGCCATTATCCACTACACGTCCCGCACGTGTATGCATGCAGCACCTGGTATTCCTAAGCGGACACGCATCTAGATACACACCGGACTCGACATTGCTTAATTTTGTTGATCGTGGTCCTATCTTCAGTTCATATCCATATTGCTAGATATCTCATTAAATCTATTCCTTTATTTAATTTTATCCATATTTAGCTGCCATACCGCATTCATATATGCATGTATAAGTTTGATTGCATCCTTATCTAACTTTGTAACTTCAAAATCTTTCATTCACTTCTTTTTCGGAGAATAGATATGAATGACTGAAAGAAAACTGGAATATTCTATTAAAAAAAAAACTATGATTTTTTACTCTTAACGAATGTTAATTTTACAAACGTGTTTACATTTACCATCTTAATCCGTTCTGTAGTATCTAATTGTATTCCCTTTATAACTCTTCCCAAATGCGCGCACGCGCACGCACACATACACATTCAGACGCACAGACATATGTACTCTCGTCCTGAGTAAGACACGATAAACTACGTCCAGCACCAAGGCCTCTGATCAGGAGGTTTTGAGAAGTGCGGAACCACCTCTTAATTGCTGGTGTTCCCAGTTTCACCCTGACCCGGGGTGGTAGCACCTCTTAGGGTCCCAGCTATGGGCAAATAGTTAACTATTACCAGCAATACGTTTTTGAAAAAATTATTACCAGCAATACAATTTTGAAGGAAAAATATTACCAGAAACAGATTTTTGACAAAGCAAAATATTACCAGCAATAAAAAATGTTGTCGGCATTAAATAACCCATTGAGGTTGATATCCCGTAAAACAAAATAAACCAAACCAAACCAAACACATATGTACTCCAATTCTTCTTACTTTTGATTGCTTTCTTTGGATTTGATTACGTCTAATTATTTTCTGGATTAAATATTTACATATTTTTTTCTGCTTTACACACATCATTTTATAGTTTTCTTTGTTAGTCATTATATTCAACTGTACAATTTTCTCCTACATCTTTTTCTTTCATTCTTGTATTTTCTTTTCTTTGTCTTCTTCATTGTAGTTTCCTTTCTTTCTCTTTACTTTTTGCATTTTCTTTCCATTCTGTTTTCGGTTCATGACTTTTTGGCATATTTTTCTTGTCTTTCTTCCATTTTCCTTCTTGACTGCATTTTCTATTTCTTCACTTTTTCTCATTGTATTTCCCCCTCTTCTTGTTTCCTTTCCGGGTTGTCCTTCTTTTCTTCTCTCTATTTTCCTCATTTTCTCTTTTCTTTCTTGCTTTCCCATGTCGCTACTAGCGCAATTTTCCAATATTGTCTAACATTTCCTTTGCTGTCACTTTAATAAAACCTATTATGATGACATCACTATACGAGTCTGTGGCCTCTTTTCATGCATTACACTTCACCAGCACTGTTTTTAGGAGTACCTCCATGCTCTTTAGTGAAAAGTTGAGCCCAAACACCAACTTACTTAACCGGTATATTCTACCCTTATATTTCGCCAAAATTTACAGCCATAGATTCCCTAATTCCACTACCCATTGCCATTCGCTTTCTGATTTTACCTCCAAATATATTTATTATTTCACTACCAGTATGGTATCTTACATGAGTATTAATTTCCCGGATGTTAAGTACTGGTCTGGCATTACTTTAAGTTGTTTGGTCTACTGCTGTCAATGGTAACACTTTGTCATCTATTCCACCTTTCCATGGCAAGAGAATATGCTCTGTAATCCATTGTTCAAAATATTTTTCAAGCTCTTTTTTATTAAAAAATAATCCATGTAACATCCCACCATGTATTTTTAATGCATTTAATTATCTTCTCCATCTCCACCACGCAGTTCGCCTTTTTCCGTCGAACACTGCATTGAAATACGTTCCTTCTATTCTGCAGAAGTTTGAGGCTTGGATACTTGTGGCATAACTCAGTATCTGTCTATATTTCTGAGATAACAGCAAAAAATTGCAATATGAGTACTCGTAAAAACATAGAATGATAACAGAAAAAAATTGCAATATGAGCACTGGTAAAAAATATTTGCTGAAGACATTAGGGTTGTAATACCCAGAAATTCATACACAGATATCCTTAAGGGCAATTGGCACATTGGATAAAGGCGTTAGTTAGATCCAGTGACAGGACCCAAAGAGTGTGAGTTCAATACACGATATAAGACAGTGGAGAACTTTCAAAGGGAACGTTAACAGGAGAAAACTGACATCCATTAAACATGGCACGTGGAACTAGAACAGTCTACCCCAGTGAGCGAAATAAAGGGTTCAATTCGACATTCCAACCACCTGAAGAAAGCGTACAACGGCCGAAACGTTGTAATAAATATGGCGACAAAGATGAGGACAATTGTCCGAATAATGTAAATAATGTCATAACTCGCTATTCCAAATCCACCTTGGCATCTTTAACGATTCTACCCACAAACTTAGTGATTATATCCGTCAATATAAATAATATCAATAAAATGTCCAATACTTATTTATTCTACGTTTATGTACATCCCGTTAATTTGAACATGAACCCACCTAACACCTTTGCATCTTAGGGCTAAGTAAAGTTGTCGCGCCTTCAGAATCGACAAGAGCTACTGCTATGTTACCCCGCTATATTACCATGCACCAAAACTTCTATTAGTGATAAAGGATTGGACACATTTTATCAATTCCTGATCACAGTGAAAATGTCACTTTCCTGTTATTTCTTTTTTTTTCTTCTCTCAAATCTAAAGGCGATTCTTTTAAACTAATCACAAATCTTGCGTCAGCCTAGCATTCGTAAAACAATAGAACAAGTAACCCAGAAAAGCACCACTGAATCTCTCCATATATGCCTATTTATTAGCCGCAATGTTCTATTCTTTGTCTATAAAAACTCTATTTACTCAGTTTCCCTGAAGGTAATAGGGTAAATGAGGCTTCATTCTCTTTTCATTTATCCAAACCACACTTTTCTTTCTTTTTCTTTCTTGTCTTTCTTTTTCATTCTTCCCTGTAGTTTCATACTTTTCTCTATTTTATTTCGTTTCCTTTCATTTTTGTTTTTCTTTTTTTTCTCTTTTTCTTTCTTTTTGTTTCCTTTCTTTTTTGTCTTTATTTTTTACTTCCCTTCTTTATTTTCAATTGTTTCTTTCCTTTTTCTATTTTCTTTCATCGTCCTTCTTTCTTTCTTAAACCTATACTGTTTCTTTTCCTTCAAAAATATATCTATTATTCTTTCTTTAAAATATTAGTTTTTACAACCATATCATTACCGACATTTTTTTGTATCTCAAAGCTCATTTATGTTTATTCTTTTAAAATCTTTACAGTTATTTTCTTCCTTAATTTTCCTTGCAAATTAAGATATATCATTTAATGTAATCACTTTTACAAATTCTACAAATTACATTTCAAATTCCCCATCCACATTGGTTTTATTAAGCGTCTATTGATTTAGGTTTTTACATTTCCCCGGAATTTACCGACATATTTTGCGCCTATTCTTACGAAATTTAAACGTCTGCAAACGCTACTTTTATAATGTCAAATAAGGAGCCCGGATCCGAATGAACATCAGTTCCTTTGTCATGAAGTATATCAAATGTGGTTTATTTCACCGGAAAACAAGATATTTGCTTTGCTATTTTCAACGTCATACATCAAACATAATTACAGTATAATAATACGTAAAATATTGATTACTTCATATTTATAAATAGCTATACAGTATTGTTGGTGTCGATAAGTTATGACTAATGTGAAGCGCTATTTTCACAGTTGGAAATGATACTGAAGCCGTGATGTCGGATTTTCAAAAATTTAGCCATTAGCAAATAAGCATTGCCTGAAGCTATTTAAAATCGAAAGATAAAAACAATATAAGCATATAAACATACATGTATGTATCTTTTTCTGATTGTTTAAAATTTGCTATATTTAGAGGGTCAAGCTTAAAATATTGTTTAGCAATATAGAGAGTCTGGAGAAAGGAAGCAACACTGTGAGGGTTAGACACGCTTCATTGCTTGTTTCAGATATATTCCAATTATAGAGCTAATAATTTTTGGTTAGGTCTATTGTATTACTCTAACGGCTATTTCGTGATTGGTACCTGTTATGTTTTCAAATTATTCTAGCGGCTATTGAGTGGAAATAATTATGGATTTGAAAAGTTTTGTGTATTTTATCGTGTTGTTTGTTATCTTTCATTTTAAATGAATATTTATTTAATTTATTGTATACTGTTGTTTCCAATTAGTGATTTGGATTATGTTATTTTACATATTTAGTTATTTTTTCGTTTGTTTCTAGTTTTCGATTTTAAGACATATACTATTTTTTTTTTCTCCTGTCCGCATTTTCTCTTGAGTTCTGATCGCTTTTTTTATTTAAGTAATTTGTGTTAGTCTGTCAAATAACTGTTTTCACCTCCAGAGAGAGTTTACATTTTGGGAAATTATTATTGTAGGCTGATGCTTGTTTTCTTTATTTATTATCATATTTCTTGTTTTATTTAGTTTTTGGTTTTTATTTCCCCTTATATGTCTAGAAAGCATTGAGCTCTTTGTTTACTATTTGTAAAGCAAGATTATATCTTATCTTTTATTTATTTTTATTTTATCTATTTCTGTATTTGATATTATTTTATTTGACATGGGGCAACTGCGGGCATTGGCATGTTTCGGTCTTGTTTTATGTGCTACAATATCTCCCTCTATTTCGTATGTCTTATCCGTGACTTTTATGGATGTCCCAGTTCAGTGTAAAAAGATTCCATGATTTGGTTATACTCTTCGTGATTCAATTTCTTCCGTTTTCTTTTTCTTATTTTATTTGGCATTAACTCACCAGGTTTAATGTTGGAGTTAATCCGGTTTTGGTGATCAGGTATCTAATTGTTGGTTGAAGAGAGTTTGTTCGTGACAGGTTGTTCGATCCCAGGCTGATTCCTCTCTGAGGGACGCGGCTTTTGTTTACCTGGGTGACGTCCGATCCGGTATGAATTTTTCTTTGTATTGTTTTTTTTTCGTTTTATTTCTTAGTCGCCAAGGGGTAATTATATCCTGGATACCGTCTCTTGGACGACTGTCATTCAAAACCAAACATCTCGTCCGGCCCATGAGATACAGTTAGACCCCACAGGATATCACTCCGATAGTTAAAGGCCCCATGGAATGTTACTTATGCATTTATTATTATTATTATTATTATTATTATTATTATTATTATTATTATTATTATCATCATTATTAGTATTATCATCATCGTTATTATTATTATCATCATCATTATTATTATTATTATTATTATTATTATTATTATTATCATTATTATTATTATTATCATTATTATTATTATTATATAATTAATTGTTTAGATGTATATAATATGTGGCATCAGTCGAGAGACCATGAAACATCTCCTAAAATGTTATTTCTAATGTTGTTTGCATGGATCCTTTAGTGATGCACATAAAATGCACTTCTTCTCTACTGACCAGGAAGATCATAAGCAAGAAGGAGTATAACATGACGCCATAGGTCTACATTCTGCTTGGATAGATCGTTTATCCATACATGTTTCAGAAGAAACAAGGTTGGCAGGACGAAACTTTTCATGATCATATTACCCTCAACACATTACCTTCCCTCTCTGATATGAATTCCTCGTACTATAGCTGGTGCTTCGTTGAGTGGAGACCAGTGCACTTCATTGAAAGATAAAATCATGAACGCTGTACCCAATATGAACTATCTGATCTGAATATGCAATCGATTCCTTGCCTTCATCTCTGACGACTTCGACACGTATGATTTTATGTAAAAAACCTTGATCTTAATTTGAACGGGTAAATATTTCTTCATATATAATACTGATTTTTATATTGAATATATGTTTTTTGTTATAATTTGTTCTCACTTCCTTGGTGAACAAAGTAGTTTATATGCGTTGTGAATTTTTGAACATTTCTTTCCAAATCAGGGGATTTTTTAAATGTCCAAGGTAACAATACTCTCTCTATCTCTTTCATTCTTTCTTTCATTCGATGTCAATTATCAGGTCATCCCATAAGTTCTGTCCGAATTTTGAATAAAGAAAACAAGTGACCAAATGTTATATTTAATTACAGATTCAATCAACAATGTATTTTCCCTGATTATCTATGATTCCTTTCATCTATTAACAAGTTTACTGATTCCATTACTGTAAAATTATTTTGGCTTTGATTCGAAGAACTCACAAATGTCAGTTTTAACCTCTTCCTTTGTTACAAAAGCTGTTTCTTCCAGATGATTCTGTAAGCGACGAAACAAATGGTAGTCTGAATGAGCAAGGTCGGGAGAATAAGGTGGATGAGGACTTTTCTCCCAACCAAGTTCTTCGATCTCTTGTGACGTGATTCTTGCTGTGTGTGGTCTCGTATTGTCCTGATGAAACATCACCCGTTTTCGATTCACTAGAGCAGGTCTTTTTTCCTCAAAGCTTGCTTCAAACACTCTAATTGCTGACAGTATATTTGAGCATTAATTGTTGATTTACGTGGTAAGAATTCAAAGTGGATTATTCCTTGGCAATCCCAACAGATTGAAAGAAGAAACTTTTGCCCATGAAGTTCCCTTCTCGGCTGTGGCTGGGGTCCTTCCCCTTTACCAAGCCACTGTCTACGACGCTTAACATTTCGATAAAAGATCCATTTTTCGTCGCCAGTCACAAGTCTATCCAAACAAGGTGAAAGACGTTGGCGAGAATGGAGAGAAGAGCAGATGTCAACTCGGGATTTGAGGTTGTTTTCAGACAATTCATGAGGCACACATTTTCCAAGTTTAGTAACTTTTCCAAGTTGTTGAAGATGACGATGAACAGTTGTATGGTTTGAACTGAGAACTACTGCCAATTCCTCAACTGATAAAGCAAGATGTTCTTCAAGGGCTGCTTCAAGAAGCTTTTCA
>OZ038476.1:10254745-10294745 GCA_964036315.1 Acanthosepion esculentum
ATATCTTGCTGACTTTTTTGGTTCTTAGTTCTTAAAATTTTGGCTTTTTGTTATATCATCATCATCATCATATCCTTCTTCTTCATTTGATAAAAACATTAAATGTAAAAAAAAGTGCATTTCAATTAACCCCCACATTTACAATAGTATATATCAATATATTATATATTAAAGTTAATATAATAACCCTCTCACATTTACAATATCGTTGCTTGCTTTTCTTCTGCCTTCTTCTTCTTCTTTCTATTATAGCCAACGTCGTGCGTTTCTTTATTAATTTTTGAAAATAATAATGTTAAAAAAAATAAAGCGTTAAGTGGTCCTTTGATAAAAATCGACTGAGGATACCATAATATTGAAACCAAGATAGCCGATTCAACTGACCCCCTGTTTTTTAAAGTATATATATATATATATATATATATATATATATATATATATATATATATATATATATATATATACATATATCGGGCGAGTGACAGTGAGAGGAGAAAGTTGGGATGAGATACCTCTATAGAAACATAGACATGACAACGTCGACTGGAAATATCGAAAGTATTAGACAATTTTTTTTTACTCACTTTTACTTCCCACTTTACTCAACACCTAAACACCGATTTCCGGTATAATTACCTGGGTTGGCAAACGATCTGGCCGTAAGTGTCATAGGTCATATGTGATGCTTATTTAAGCCATACTACGCATGAAATGGGTTTCTGTCATGCAGATTCAGTTTCCTTTAATGTCACTTTTGCTCCATATATCACACGACCACCATGGCCCGGCGTTGTCCGTGCTTGATTCGTACGACTCATACAGCAACCGCTATCACTTGACTTAAAATATTTTTGCCCTTCGTTGCCTTTAAAGGAGTGCCCTTTGCCGTGCTGATGTTGCTACATGACTTACTTCTTGCCTATCTCACACTGCGATTTTTTCTAATCTCTATACTAAACATTAAATCTGTTACGAAAAACGAGCTAAACAAAATGAACACAAAACGATCAGCTTTAAAAAAGGACTCGTAACTGGAAAAAGCGAACGAAAAAAGAATGTTAACAACAAATACTTTTTCACACCAACCCAGTTCTGCGGAATCAGAATCAACGTTGAATTTAAGCAAGCGAAATAGCCAATTGGAGTAAAGTGCCATGCAGATTTAAATTTTTCCCACTTGTGACGAATGCAGCTCTTGATTTTTTGCATGCCAGTATGCTAGTTAACATTCGTGTCAGTCAGCTGTTGGCTCTCACGCTGGCCAATACAATCTTCCTTCCTATTCGTGGCAGCTAGCTATAGGCTCTCACTCTGGCCAGTAGAAAATGGCCGCACGCTACATGAAAACTGCCGTAGAAGCATGAAATAATCGATTATTTCCAGTATCGAGGGGATTTGGGAAATGCAACCTCGGTCTTAGCCTTTTTCCTAACTTGGAGCATGTGCATGCAAATTTTGGTGCAAATCTGTCGAAAATTGCGGCCATGTATTCGTTACACACACATCCTGATTTCTTATTCATTGCTAAAGCTTTATACAGTATGGTACTCTTCAGATCAATAAACTTTATTAAATTAAATTAGAAAATTTATTTTCCTGTGTACTATTCTGTTTTTCATAATGTAAATCGTAAAAGTTTATTTATATTTTCACATTAATTATCTGTTTTATTTATGATTATTAATCTTCGTACTACGTACAATACCGCCTGGTTCGATTACTTAATTAATCATTTTTTTTTAATGAGATTCCATATATAGTCGTCAAACATTTTATATGCTAATCGTTAAGGCGGGAGTTGTATCGGCATTTATATGTCGCTTCGAGATCGACGGGGCCTAATAGGAAATACATAACTCAACCATGCACCAAACAAGCAAATAACGTTTCACCACTCCTTTTGTCTGTCTATTTCATACAAACTCTCTCTCTCTCTCGCTATATATATATATATATATATACGCTAATTTCAGCTGGTCTTCCCGACAAAAATGTATACATTTTAATTCCAAGTGTATGAATAGGATGTTCACCTCTCGCGTAAAACAATATACACACTCAGATGATAATACATAAGCACCCAGACATATTTAGATATATACACAGACAAATAGGTGACGAGACAGGAAACATCTCCACGGCCCTTTATATATAAAAAAAAACAGAAACAAAACCGAACACATATATATACATACACAATAAAATGTGCATGCATTTTCTATACACAGACATCGATAAATATATATCCACATACATACATACACAATT
The DNA here is from genome assembly GCA_964036315.1 of Acanthosepion esculentum. NCBI lineage: Eukaryota > Metazoa > Mollusca > Cephalopoda > Sepiida > Sepiidae > Acanthosepion > Acanthosepion esculentum. The sequence goes on from OZ038476.1 coordinate 10,257,014, forward strand.
AAATATGCATGTATTTTCTATACACATAGACACCGATAAATACATGTACACACATCCACATACATTGACCTAGACATTCTTATACAACAACCAAGAAATATTCAAGACTGAAAATGTTATTAAACGAATGCTAACCACTTATTAAAATATAACTTATACGGGCAAATATGCATAGATAAAAATGGTCAAATAGAACAGAGAAACAAAGAATATGGAAAGGAAACTCATTAAAACAGATATATATGTTTAAAAATAACATTATCTAATATATAAAAAACGAAAATTCCAAACACACAAACATATATAAAAAAATATATATATATTTTTAATATATAATTCGATATAAGCCTTATTATACATTAGGTGATAGAAAATAAGAACTACCTACAGATATAAGTGTACAGTTACACATATTTTCATATATACACATGCACACATACTCACAAATATACGACCACAAATGCCCACACACATATATATATATATATATACGCATACACATAGGTATATATACACATACAGAAGTAAGTATAAACACATCAACCCACACAGCGAGGTAAAAAATATAAACAAACCAAATATAAATATATATATACATACATGCACATATATACAAAAACACATATACATACATATACACACATACATACATAAACATATGCATGTATACAGATACGTATATAAACTAAACACAGATATACATATATACCAACACATATACAAACACACGTATATACATGAAAAAAAAACAAAAAACATACAAGCGTAAATTCAACATACATATATAAGGGAGGTGTAGGAGTAGTTATTTCACCCTTAAATAGATGTCAAAGAAAGGGAATCATTTTGGGGGAATTATCAAACGGTGTGTTTAATAGAACCAAATAATATGACTAAAAGAAACTAGAGTTCGCCATGCTGGAATTAAACAAATATGAAAAGATTTTGAAATTTTTACTTTCCTTTATAATTAGAAATTATTTTTTTCTGACACGAAAAACTTAAAAACGGTTGTCAGGCACAAAAAGGAAGAGAGAGAAATAAAAAAAAAGAAAGAAATTAGAAAGATTACGAAATATATTTTAGAAATAGAAAAAAGAGAATCAGTAATAATCTAAGAATTTAAATTTTGATTTAAGTGAAATTATATAAGAAAAGAGAAACTGATATTAAAAGACAAGCGGAATAAGGATGAAAATTTGTTGTAATGAAGGAAATAAATAATTGCTAATTAAATAAATATTAAAGTTCTTCTGTGGGAAGAACGGGGATTAGGGGAAAAAAACAAACAAAACTGTCGCACACGGCGATGCTACACCCGATCGAACGCCTTCTTGCGAACCTGAAACGAACGCACGGCTCTTCCAAACGAACACTTTTCGACAGCGAACGAGCAAACGGCACCCATGACTGTTGCCGACAAACGGACGACCGAACGCAACGTCTTTTGCCGCCCAAAAAACTGCAAATGACTCGCGCGTCTTCTTCTTGTAGTCCTCGGTCGAGTCCATTATGGTACTGCAAGGTGTGCCCGGCGAAAACACACACGAAGTTCGAGGTCGCTTCAGCGCATGCTCGTTACAATATCTATGAAAATGAAGGTTGCTTAAAAGGAAGGCAAAATAAAATAAAGGAAATAATTGAAGTTATTTATGTATAATCCTACCACAACACAATGTACAGAATTCTTATATATTACGTAACTTTTGAGGACGTAGAATATAGATCTTAATAATGTTCAATTAGACCGAAGCAATGTTTATTTCCTTACCATCCTTCCCTGTTCCACCATTCATTCATACAATTTTATTAGGTATGGCGCTCTCTGTTTTCTCCTACATCACTTGTCTTCATTATGTCTAGCGAGTGAACCGGGAAGATCTCTTTCCAAGTTGTGTTTCCTTGTAACTTTAAAAAGCACCATATGATCCGAGGCAAAACAGTCAGTTTCAGTCACAATAACAGCGTTTCCATTGATGGCTGAATTCCTCTTCGAATTAATCTGGGTAAATGTTGAGTAATTGCTTTAAATATTATGAAATATACAAGATATAACAACTGCCACAGAACACGCGTATTGAAGACACCATTTCCTAACAAGTTACATCAACTTATTTCTTTTTCAGATATGGTGATGTCATTTAAATGACAGTAACCTTTCTAACACAGCGACGCAATGATTACCAGATCCATTAAAGAGCGGGTATGCATGAACTTTTAACACCGGGAATGTGATCACGTTTACATTGGCCGCGTGAAGAAAAGGTTGGTAGCGGTTTAACAATTAAATTTGTTTGGTTTTGTTTTGGTATGTTTTATTTTACGGGATATCAACCTTAATGGCTTATTTAATATAGACAAGATTTGTATTGATGATAATATTTTATTTCCAAATATGTATTGCTGAGAATATTCTCTTTTTCCAAAAATTCATTGCTGGTAATAAAACATATATCTTTGATCGTTTTTTTTTTTGGGGGGGGGGGGGTAACTGTTTCCCCATAGCAGATATCCTGATAGCTGGTAGCACTCCGGGTCAGGGTGGATCAGTGAACACCAGCAATTAAGCGGTGGTTTCACCCTCTTCAAAGTCTACTGATCAGAGGCTTGATGTTGTATGTAATTTTATCGTCTTACCCAGGATGCACAATTATATTACTCTAAATATATATATATATATATATATATATATATATATATATATATATATATATTATGAAATGGACAAAGTCCGACAATTATTTTAAGACATTATGTATAAACATAAAAATGTATTAAAATAATTGTCGGACTTTGTCCATTTCATAATATATATATATATATAGATAGATATATATATATATATATTTAGAGTAATATAATTATGTATAAACATAAAAATGTATTAAAATAATTGTCTGACTTTCATTTTGTGTGACGTCATTTGTTTACATTTGCATATGCATCGAGCAGATACGAATGTACGTGAGAAAATCATGGAAAATTGTAGTTTAAAAACAGTAAAATCGACTTTGCTAACGGTAACGCTCCTCTGTGGCTCAATCCGTAAAGCAATGCAGGCTATATGACAGTTCCGTATAGGATACAGGTTCGGTTCCTGTCGGAGGACTCATATTTTCTATGAAAATTTCTCGGACATTCAGGCCGGTAAATGTTGTTAATACTGTTTATTATAAACAGAGCATTTACTTAAATATTTGTATCGATATAAAAAAAGAATATATAAAAATGTCTTAATAGATATATATTTAAAGACATTTTTATGTTTAACATTCTTATAGATACAAGTATTTAAGTAAATGCTCTGTTTATAATAAACAGTATTAAATAACATTTACCGGCCTGAATATATATAGGGAACTAGCTTTTCTAATTTAAGTCTTCGGGATGACAGCGAGACTAAACGGCGTCTTCTCGACTCTTTTAAAACCTTCGTGGACCTAATGTCTAACACGAATGCGTGCCATTTTATATTGGTATGGAGGAACTTAAAAGGACCAATTTTTGGAAAATCGTACGCAAAGAAAAATAAAACAACTGATGTAAAGAAAGAAATAATAGTGCACAACAAATACTCAGAGAACTGAGAAAATGTAAGAAAAGAGAAAAACAAAGAAAAAAGAAAAGAAAGGAAGGAAGGAAAGAAGGAAGAAAGAAAGAAAGAAAGAAAGAAAAGAAAGAAAAAGAGAAAAAGTAAGAAAAGGGAAACATAAAGAAAATATATCAAAGAAAGAAAAGCGGAAAAAGAAACTAAAACGAAAAATAAATTAAATGTAAATGACATTATGGAAAATAGAAAGAAAGAAAGAAAGAAAGAAGCGAAAATAATAAAGAAAGAAAGGAAGGAAAAAACAAAGAGAGGAGAAAAGAAAAAAAGAAAAGTAGAAGAATGTAATATAGAAAGAGGAAAATGAGTACAGAGCATGACTGACTGAAGCAAATATTAAAGAATACCAACAAGTGGAAAAAGAAAAAACAAAAAGAAACCGTAAATAAATACAGTAAAGGATTTTGACTAAAAAGAAAATAACAAGCGAACCATAGCAGAATAAAAACGAGAGACTGAATAATGGAAAGTACAAATGATAGAACAAAATGAAAATATTTAACTCGAGATAAGGTTCCAAATAAATTAAGGTGCAGATTAAAAGAGAGAGAGAGTGAGAGAGAGAGAGAATGAGAGAGGGAGATAGGGAGAAGTCGAAAGAAGTGGATGTATTTCAGTTGTAAGTAAATATAAGTTTTATCTCTCAGAAACAAAAATGAAAGACGTGAGAATTAAAGTCCAGGGGTAGGGAAACAAATATTTACAGGCAATAATTAGAAAGAACAAATAAAAACCAATGCATTAAATAATATATAGAAGAATAAGAAGAACACAGAGAATACGAGTTTTTAAAGTTAGTGGAATGTCATGGAAAGAATAAATAGAAGATGGGCAGATGATATGGAAAGAAACAGAGAAAAGAAATTCTCTAAAGAAAAAGAATTGACGAAAAATGAATTTTCATACAAAATAATTTCACACGCACAAACATACATACATACATATATATATATATATATATATATATATATATATATATATATATATATATATATATATATATAAGGTGCAGCAGAAATATCTCCCAGAAATATTTCCTACATAATGGTAAGACTTTAGCTAGATGAAGGCACCATCGACACTAATGGCGAAATCACTTCGCTAACAAGACTTAATGAGACATTAATTTACTACCAATTCCTTGAATACTGCGACACTTATATTTCAGTTGTCAGAAGGAATTGACAAGCCAATTACATTCAACAATTTCAAATTGCCATCTTCAGGGCGCAATTTTTCAATATACAGGCAAAACACTAAGAGGAAATATGTATAGAGAAGAACGAAAGATGATTTTTTTAAAAATATGATTTTTATTGATAGTCATATTATTTTAGAGCGTGCCATGCCGAGACGCCAGAATTCTTCTTCAAATCAATCAAGTGAGTATTTTGTCTGAATTTTGTAATGTGATAAATCCATGAAATTTTGTTGTTATATAACATTTTCAGTTAAAGTGACATGGACTTAAGTATAATCCAATTAGTAGATTAAAATGTCTTAGTAGTTTTCCACACAGTTTAAGATTCTGAATGGACTACGACCAACCAACAAGAAGACCTCTATTGGCATTGTCAACACAGAAACACTTGTGAGTTGACAATACCAATAGGTTTTCTTATTGGTTGAAATAACTTTTCGAAAGAGATAAATTTGGTTTTCTATTCTACGTAATTTATATGATATGTTATAATAAATACACTGAGATCTATTTGTGGATCAGTTTTCATATTTTATGATATCAAGATTCACTTGGATTATATACCAACGAATTATTACCTATATGTATGTATGCACACACATAGATTACTGTTGGTCATGTGATTGGTTTTTGCGAGATTGCATACTTTATAGAGAATGCTGACATACATTTATACATACACCTATGCAGACACGCATATACTTAGATAGTTTTTGGCTCTACATGTATGTATGTCCATAAACAACAACTGTAACTGCTTTTTCTGTTTCAATGCATCTAACTTTCTGAAAAACTAATTACTTGATTATACACAAAAGTGAAGATAATTTAGAAGTTACAATTATCACTAATGACAAAATTCCCTCTCAGTCACGCACACACAGAGACACAGACATACACACAAACAGGTATATATATATATATATATATATATATATATATATATATATATATATATATATATATATACACACACAAACAGGTATATATATATATATATATATATATATATATATATATATATATATGATGTCATGGTTGAGTGCGTTTCTCTGTGTGTGCGTGTGTGTGTATATGTCTCGGGGGGGATTCAAATCTGTATTTATCACTTTAAGCCAAGCACGCAGCCATATTCTTGATCAGATAGAAATTGTGCCTGTGTTTTCCTCCCTTCTTTATAGAAAAGTGAATTCTGCTGGTGGACCCGATGTCATCCGCGATTGGACAATAAATTGCCAAGAAGTGTCGTATGGTGTGCATTTCTGAAGAGAAAAAAGTACTCGATCAATATCGGCTGAATCACCGCAGAGAGGGGGTGTGATGTTGAAAGTCCCGAAACCCATAATGAACCTCGGCTAGAAACATCACTGATGAGGTTTACTAAAGCATACAATAGATGTATTTTACAATATATATATATATATATATATATATATATATATATATATATATATATATATATATATATATATATATATATATACACACGCATATATACACATATATATATATATATATATATATATATATATATATATATATATATATATATATATATGTATGTATATATATATATATATGTATGTATGTATATATAGATATATATATATATATATATATCTATATATATATATATATATATATATATATATATATATATATATTTATATATGCAGTGTAACCCGGATATACGAGAGTTGTCGGGACCGGAGAAGTATCTTATATCCGGGTTTCTCTTATATCCGGGTTTGGTCTATTTTGTTTAGGTAAGTATGGCTCTAATTTGGGACCAGAGAGAATCTCTCTTATATCCGGGTTTCTCTTATATCCGCCTCACTTATATCCGGGTTACACTGTATATATAAATATATATATATACATATATATATATATTCACAATTTTACAAATATATATTAATAATTGTATGGTCCTATATATATATATATATATATATATATATATATATATATATATATATACATATATATATGGAGAGAGAGAGAGAGAGAGAGAGAGAGAGAGAGATTATTCGGATTATTGACCTCATCTTTGTCGCCATATTTATTACCGTTGTACGCTCCGGCCTTCTTCTGGTGGTTGGAATGTCGAACTGAACCCTTTAATTCTCTCCCTGGTGTAGACTGTTCTAATACCACGTGCCATGTTTAATGGATGTCAGTTATCTGTTATCTCCTGTTAATTCCCCTCTCAAAACCTTGTAATAAATATGGCGACAGATATGAGGACAATTGTCCAAATATTATAAATAGTATACATAATACCTAATCTCAGAAATATAGACAGGTATATCTACATATTTCCTGTACCTACTAGCGTTGGGCCGACTTTAATTTGCTAATTATCCTCATTTTGTGGCTAGTTTTACACTAGGAATGCAGCCATTTTATTTTCCTCGGATAGGGACTAAGTATGAAAGAAGACTGGTATATCAAGACGTAAGCGTGAATATATTTAAAAATAGCGAGTAGAAAGCGGGAAATTAAATGAGAATATTTCCGAATAAATCATATCAATTAATAGATAATAAAGAATATATGTGGATAGCCATGATGGCCAACACCTTGAATATGTAAGAGAGAAAGATTGTTTACACTTGTTCCCGAGGTCGATTTATGAGCATCCTAAATATTATTTTAGTATATGACTCATCTATAAACGAAGAAAAAACTACTAAATTTTATCTGCTACTGGTTTACCGATGTGGCAGTGAATGCTATAAAAACTATCCAGAGATGAAGGCGAGACGGGAAGCAACATAAATCTAGTTCTACAGAAGGATTCTAAGAATACTGAACATATGAACAACGGTGAAGTTTTAGAGAAAATGGAAACACAGAAGACATTATTTAGAATAAATAAGGGACAATTGAAATTAATGAGGAAATACGACTTGGAGAAATCCACACTAATTGAATGGACAGAAATAACGTATGAACTACATAAGGAGCGTGCATAAGCGGTTAGCAGAATATGTTTAGTATACATACATACATATATATATATATATATATATATATATATATATATATATATATATATATATATATATGTATGTATGTATGTATGTATGTATGTGTGTGTGCGTGTGTGTGCGTGCGTTGTTATAACCTAGAGAAGGTCAGTGATTGAGTAATTACCAAAAAAGAGGTTGGAAATGAAATGGGAATCTTTATATCATCAACAAAATACAATACTCGCCCGCGGCGAGAAGTAGGTAAACCACTGCTTGTGGTGGACTACTGAGAGCATATTAGTACCACTTAGAGTATTGTCCAACGTATTTATGAGGATTGGGACATAGCCATTAATGTTCATTACTACTGTATATATATATATATATATATATATATATATATATATATATATATATATATTAAATACGTCAATGTCTGGTCCCTCCTCCCCTAATACTAAGTATTAAAACTCGATCATGTCTATCACACCACTCCTCACTACCGTCTCTGTTAAATTACATAAACTTAATACTACCCGTCAAAAGTGTAAATGTTCATTTCATTTTTCGTTTCACCTTTTGGAAGTGAAGTCCTTTAAAAGGGCTATGGTGAAATAAATTATTACATGGAACCTTAAATTGGTCTGTTTTTCTTTAAATTATTAGCTTTGAACTTACATTGAGCTCTCAGGATTTCATCCTCCCTGGGTCTACCTATACGGATTACCAAATGTTTCGTAATATATATATATATATATATATATATATATATATATATATATATATATATATATATATATATATATAAGACAAGGCTTACTTAGACTTTCGAGGGATATGAGATTATAAAGTGCTCTGTTCGCCTACGTCCTAACGGTACACGGCATATAAATAAAGTAGATACGTCTTATCACACAGAAGTCGGTTTTGCCCATCATACGGTTTCACATGGAGTTCGCGATTATTAGGATCTGGTTAATTTGTCAGACTTCTTAAAATTTTAGTGGGAGAATTTTGCATATGAATATAACCGTAGAGACCGGAGAGATTTTAAGTTTTCATGAGAAATAGAAAGATATGTTAGGATAAGTTGGAAGGGAAATAATCGAAATGAACAAATGGAAAGATGAGAAAGAAAACGCAGTCACATCGAAAATCCATACAATAAAATATACATTAAAAATATTCGCAACAGACAAAAGTCTATAATAATGTAAGCTCACCTCACTTCTAAATACGTACATACAGACATTTTAGCATGTCGGTTTGTATGTATGTCGAAGTCAATCTGACTCGACAGCGAAACAAAGTGAACACAAATCCGAAAATTCCCATTCGGTTACTGTATTTGTTCGTTCTCGTTTTTACACCTAAGCTGAAAGGATTCAGGTCGTTAGGAAAGTCAGTGTTGCCTCCATACATAATGTTCTCCGATGAGATAACGTTGGCAGGATTTAGGAATGTATTTGGAGAGAACGTTTCAGGCTATTTTGTAAGCTATCAAATATCGCTTCGTATTACACAGACTGCGCAATGACAATACAAATGTGTAAAGTTCACTTTGCTTCACAAGCGCCGTATTTAAGGATTTGATCGTGATCTGGAACTATATCGTGTTTGACTCTAATTCTGGAAAATGTGGCCTACATTCTCAATTCCACAATAATTTTTAGTCCATAAATATTCGGGCGATATTTTTCTACTTCTCCATCGAATTTTCTCTGAGATGCCCTCTGTGTGTAAATATATATATATATATATATATATATATATATATATATATATATATATATATATATATATATATATATATAAGACATTTTTATGTTTATACATTCTTTTTATAGATACAAATATTTTAAGTAACAGTATTAAACAACATTTATCGGCCTGAATGTCCGAGAAATTTTCATAGAAAATATTCGTCCTCCGACAGGAATCGAACCTGTATCCTATACGGAACCGTCATATAGCCTGATGAGCCTTTAACCGATTTTGGCCAACAAATCGGACGAATATTTTCTATGATTTTTTCTCGGACATTCAGGCCGGTAAATGTTGTTTCATACTGTTTATTATAAAACAGGGTACTTATAGACTTCTGAATTCATTTTTTTCTACCATCACATACATTTTTTAAAGCTTTACCCCCAACGCAAGGGGTTACAGAGGGTTTGGAGCGAGAGCAAATAGGAGTGTTAGAGGAAAGGATGTGGAGAAGGATAGAGGATAGATCAAGGCAACTGGAGATGTCGATTGACGTTACACTTGAATAGTTGGAGATCATAGTCATCAGGGAAACAGGAATGAGGAAAGGAGTTCCATAGGCGTGAGGTGCGAGATATGAAGCTATTGGAGTAGAAAAGACGTCTACATTTAACAGTTTCAACAGTGAAAGGGAGGGAACGGGATGCCAGCCTCGTAGGACGCTTGAATTCATGGAGCCTGGGAACAAGCGATATCAGCTGATCGGATCAATTACCATGGAAGTATTTATAAAAGAGACAGAGAGAGGCAACGGTGCGTCTGTGAGAGAGAGACTGCAGTCGAGAAGACAGATCAGGGCCAATTACATTGCATACCCGTCTCTGGATCTTATCAAGAACGTTGAAGCAAACAGAAGGGGCTCCAGAACATATATGGCAGCAAAACTCCATGCAAGGGCGGATGGTTGATTTGTAAATTTGGAGGATCGATCCAGGGGGGAAAAATTTCCTGAATCAATAAATATGATTGAAAGTTTTCTAGAAGCAGCCAAGCATTCCCAATCCAACACACTGCCTCTACCACCCTTCACAGCTAGGCTTGTATGGTTTGAAACATAAACACATCTTTTCCTTCTCCAAAGTTTGGCCTTTCGATCACTTTGGTAGAGATTAATTTTAGTCTCATCAGTCCATAAGACTTTCTTCCAGAATTATTTTCACTAATCTTTGTACTTCCTTGAAAATTCCAATCTAGGCTTCCAATTCTTTCTGCAGATGGATGGTTTGCATCGTTTGGTATGGCCTCTATATTTCTGATCTCGAAGTCTTCCGCAGTATGGCATTTGTTGGTGATGTCACTGGCTGTTTTTGGTCTTCCCTCACAGCCCTCACTATGTTTCTGTCATCAGATGCTGTTGTTGTACTTGGCCAACCTGTACTATATCTGTTGCTCAATATACCCGTAATTTCTTTCTTCTTCAGGACGTTACAAGTTGTTACGTTGGCTATGTCCAATATCTATCCAATGGCTCTGATAGGTTTTCCTTATTTTCTCACCTTCAAAATGGCTTGAGTTTCTCCCATAGACAACTCTCTCACCTTCATGTTGGTTTACCCTTTTTAAAAAAAGAAACGCAGTCTTTAGAGGTGAAACCCAAGCCTAAACCAAGAATAATCATTCAGAACAACTTAATATTCAAACAATCAATCTAAAAGGCAACACCTGGACAACAAGTAACACCTGTCAGTTCCAATAAGTTTGCTCACTTTAAAAATTGGTGGGTTCAAACAAAAAGTGGTTTGTCGTAAGCTGTTCAGCAAACTTAAATGTAAATATTAGGAAATAAAAGCTGAAATTCTGAACTCTTTTCTTATATTCATCTTTTGATCTTAAATCCAAATATCTTCAGTGAGTAACATAAACAATTGAATTGTATTTGGCGTTCCAATACTTATGAAGGAGGACTGTACATTTGAATTTTTGATGTTGTTGAAAGCTCTAAAGTAATGTACATTCTGTTTACTTTGTGTTTCCAAAGATTCAATGAAGATTACTGTTCACTGGAATGTACAGGTTTCATTATCTTCAAGCAATATTGAACCATTACTCTTAAAATGCAGTTGTATACAGCTGAGAGTTTAAAATAATTCTTAATGAATTTGACACCATGCATGACATTCATATATACATTTAGACATTACTATGCATGACATACATACAGGGTGAGAATAAATCTGTCCAAGTTTTAACTTGTTTTTAATTGACCAATTAGGTAATGACACGTTATTTATTTGTAATGCAACTGTGTATAAGATGGGGTTTATTTTGATAAATCATTCTCTGGGAAATATGTCCAAGTTTAGCTTAGAACCTCGAGTGGAACTTGTTATGCTCTATTATTCTAATCTTGAGAGTGCAGTAGCAACGATGAAAGCTTATAAATCAAGGAACAATTTAATACATGATCGTTTTTCTCAGTCAATCGCCTTATAGAAAAGTTTGAAACCACATGACATTGCATGATATACCTTTAAACTGAAAACTGATAATTTGCTTCAAAATGTTTGCTTACTTTGTGTGATAATGGTTTTAAAACTTGCGTTAATTTATTTATAACCGGAATATAAGCTAATTAAGATCATGACTCAAGTTTCCAGGTTAACATATTCTCGCAATTTGCGGTGTTAGGTAATACTAACCATAATGCAGGCTATACTATGTTCAGTTTCGTTACATCTTTTCTACATTTGTTATCAGAGATCCATATACCGAGGTATTTAAAGAATGCTTCAAAGCGCAGTTCCTTCCACACATTTAATACGTTGATTCATTAAACTCAGCAGTTGAGATATGGGCAATGATGAAAAACTGTTTGAAGACATTTATGTCTGTGTAAAATACAAAGTGCATTAGGTATTTGTGAAAAGAATTTTTTAAAATCATGAGTTTAATTTCAACTAAATATACTTTTTTCTGAACACCATTGTGGATGCTTCGGCGAAGGAAATAAAAAAGCGGGATACAAAGTTTTTAAGATAAAAAAAAAAACAGTTTTAGTTTTCTTCAGTGTACAAAAGAAAAATTTGGGGACCGAAGACTTAAAAAATAAACACGGAAATCAAACAGCAACTGACAAAAATATGTTTCTGAATCGGAAGACTCACGCATTCTTCCGGTTAACAAATTAAACCTTTGAAAATGAATATTTAAAATTTTTCAACCAAAGGTCATGTTACCACCGATAATAATAAAACGTGTTTCGTGATCTCTTTGAAGAGTATGTAAGCGAAGTCTCTCGATCAGACAAGCGGTAAAGAGAATGGGCAGCCAAATGCTGCAACATATTCACGACACCACGGCTTCAAAGATATACCATTACTCATTCAGTTGTCTTCCTCACCAAACTACGCGACGCTTACACTCTTCCTCATCAAGCTACAAAACACACTTTCTGCCTCACTTTCTCTCTTGTCTCTTTTTTCTCACACATACATGCATAGAAATCACGTTTCTTTTCATCTTAACAATAACTACAAAGAAGGGCTATAAGAAGACTCATACACGCTGCAAAAAAATGTAGTTGTACAAAACACGAACAAAATATATGTTTATATTTAAAAACCTTACACGCCTTTTTTTATTGTAGGTTGATTCAAATCCGAAAGAAAGTAGTACTCGTTAGTTATACATTTTCAGGAATCTTGATCTCCTGCAACATGTCTAGGCTGTTATTGATGAGAAATCATGAAGATAAATGAAGATAATCGCCAATCTCTGTATCAAAGTCAACAATTATATGTTTGATGCATGAAGACATCAGTTACAAATATTATTTTAGGGGGAAGCACAGTTCATGCCTAGTTGTCCCAGATGTAATCATTTGCTAAAAAAAACAGAACTAGAGCACCAACTTTCACTATTCCTTCTCAGATGAGAAAAACTTGGGCATCAAACATGAAAATCTATACAGGAGTAATGGTTTTAGATGAACCGAAGTCCCCTCTGTTATGCAAAGTAAGTTCCTGTCATCTTATATTGTACTGCGGCTGGTCATGAGCATTGGTAGTCATTTCTCTTTTATTTTTCGGCAAAGCATTAGAGTAAATGCCATCATATATATCGATAGACTAGGAAGCGTTATCGAGGAAATAGCTCCCGTGAGATCGTATGCGTACCAACAAGACTCCACTCCATTTCACACTTTGTAAAGACCGCGAAATGTTTAGTCGACTGAATTAAAACCCTTAAAACATCGCCTTATAGCACTGGCTATTTAAAACCTATAGACAATTACATAATACCAAGGCCTTGCTGAAGCCTGATGTCGGAGAGAATCATAGTCAACATGAATAACGAACATCTGTTCAACGCATGTTATCTTTTTACAAGATATTTTGAGGTTGTAATTGAAGCTGATTTACTTATATTGAATATAATTATGTTATTTGCACGAAAGAAAAGATGCATTCAATTCTGCAAAAATGTATTGCGTTCTTTAATAATATGATTGCCTCAAAGTGTCGCTGCTGAGTTTGAACATAGATCACCAGTGAGCAAACACAGGCGATCCTTTTATTGAATTAAGTAGACCACGTGAGGACCGTAGAGGAAAGGCGTATATAGGAAGTCGCGTGACGTCTAATGGATCGCATTTCTATTCTTTCCTTTATTACTATTCGGATCCTCATTTCTACTCTATCCTCTATTACTATACGGACACTATACTCTACACTATTCACTATACTAATTCTCTTTTCGGATCAGTATTCGGTGGTTACTATTCGAACGAGTATTATCAAGCAAGTATATTAGCGCGAACGCTAGTCGAAGGTGTCTGACACCAGTAATGTCCACCGGCGTTATTGTAGTTGTATTTGCGATTATAGTCTCTACTAGAAGAAGGATTGCGAAAGTGACAGCGAGTATTCATTGACATCACGAAGGTGGCAACGATAGTCCGTTGACATCACAAAATATGCTTGTTAGGATTAAGCACAACACACTATGAAATTGATCTACTAAAAATGTTTGTTTTCATACAGTTTGTAGCATCGTAATGATTATTATTGTATAGTATATTTAGTATTTATTTTCTAAATTGAATGCAATGTTCTAACGGAGTACTTAAATATAAACAGGACATGATACCCAACGACTCATGAAGCCGCGGCACTAAAAAATTACCAATGTAACAAAATGATTATCTTTAAACACAGTCTATTAGCCCATAAATATTATTTGATTATAGATTATGAAGGCGAAACTGTTCAGAAGAACATGAACAATTTATTCCAGTTCCAATTTTCCCTGGAAACAAGATTATGTTGCAAACCGTAGTAAATTAAATAAAACAATCATAAACAAAGAAAAGTTTATGATCTTCAATGATTCTTGCATGCATAAAAAGCTGCTTTCCCAGAACACCCAACAAACATACAAAAATACCTCCCACATATATCTTAAAGTAATAACACCCACATAATGATAAGACATTAACTAGATGAAGACATCATTGCCACAAATTTCTTACCATTATGACAGGCTAATTTGGGGCGCTATTTAGTACGCAACCTGTATATATGTATATTTCTCCAAACGCTATATAATGGTTACTTCGTATCTGAAGGAGACGCCACTTTTTGTTTTTTAAACAATGTACTTTACGTCTCTTGGACTGCGCCTACGAGAAATCAGTTAGAAAAGATTTTATCTTCACTGGGAATTGTGTTTCCCTTAGAAGGGGAAAACAACCGTTTGGCCCGGCACGGTTTACAACTGGATCAAGAAGAATTATCACTGCAAGCAACATTCTATTTTCCCTTTTTAATGAAAGCTTATCATCTTTACTTAGAAAGCTTCATATTTTCTCAGTTTCGTATTTGAAACCTAAACAATATAAAACCTAAGATATAGAGAGATACATACATTTTAAAACGTAAATATATACAGACATATACATAACATAAATACACACACACACACACACACACACACACATATATATATATATATATATATATATATATATATGTATATATATATGTGTGTGTGTGTGTGTGTGTGTGTGTGTGTGTGTGTGTGTGTGTGTGTGTGTATGTCATTTATTTGGGGATTTAGGCTAATTTTATAGTAATTCGTCGAGCTTAGAATATTCTAATTAGTTATTCAGTGACTCTGGATAACTCTCTATACTTGGATGGGTATCGGTGAACGGAACTGAGTGAGTAGCGGCGCTATATCGACTCGTGTTTATGTCTTCTTTGTCACCGAGTCCCGTGGTACAGTTGGTATGACGTTCACGTTGTATCGAAGCGATCCGGCTTCGATTCTCGGTAGTGGAGGCGCACTGCTGATGAGTCCCAGCTATGACGAAATGGCCGTCCAGTGCTTTCTGCATTCTGTTGAGGATTCTAAACTCGACGAATTTCTATAATATATATATATATATATATATATATATATATATATATATATATATATATATATATATATATATATATATTATATATATATATATGTATGTGTGTGTGTGTGTGTGTGTTTCCCCTTAGAAATATTATAAAGAAATACACAAGGCCAGACGATCAGAAAAATAAAATTAATTATCTATTATAAAATCTAAAACACCTAATATAAAAAACAACTGACCTGCAAAACATAGATAATTTATGAATTTCCATGCCCCTTAAGTAACTGCGTTCATGATCACATCAAATTCATGAATAATTATATTGGACATACCACAACATGCCTATCTAGGCGACTCATATTACATCTCTTCCGACCATAGCTCAATTAGGACTCATTTAAATACACATGGAAATGTACCAACCTCCACCGCAGCATATTTGTAGCATTACGACCATAACAGCCTCATACACATGTAAAATCGGTTAAAATAATGGAACTATTAATAAGTCTGGTTTACAAAGAAATTTACTCAAGGAAAAAATAGGTGCTCTAACCTACTGTTTGGGTTCTGATTTCAGATATTAAATCCGTTTTCCCTCATCAATTCTAGCTGTTGAGATATAAATGTATACATATACATAAAATATATACATGTATATGTATTTAAGGTAGCCAGATGTGTCCTCTTGAGTCCATTCTTTTTTTTACATTTTTTTAATTTTTTTATTTTAGGAAATGTATCCTTTAAAAAACCTGATATGATTGCTGCTTTGGCGGCCAAGGCTCCGCCGTGTGGGCTCAGTAACATTGCGCTGAAATGAAATCCTCTACGGATTTGATGACCGGTACGCATAAAAGTAACAATATATATGATCAATGTTATCAATGCTATTTTCCCTAGTTTGTGATCTAATACTTATCTCCACAATGTATTCATGCACTTCAAAACACTGAGGTTGCATCAACAAGGCAAATTCATTGTGTTACCTGTGTGGGGTTTATACGACAGTTGCCCAGCGTCGAACAATTTCTCCCCTCCTGAGAACAGCTTACTTTTATTAATTTAACTGTCAAATTGTATATATGGACAAATCCTGGGCCCCACACATCTGTTATAAGCCCTGTTACAAAGGATCGACAAAATAATGGTTTCATGACAAGAAAAAAGTACAACTGGTTTCAATACTTCTCAAAAGAAAAGAAAATATACTAAGTTTCTTTCAGCTATGAGCGTTCATATTTTTCAATCCGATGATCTTTTTTGTATCTAAACCCCGGCGCATAAAAATCTAAATATCTTATTGTTATTAACTGAAATGTCGAATTAATAACGCATCCATTAATTGTTATATATATATATATATATATATATATATATATATATATATATATATATATATATATATGGTTGTACTCGTTTGGAAAAACATCGGATAGCTCAACTTGCAGTAGAACAAATCGGTAGCCAGTGAAAAATGGGGAATACAAAAAGGAAGAACCAAGAACATTAAAACAAGGCGAAAACAATCGGAGAGTGTTTAATCTCCAAGTCCCAAAAAAAACAAAACGAGTAAAAAGACAACAACGTAAATTGCTCAATACACTAAGTAGAAAAAAACCGAAGATAATCTTAAGGAGCCAGGTCAACCTACCTAGGTTTCACCTAAACGGATCTTCAGGGTACAGCTGTACCCTGAAGATCCGTTTAGGTGAAACCTTGGTAGGTTTGCCTTGCTCCTTAGGATTATATATATATATATATATATATATATATATATATATATATATATATATATATATGTGTGTGTGTGTGTGTGTGTGTGTGTGTGTGTGTATGTGTGTTTGATAATAATGAAATTGAATGTATCAGGGCTTTCGAACTAAGCAATCATAAAGTAAATTTAAAGTAATTGGAAAAACATAGATAAAAATGAACAGAAAAACCGTATGCGTAAAATTATGTGGACTAATTCACTTTTTAATCGTAATTTTCAAACGAGTATCGGTAGATTATTCCTAAATTTATTATATAATGATGTTAAGCATTCACAAAATCGACTATTACTGCGTTAATAACGTAGATACAATCATAGCCCTGCGTAATAATATTACATTAAACAAATATTTTTCGTACTAAGCCAACTGAAATATGCCTAAAAAAATGCAACTCCCGAAAAAATATGTTTGTCCCATAAACGGTCAATGTATGGCTGATAATATCTACCGAGCAAACTTACTTTCCGATAATAATGTTAAATTTTATTTTCGTTCCACTGTAAATTCTTCGCAATTTCGTTTTTACCACAAACGAATGACCTCAAATAATTTAAAATACAAATACAGCACTTCTGTTTCCAAATATGTCTGGCAAATAAAGAATGATGACTTATAACTATAAAGTAAATAAATGCATTTTATGTCTTGTTGGAAAATTTGTTATATTAACACACTTAAATAACCTTAACCTAAAAACCAAGAGAAATTGATGATTACATAGGTCTTGATCCAGATTATTTTTTGTAATTTTGTAATTTTTTATTTTTACTTGTAATTTTTACATTCTTAAATATTATTTTTTCAAATTTTTAACTTCTATTTTTATTTTTATTTTTAATTGTTAATTTTAATGAAAATTACGGTCTATTTTGAATATATATTCATATCTTCAATATCTGTCTATATTTCTGAGATGAAGTATTATTTACATTATTTACATTATTCGGACTATTGTCCTCATCATTGTCGTCGTATTTATTTATGTTTCTAATACCCACGAATTCATACACAGATGTCCTCAAGGACACACGGCACAGTGTGAGTTCAATACCCGGTTATTGGAGAACTTTCCGAAAGAAAAATTAATACACACACACACACACACACACACACACACACACACACACACACACACACACACACACACATATATATATATATATATATATATATATATATATATATATATATATATATATATATGTATATATATATAAATATAAAAGTGGACATGGAAGTCAGCACTTAGAGGCAACAGACTGTTTCATGCTAGTGCAATCGTGCGACAGTCTGTTTCATGCTAGTTACCTGACGATTGCACTAGCATGAAACAGACTGTCGCCTCTAAGTGCTGACTTCCATGTCCACTTTCATATTTACACACGCTCTATCTCTGATATTGAGCATTTTATCCCATAAATATAGCACACTTTAAGACTATATTTCTTCATATATATATATATATATATATATATATATATATATATATATATATATATATATATATATATATATATATATATAACAATGATCCAAACACTATTTCCGCATATCTGGAATCCTAACAGGGCCTACCACCTTGGTTCCGCAAAACATCCAATCTGTCGATCAGAGACTTTGCTGCCGGATGTAGTTTATCATCATACCCAGTATTATAGATAGATAGATAGATAGATAGATAGATAGATAGATAGATAGATAGATAGTAAACGGACTTAGATAGATAGATAGATAGATAGATAGATAGATAGATAGATAGATAGATAGATAGATAGATAGATATGAACAGACTTAGATAATGAACCGAATGCAATAGATAGATAGATAGATAGATAGATAGATAGATAGATAGATAGATAGATAGATAGATAGATAGATAGATAGATACTTGGATAGATAGATAGATAGATAGATAGATAGATAGATAGATAGATAGATAGATAGTTTATGTCTATTTAATCGCTAACGTACATTTTTAATAAGAAGCCTCGAATTTGACCAACAAATGAAAACACTTGTATTTTTTTGACAGTTGATAAATTATATGTGGATTTTTTTAAATGTAATTTGTAATTCAGTTCATCTACTCTGTGCTACTAAAAAATGAATTGCTCCAAAATGTGAAATCCTTATATGTTTTTCCAAATGAATATTGTTCCTCTCTTTGATCATACAAAGATTTCGATCAGTCACGTCCCATTTCATATGTCTCATACTCTCGAAATATAAATAAGATTTAGTATTAATTATCAATCTCTACATAATACATGTATCTTCTCATAGGCAAAGACGCTACCTTGTTCAATAGAATCACCTCATTATAGTTTAGCGGCATAAAGTTAATTCGGTCTTTTTCAGAACCTTGTCTTGTACTTACAAAAGTCTTTCTCTCGACACATTAGCCTTGCAGATTTAAACATGCATATTAGAATTAGATTTATTTCCCCTCTTTTTTTACATAACATATTTATCTTTTCATAAGAAACAAGGTTGCTTCGTTTCATATAATTAAATATTATAGATAATTAATGATAGACTTATCGATAATTATAAGAAATGTATACACGTAATTAATAATTCTACAGGATATGCTCGACCTTGACGTAACTCTTTTTTAGAACAGGTTGATTCAAATATCGATACAACTTAACCTTCTCATTCTACTCAAAGCAGAACTTAAGGAGTCAGATATTATTATACAAATTAATGTTTTCCAAGAAAATTTATATTAGCTAAGAGTTATTATAGATATTGATAAAATTTCGGGATATTTTTATATAATGAACATTGCATGTGAATATGAGCTTATAATTTCTGTGTACTTATTAAAAAATATTTATATAAACATTTTGTTGGTGAAAGATCTTATTTGGTTTGGTTTGGTTTGTATACTTTTGCAGCATATCAACTTCAATGGGTTATTTAATGCCGACAAGATTTTTATTGCTGGTAATATTTTTTTTTCAAATAGATAGATAGAGACAGAGGCAGAGAGAGAAGGGGGAGTGAGATTGAGGGAGAATGAGATAGAGGGTAGAGAGATGAAGCGAGAGATAAAGGGAGAGAGATGGAAAGAGAGATAGGGAGAGAGATAGGTAGATAGATAGACAGAGAGATAGATAGCGAGAGATATTGCTTTGGTTTAATTTGTTTTACGGCATATCAACCTAAATGAATTATTTAAAGCCGACAATTTTTTTGCTGGTAATATTTTTTTAAATAGATAGATAGATAGATAGAGAGAGGGAGAGAGAGAGAGAGAGAGAGGGTGTGAGAGTGAGATTGAGGGAGTGAGATAGAAGGGAGAGAGATGGAAAGAGAGATGAAGGGAGAGAGTTGGAGAGAGATAGGGAGAGAGATAGGTAGATAGATAGACAGATAGGGAGATAGCGAGAGAGATTGGTTTGGTTTGGTTTGTTTTACGGTATATCAACCTCAATGGTTTATTCAATGCTGACAAGATTTTTATTGCTGGTAATATATTTTCTTCAAAAAATGTATTTCTGGTAATATCTTTTTTCAAACATGTATTGCTGCTAATATTTTGTTTCAAAAATGTATTGCGGGAAATATTTTTTACAAAAATATATTGCTGGTAATAATGTATTGCTGATAAAAAAATTTCTTAAAAAATTCATTGCTGATAATAGATTTTACAAAAATGCATTGCTGGTATTAATACCTATTTTTACACTTTGAAAGCGTTCTGAACTCTGTTTGAGGGTTAACTCTTTACCCATAGATGCTCCTTAACAGGTGCCACCATTCCGGGTCAGGGTGGACCTGGGAACATCATAAATTAAGAGGTGCTTTCACCATCTCAAAACCTTCTGATCGGTTGCCTTGCTGTTGGATGTAGTTTATTGTCTTATCGAGGACGAGATCTTATTATGAAATATAAGAATTATTCATCATATTTTAAATAGACCTATATAATTTATATTTAATTCCAGTTATATAAAAATTGTTTACGATCGTAAAAAACTATCTTAAAAGAAAAATATAGCATTGTAACTTGGGAACGCAACGATGGCCAAGGAAATAATGTTTAACAGAGATCAAAGTACAACGATAATAAAAATTGAAAACATTGGTAAGATGAGAATAATAAAACTGTCTTCCAAAACAACAAAAAACCATTTGAGAAAAATTAAGAAGCTTATAAGCGTGAAAAGTAGGTTATGTTACCTTAAGGTATTTGAAAAAAGTTTGTGTTACGAATGCTAAGAAATATTTTGAAAATCTTGAAGGTTAACCCTTTGAATCCTAACCGCCACTTTACCGATGGTAGAGAAAAATGACATAATCTCCAGCCGCCGGTTGAACAATGATAGAGAAAAATGACTTAATGTCCAGCCACCGGTTGAAAGGTGGGTACAGATTTGTAACTATTTTTATATCTACCGTGAAGCATTACATGTCAATTATTTGCGAATTTTGACTCAGGAGTTCAGGCAAAAGGGTTAAAATTGTTCAGGAACGCAGGTCTCAAAGGGTGAAGAACATTGGCTAAAATCATGTAAGTAAACATACTAATACTAAACAATCAAGAGAAACTTGTCATTTGAAAGACTTACATGCAAACGGATTTCTTGTGTTTAGTCTTGGATAATAAATTTAGGAGTGGTTCAGGTCGAATCAAAGTCGAATAAAGCGAAACAATATATTCATGTCAGGTAGATTTTTTTTCACATACAACAAAACTAAATTGTGACTCATCTGCTAAAAGAGGACTCAGAGATACGACATCTACATATATTAATGCAATGGGACACTTATGATCCATTTTAAATACATTCATATAAAAATGAAAACGATATACAAACAACAAAATCCAGAATCAATATTTAATTCCCTCTGTCTTTTCTACAAGTACTTTTCACAGTAACTACCCCGAGGAGATATTTCGCTGGTTCTCAAACTGCATTAATTGAAGCCTGCTACTAGTTTGGCAGCTCGGTCCCACCCTTTCACTGTCGAAACAGCTAAATAATACCGCCTCTTCTACTCCAACAGCTTCTTCTCTCGCACCTCCCAACAGTGGGACTTTCTTCCTCCCACCTGCTTCCCTGATAGCTATAATCTTCAAATATTCAATTGTAATATCAATCGACATCTTCTGAGGCCTTGATCTTGATCTCCGGCCTTCTCTATATCCTTTCCTCAAACACGACTCGTTACCTTTGCTCCCTCTCTCTGAAACCCCATGCGGGCTCGCAGCACTCCAGCCTTGCTTGGTGTAAAATCCTTAAAAGAAAATTGCAAATAATTTTTAAATCGTTGTATAGACATGCCAAGTAAAAGATTGGAAGACTATGATGTTTACAGAATTTTCAACAGCACGTATTCACATGAATATTCTGTTATATGATATATTTTATTAATCAAATATTTGTGTTGCTTTCCATATATTTCGGTTTCCCTTATTAATAAAAGAAAATTTACTTACGTAATATAGCCTGACGTCTCTAAATAGATAATTATCAGTGTTATCAATAGGGATAAATAACATTAGCTGGATCTCCCATGATATATCGCTGTTACAAATATGAGTATGTAATGTAAATATGCCAACATGAGTTGTTTATTTTTATATACTGTGTTCACCCAATATAAAGTCGAAGTGCCACGTAAGGTAGATGTATGATTAGACCTGTGATGTGAGAATTGGACCTAACAGGAAAAAGTGAGTAGTAAAATATATATATATAGGGCGCGATGGATAAATTGTTGTATAAATGACGCAAAAAAAAAATTTAAAAAAAAAACACTGATATCTAATATTAACAGAGATATTTACCAAAATTACCCAAAAATGTCTTCAAATACTACAAAGTAAATTTATTCAACAAAATCGCCATTGGTTTCAACCAGGACCTCCAAACGACTTCGGAATCTCCTGTATCTCTCCTGCGAAGTCTCCTTGTTTAAGTTGGTGAATGCTGCCATAACCCTTGCCTTCAGTTCATCATTGGTATTACAAGGAGATTTTTTATTCTCTCACACAACTGCGCTCCACAAATAAAGGAGGCTGTATTCTGGGGAGTAAACTGACCAGGGGTGATGTAGTCGCAGAAATTGTCTGACAGCCATGACTGGGTTCTCCTGCTTGTGTGGCATGGTGCAGAATCCTGTTGCCAGACATAGCGTCTACTAGCAGTCACTCGACCCAGGGCAGCACTATCTCCTCAAGTCACGTGAGCACCATAACGCAATTCACTCTTTCAGAAACATCAAGTCACGTGATGTAGGCCTCCGTGTTGAGTCTGACGGCCTGTGCCAAGATGAATAGAGTCATGATATCACTAGTGCTCACTCCAAACACCATGATGTTGACTGGATATATCATCCACCTATTCCCGAATCCTCTGCACTGTCGTCAGATTGGCACCCAAACACACTGTTTGTATTCGAATTGTGGTGCGAATGCCAAGCAGTACGGCATGCCGTTTCCAAATTTCTGAAAGAGTGAATTGCGTTATGGGGCTCTGCTTATCACAGATTCTTCCCAAAAGACTCTATACTGAGTAGTCGACAAAATAAAAAACAAGCAACGCGCATGCGCGAAATTAAAATATAAAATGGTGACAGTTTATCCATCGGACCCTGTATATAATTATGTCTTGTAAATATATCATCATCAGTCGATTATTTTAATATATAATGTTCACCCAATGCAATATTCAATAACCACTCAAAGTAGAGGTGTCATATTAACATGTGATGTGTGTGGTATGAACTTATCAGGAGGAAGATATTAGTAAAATATAATTATATTATATCATGTGAATATATCAACATCAGACGTATAATAACAACGTGTAATATAAACCTGAGATGAGCAAGGTGGATGTACAAAATTGAGAGCATTCGGCTGATGCATAACGATTGGCTTAAAACGTTTATCATTGTCGTGTTCAAAATGGCGGCCGTTTCACTAAGTAGCAGACAAAATATGTCTTTCTGGAATGCTGGATTTATCAAGGGAATACGTAGACGATGAGGATGATTCAACCCTGTAACATAGTAGGGTGTGTCTTGGCTGTAAATGTCTCGAATGATGGCACTAAAGATTGGAGCTGCTCTGAACATTCGCCATGGAAGTAGCGATAGTTTAACGAGAGGCTTGAGACGTCGCGTTTCTGCTAAAACGAGTTGTAGTTTGTTAAGTAAGTATCCTCAGCAAAGCAGCGTATTCTCTGGAAAGCGAGGAGTCGGCTGCTACAGCCTTGAATTATAAAATATCACACAATGTAGAAAAAGTAAAACTATCTCTCCCTTCCCTTGTCAATCAAATTATTGAATTTATATTGTATAAGTCCTTATTTATAAATATCATTAGATTTCGTGCTTGTAAAAATCGAATAATGATCCACTGCATGTTAACAAGTAGATACGATATTAATTGAAAAATGAGTAATAATTTTCGACAGCCGAAGATTATAACAACAGAAATATTGTGGCTATGACAATGTATGCTTAAATGGTATTCTGAATTAATAATATCAGAAAATATAAAAAAACATAAATGAAAAATAGATATGTCTGTATTTCTGAGATGAGCTATTGTAATTATTTACATTGTTCGGACAGGTTGCCTAATTTTATTGTCATATTCACCACCTTTTAAAGTGATTGGCATTTCGAACTGAACCCTTTATTTCGTCCACAGGTAAGATCGTTTTATTTATTTATTTATTTACTTTTTAACTTTTAAGTTTTCTTTCACCAATGCAGTAGCCAGAGATTGAACTCACAGAGGTCAAGTCATTGGCTCCAACCAACGCTTTAATTCAATGAGGCCGAAATGTTTACGAATTTTTGTGACTTAAAAAATGAATGTCTCAGTAACTGATTTTTTAAACTAGAGCTCATATTGCAATTTTGTTGATATTGCTTCTCTCTAGCACCCCGTATTACTAGGTCCCATATTGTATTCATTTCTATGCTTGGTCGGCTCAGGAGATTTTTGTGGCCTCGCATATGTGCCGATTCCTTATGTTTTCGTATTTTCCAGTGATGTTCTCTATCTATTATTTCAACCTCAGTTCACATGGGGCCAGTGATCTCCCTTTTCCTTCCATATGTGGTCAGCTACTCCAGATTTTTCTATTTCTCTCCGTGTTACTGGTTTACGATGTTCTTATCTTAAGCGAGTGGCATGTTTCTCCTTTATATTTCTTACCACAGCTGCACGGGATGGCGTACACACAGTTCTTAGACATGTACTCCTCTTGTGGGGCTCTTACTCAGAAGAGGTTTATGCGATGTGTCGAACCCTGCTTGAATCTCGTCCTTAAAAAATATATAAAATTTAAAATAATTATAATAATAATCATTTTATCAGAAACGAAAATAAGGGACATATTTATATAGCTTAATGTTAATGAACAAGCATTATTTGATTGACGAAAAATAGATTTTTGTATTAGAAACTGTTTCACCGTTCCTATCCGTAGAAATTGTTCCTAGCTTTGCCATGTCATTCAAATATTTCACTGAATGCTATATTTTGGGGGATAAGTATAGAATTTATCTTGGCTTTCCTTTGTTCGTATTACAATAAACTGAAACTGATCATTCATCAGCTTAAATCAACAATGAAGTCAGCAGGTTTCCGGGGACGCAGTTTTCAAATAGAGTTTCCGATGTCACGGCTCAGATTTCAATTCTTGAGGGATGAGATTTCGCTGAGATGAACATGCGTTTTTCTTTGAAGAAAAACATATTTAAAAAAAAGGAGGAGTTATGTTATTGTGGAATCTTATATTTGTTCATTTTGGAAAGATAAAATAAATAAGGACTCGTATATCAACACATTATATTCTGATATTTGATTTTTTTTAATTATTCGCCGGTTTTCTTTTTCAGATGCCGATGTTTTCTTAATATTTTAACAGAGCGATGAAGACGTATAGGAGGTCCTTTTTTGAAAAACGTAGAAAAATGGTCAGATTGTTCCAGGAATAATTTCATTAAATTGAACTGATTAAACTACAGTCTTACTTATATGCATACCTTCCAAAGTTACATATATGGATTGATTTATTCATGTTTGTTTGTCTTGCTGAAATTGAAGTAAAAAATTCAATTCATATTAATATCTCAGCGGCAAATATTTTTAGCCACCGATATATAAAAGTAGCCTCATAATTATATATTATATGTAGTATACATACACAGACAAATACACACTCACGCACGTACACACATGTTATATGACACGCGTATTGTCATATATATATATATATAGGTTTGCTCTACGTTTGTATCGAGCTCTTTAGTTAGTTGTTTACTCGTATCGGGGTTTTTTCTTTGGGCCTTGAACCTGTATCTGTGCGATTATTTTCGACAGACTTTCATGTTCCTGGCTCTTTCTTTTTTAAAACCTTTTTTTCCCTTCGAGATTGATTTGGCTATTGTTAAATCAAGAGTTCGAAGATTTTTCGACACGAGTATAGTTACATATATATATATATATATATATATATATATATATATATATATATATATATATATATATATATAGTGTGTGTGTGTGTGTGTGTGTGTATAATTTTATTATTTATTTTAGGATATTTAAACAAAAACATGTTAAAACTCGCTACACGAAGACAACCATCAAACATGCTCTCATCTATAGAATATAGGATTAGCAACCAATCATCTGACAAAGCTGTGTTTTTATAAATATAGCGGTGTTAGTAATACTGCTTGAAAAATAGTGATCACCAGTAAGCTGAAAACATGTATAGAAAATATGATAACACTGATCATAAAAGAAATAGGAATAGGAAAGTCATATGATACAAAGCCACATTTAATCAACTGGTTAATACTGAGTTAGGTCTGAAGTTCCTCCATTTAACTGGTAAACATTTCCCTAAAAGTAACCCTCTTAGTTAACAGATACACACTAAAACTAAGTTATAGCTCCACTGCTAATCTTGAGAATATTATAAAGAAACACAATAATAAAATGATAATCCAATTTAAAAATTTGGTTAATAATGCATATTCCAAGAAAAATACTATTGATAATATTAATAAATTCAATTGCAAGAATTCTAACGAATGTCCATTATGAAACAAATCTTTAACAAACTCTCTTGTTAATCTAAGTACTGTTTCTACAATAGAGAACATGAAGTTGAAAAAAGATATTGGTAGTACTAAGAATTATTTTAAGAATATGTGGTACCAACATATCTTATCTTCACCAATCGTATATTACATTTCTGTCTAAATAATTCTAGAATTTAAAAGAAGCTAATAAAACTCCTAAGGTAAAATAGATTTTATTTTAAAAAGCCAAAATATTTACATCTTTAAAAAAACCTTGTTTTCTACGCGAACATGAAAAATGGGTAATTATCAGATTTTCTGATAAAAAACTCCTATTAAAACAAAGAAGTGAATTTACTGTAAGCATAGTCTACATTTACCTTACAATATGTTTAAACTTTGAATTGGATAATAATTTTTCTTATAGTAATAATCAGTAAATAAATTTCGGTGTAACTTATATTTTATTTGTAAGATTAATTTTCATTTATTATAGCTCTCTATTGATGTTTCTTTAGTATTATTAACATCTTACATTGATTAGTTAGTATTATTAACATTCTATATGGATGCTCTTTACTTAACAGTTGCATATTAATTCGCCAAAGTGGTTTTGTATTTAAGACCTGCTTCTTTTTTTGTCAAATGGTTAAGTTATTTCGCAGCTTCTTAAAGTGGTCTTTCATTTACCAACTACAAACTTTTACGTAGAAAACTGACCAAGCATATAACTATTTAGAATTTTGTTAAATTACCTCCCTACCTCTTTCGCTTATATTTCGTAGCAAAGTTAAACGCCAGACTTCTATATATCTTACGAAATAATGTAACCATTTGTATGTGTCCATAATAACGTTGTCGAGGATTTATATGCTGACAACTTCGTGTCATGACCTATATGAAAAAAGTTCTGTGAGTTTGAATTAAGCGTAGGTCACATTCGATTGGTTAATCACGGTAAAGCCTCAAACCTATTTTTCATTTTCTTCTTTTTTCGAAAAAGAGAAACAATTCTGCTTTTGAAAAATTAATCGTTTAATCGCCAGTAGTTTAGTATCTACACATTTGTAGTGAATGAAAAATAATTGCCACTGTGTAGCGATTTTTAACATTTTCCTTTTAATATCCTAAAATTAATAATATTTAGTTTTAGTCTGTATTGAGCCCACTTTTAAATTAAATGTTGTGGACAGTGGAAGTATTCTCCGTTTCTTATCATTATATATATATATATATATATATATATATATATATATATATATATATATATATATATATATATGATATAAATTATTAGGAGGATTTGATAATTAAGTAATTCATCGAGTCTGAAACCTCAACAGAAAGCACTGAACGGCCGTTCCGTCCTATAATTGGGACTCATCAGCAGTGCGCATCCACTACCGAGAATTGATACCTGGACAGTTAGGAAAACGTCATAACAACTGTTTAACGAGCCTCAGTGACGAAGAGGTAGCAATTCAGACTCAATGTAGCGTTTACCTACTTGTCCGGGTTTCAATTCTCGGTAGTGGATGCGCACTGCTGATGAGTCCCAAATATAAGACGAAACGGCTGTCCAGTTTCAGACTCAATGAACTATTTAATTATATATATATATATATATATATGTATATATATATATATATATATATATATATATATATATATATATATATATATATATATATATGAAGAAACAGTCTTAGGATGTGCTATATTTATGGGATAACGTCCTCAATATCTGAGATAATGCGTGTGTAAATATAAAAGTGAACATAAAAGTCAAAACTTAGAGGGACAGTCTGTTTCATGCTAGATGTAATCGTCAGTCTGCTTAATGCTAGATGCAATCATGGCCTGACGATTGCATCTAGCATGAAACAGACTGTCGCCTCTAGGTTTTTACTTCTATGTTCCCTTTTATATATATATATATATATATATATATATATATATATATATATATATATATATATATATATATATATATTCTCCGATAATGTGGAGACAAGATAAATAAAAAGAAACGAGAGCAAAAACTATTATTGGCTGACGCGTTTAGACCTCTGACGGGCGTTATCAAGGCAACGTAGGATTTATTTTCTTGTATATGTTTATATACAAAGGTTTATCAAACCATTTAAATTTAACATCGTTCCTGAATGTTCATCAGTTTTCACGGCTATTTATATATACGGGTCAGTGGTGCATTGTGGGTAGTCTATTTTGGCGATTATTTTACCGGAAGTCGTTTATTTGTATATTTATTTATTTGGGTTATTTTGCTTGTTATTATTTATTTTTTATTTTTATTTTTTATTTTTATTTCTTATCCTATATTTTTATTTATTTTTCATTTTTATCGGTGTTTTTATGAACGTTGTAAAAATTTGTTTATATATCTTATTTAATAGTTTTGTTTTTCTTTGGGATGATAAAGCTATTTGTTCAATTTTGGGGTTGATTGTTGTAGTTTGTTCTAACTATTGTTTTGGCGAGAAAAGTTTTTAATTTGTTCATTACTTCATGTATTTATTTGGATTGATTATCTTTATTTGTTTATTTGTTTTTTCTAATGGCTAGTTTATCGGTATCAGTTGTTAGTTTATTTATATATTTGGATGTATTTAGATCAATTTATTTTAATTGTTCTTATTTATTTCTTATACTGTATATTTTGTCTTTGGTTTTCAATTTTTAAGTAACGTAGTATATTTGTTTTTATTTTTATTTTTATTCATTTTTTTATCGTTATATAACAGTTATAGCTATTTATTTCGTCGGATTTTTGGTTTGATTTTTATATTTTTTCTAATATTTTGGTCCTATGGCTTTGCTAATTTGTTTATTATTTACTTTATTTATTCATTTTGTTTCTTCTCTTTCTATTTCATCTATTCGAACAGGTGTGATTTGCAATTGTTCGGATTAATTTATTTTGCTTATTTTATTGTCATTTTGTTTATTTATGTATTTATTTACTTATTTTTTCCTTTTTCGATTTTTAAGTAACGTAGTAAGAATTTGATTTCATGTCTACATTTTGAGATCTTTTATTTAATAATTTATTTTGGTCTGGGAAGGTAATGATTGCTATTTTTCCTCCAAGCAAATTTTTGATTGGTTGTTGTAGGCTGATGATCTTTTACTTATTTTCTAAGATATTTTCGGTGTGATGTGCTTTTTGTTTTTTAATTTCCCAGATATACTTAGAAAGCATTGTGATGTTCGCATATTTACTGTTTGTGAAAGATGTTTTGTGTACAAAATGTCTTTGATTCCAGAGTCCTTCAGTTACTCCTATGTATACTTTTTTCTTTCTTTTCTGTTGATTTTATCGTGGCTTGGCATATTAGGTTGTTTTGTAAACAATTATTATATTATATTATATTATATTATATCATATACATATATATAATTATTATATTATATTATATAATATTTTGCGCCGTTCTGAATTGAGTCTCAAGTACAAAAAGAGAAAAATGTTGGTTCGCTCCTATACGAACCTACGAAGAGGAACTGACGAACAACACACTCAAGATTAACAATTATAGATATATTTCATATAACTGAATCCAAAATGCAAAATGTGGGGAAATTATCGACCAATTGGTGTACAATTAATAAAAGAAACACTTAACTGATGTAGAACGTCAGCAAACGTTTTTACTTCAGGAATTTCGAGATCGAAGTTTCGTAAAGACAAATCTTCTGTAGTGTGTAGAATGTTCATTTTTTTCAAAGTCGGTTGATCTTTCTTCGCAAAGGTGAGATATAGGATTCTGAAATAATATTTCTGTTCCGTTTCCCCGTGTTTAATTGGATTGCATCCAAGATGTAAGTACAATGATTTATTTGTATTTTTTTTGTATATGATTTTCTCTTATGCCTTATCCTTTAAATAATCAAATAAACCCAAGATCATAATGACGAAATATCCTTATTCCCTACTCAACAATTAATTCAATAGACTGAGCATGTTATTTAAATTACATAACACGTAAATTAATCCTAAATTAAAATAATAATTTGCAGTAAAAACATTCAAGAACGTCAATTACTCACATTCGTATATTTGACATTGAATTGTGGCATTCCGCGTCCGGCATAGCTTACCTGACTTTTTCAGCTAACCTGACCATTATTTAAGAGCCTTTTTAAACTTAAAAAAAAATTAAAAACCAATAACATTTTTGCTTTTGCATATAAATACTTGTTACACAATTTATAAATTCTCTCAGGGGACAAATCGCGTCGACTAAATGTGTTTTCCGTTTGTCTATTTTCATATTTTATCCTTTTCCACATATAATCTATCTGAAATGTTTACACACTCACATACACACTCTCACACACACGCACACACACATATATATATACACAAACACACACACATATATATATGCACACACACACATATATATATACACAAACATATATATATATATATATATATACACACACACATATATATATATACACAAACACACACACATATATACACACATATACACACGCACGCACGCACACACACACACACACAGACACACACACACACACACACACACATATATATATATATATATATATATATATATATATATATATATATATATATATATTGCTTGCTACACTTGCTATTGTTATCATGAAGGTTTTTTTTCTGATATACGTGAAGCGAGTATTGCTTTCTTGCGTAGTCTTGCCAATTCCTTTTATGGTTGTTCATCGATATCATAAGTTTTTCATAATCCCACTCCCTGTGATTCCATCACCAAGTAACCTTACAATATGAGGTTTCTCTTTACCAGAGAAAAATTGCTTTATAAACATGATATTAAATAGTAGGTGTAGATCTTTAAATGTAAAATGATATAAATCAATCGAGGTTTTTTAATAATATCTTGCAGCAAGTATATAATTTATGATAATATTTCTAATATATCCTGAGTAATTACAAGCAGAAAGGGACGTAAAATATTTATACATATGCGTATGGATTATTTATAACAAATTATGTGTAGGGATAAGAAAATTGAACACAAAATAGGCTGACTTCAATGTACTTTTTCTCTACACCAAAGATCGCTACAAAAATACAAATCATTAACATGAAAACTCGAGTCATGTTCTTAAATAGCCTCTTTAGATCGAGAATTTCATTAGTATTGGGGGGTCTTCCCTTTGCACACAAATGGACTCACCCAAGGTATACATATACTACTACCAGTGAATACCCGAACATTCAAGTAAGAGTCGAGACAGAACGACAGAAATGTAGTAGAATTCAGTAGTAGTAGAGTAAGTCACACACAGAGACGGCGGCAAGCGTCACAGTTAGCGAGCACGTAGACTCAGTAAGGAGGCATACCGCGATACTTCAATACCAAGAGTGTATATATATTAGTACTACTAACCCCCATTCCTGGATCTACTAACCCGTATTACCAGTTTGTATCATTACGTTAATACATTTATTTTCCTTATCCATTCCTGGCGTTTGTTATTCATTGATATCGGATTCATCCCGGAATCCACAACAATTAGGATGTGATGCACGGAGTCAAACCTATTCAAAAATATTTAGTCTGTCAGCTGTATACAAATGCTTCTTCAGATACATTGATCATAGCAGGTGAAGGCTATGGGTATTGGGTAATACCTTACGGACTGGCGCTACAGAATTACAAAAAAAAATACAGTACCAAATAACAGATACCACATCACTTGAGAACTACCAAGAGCAGCAAGAAATAAAATGGATAGTACATGTAACCCGAAGAGAAAATAATAATAGAATCATGATGTTAACATTCCACACTACTTCAGATAATAGGTTAGGAAGAGATCCCCAATAATTCTTGAAAATGCGGTAACAGCTGATGGACTTGGCAAACTTATTTTCCTGAACAAATGTTTGGAAAGAAAGTTTATAAAAATTTCATCCGCTAGATCAGTGAATGCTGAATTCACCTGCTTTCATCTTCTAGATCAGTGAATGTTGAATTTTTACGAACAAGGAAACGGTTAATATTACATTTACCATCATATAAATATAAGTATAATTAATATATAATTATAATAATAATAAGGTTTAATTAATACCAGTCTTATTGGGAAAACATTAATTTGCATAATAAATTCTTACCTGCTTTGTGTCAATGTCATTGTTTATATATATATATGTGTGTGTGTGTGTGTCTGTGTGTGTTTGTGCGTGCGTATGCGTGTTTGTCCGAGGATAAAACATCACGCACGCAGATATTACTCAACTCCTATAATTTTTTATTTTAAAAGTATTATTTATTGGAAGTTAAAGAATTATTTACTGAATCATGGCGGAAAATACCTGCACAGTTTATTTTTTTCTGCTCAGATATAAACGACATTTAACCATTTGCAAGAAAATACCTAAATATTTAAGTTCCAAATTAATAGCAATATTGAGAAGTTCAATTTGTTTTGATGGGTAAATAGAAATATTTTGTGATAGAAATATCATGCATATAGACAGTGCCAACATTTGCTGAAATGTTTTCATTTGTTTATTGTTAATTCGGAAAACATCAAATATGTATACCGCGTGTTTGTGTCCAATACGCAAGAAATAACAAATATATAGTGCACAATAATGCTAAGTCATCTTTTAAACTGCAAAATAATGTTTCTAACATAGTCACCGATATCTTCCATTTTTTTCACCAGCACCGTATAAAATCCAACATGCCTCATTCAGAAAAAAAATCTGCATCTGTGAAGGTGATATATTTTCAAACACATCGCGGTCGGCACTGCATTACTGCTGTTTGATTTCCGTAAATATTCATCAAGCGTCAATCGAAGCAAAATTCCCACATTCTATCAGATACCTCTATGATATACACATTTTCATATCAGACGGAATTTTGCCACAGTGCGGTTCAGCAAGGATAATGTTTCAACCTCTTAATGGTAGAGCAAGATCTTTGCATGTGTGTTTCATATTTCTTAAGATCGATCTCACTTAACCGAATAGAACATTACTTAGCATTTATTTTATAACATAAAGGAGTCGCATTTATAGCAAAACTGATACGTTTCTGTTTGCAATGGCGTTTCTTCCAAGGAGCAGAATATCCTCTTCGCACACACTGGAATAAAACAGACATTTTTTCCCAAAGTCTACTTTGAATTATATATATATATATATATATATTTATATATATATATATATATATATATATGTAAGTATAAAGTATATATACATATATGTGTGTGTGTCTGTGGTTAAAAATATATAAATTATATATATATATATATATACATATATATATATATATATATAAATATATATATAAAATATGATATATTTTATATATATATATATATACATATATATGTATATAAAATATGAAATTATATATATATATATATATATATATATATATATATATATATATATATATATATATATATATATAAGTATATATTACATGAATCATTCATACAAAAAGCAGATATTGAAGTTAATCACTATCTGCTTTTGGTACGAATGATTCATGTAATGTAAATTGAACTGAACCACATACTTGATAAGTATATATATATACATATATATATATATATATATATATATATATATATATATATATATATATATATATATTATGTAATAATATATATATATATATATATATACACACACATATAGTAAATATGTGTGTGTGTGTGATTTGGATAAATACAGCTTTAAATATACGTCGATAATTAATGTCATCTTTTTTTTCTCTCATTATATTACATGGAATCAGCGCAAGTATCATCTCGCGCATCTGAAGATCGATAACTGATTACTTTTGTCTTCCCGTTGTCGAAAAAACCGTATACTTGTTATTGACTAGCCTGTATTTGTGTAAGCATTAAACCTCTTTATGCTCTTCTGTTGACGGCCATATATCTTGTGGCAAACTGAAATGAACCTATGTACGGTATCCTATGTAACATAATCATGAACGCGATATCAAGTTATGGACATTTTACGTAATCTGCAGGCGGAATCTTGCAAACAATCAAATTTAGGATACACTTCTATAATCCAATTTTTGTCACATACATTATACGAAAAGAAAATCAAAGCTATTTATTTTTATCTATTGGAAGTGTTATATATCAAAATGTTTCTAGTAAGATGCATATGAATTACATAAGACATTCAATAAATAAATAGATGAAAAAAACGCTTATAATCACATTTCTACATTGTTGTCAATATGTCAACATTGTGTTTTTATTTTTATTATTATTATTATTATTATTATTATTATTATTATTATTATTATTATTATTTTTATTTCCTTTGATATCTGGCGTTTACACATTTCTTTCCGGGTCCCGCCCAGGAACCTAAGGTTAGAAATGGTATCATGGCACTTTCCACTGAAAAAAAAACAAATAATAATTACATAGATAAAGCCCTTCGTCAAATGTGGGCTGTACTTGTTAGAATAATTTTTTGTATCTCTTTGAGGTATGGACTTCCAGGAATCCCTTCAATTAATCTACTGGAATCTTTTCCAACCAATCCTAGGGCTCCGACTACAACAGGATATTTATCACAGAATCTGCATTTTGGGCTAACACAATATTTTAGTATATGTGCTTGATAATCTCTAGTTAACAAGCATTGGTCCTGTGCAGCAAGGATAAAAGTCCCAGTTTCAGCTTTCAACCCTGCACTACGTAGCCACTGATGTGTACGGTTTTTGTCTACGTCAGCTTGTTTGGTACGGGCAGAGTATTGGCCATGAAGCGGTTTATCTTGCCATTGTTTCTGTATCTGGTCGGTTACATCTGTCTTTGCTTTCTTTTTATCATTATTATTATTATTATTATTATTATTATTATTATTATTATTATTATTATTATTATTATTTGTATCATTTACATGTGATATCCATCTTAGTTGTTGATATAGTTATATATAGTTATATGTTGTAGTTTTTGTTATTGTAGTTTTGTATTATGTCGTTGTTGTTGTTCTTGTTGCTGTTGTTTTTGAGAGAACTGTATACAAAAAACAAGCTGACAGTGGGCCTTAAATACAGGAAACCAGATATACCGATCATGACATTCAGTCACAAAGAAGTATACAAAGCTCATGTCTCACAGCCAAATGTGCGTATTTGGTGCTATTTTTGATAAAATCAGTCCATATTCAATTATGTATACAATCACACCGGTTAACCTACGATGCGCTGATGATTCTCTATGCATCTATATTTAGCCTGTTTAACTTCCATCAGCATGGCTAATGCTAACCACCAGGCTAGTGACTCGTTGTGCCTTCCCGGATTTACGTTTTCCACTGACATGAAGTGGAAAGAGTATATTCAATAAATTACTCAGTCTACAGCTAGGAAAGTTGGTTCACTGTGACAGAATCTATCACATGGAATTCAGACAGATATTATTGAATTGGTACCGACCCCATGTGATACAACAAAGCAGGCTGTCCGTCAAAAAGCGGCCCGAATGTAAAACCGCCAAGATGAGGACAATAGTCCAGTTATATATAGTGTAAATAAGAAACCTCAGCACTTGCGGTCATTCAAGATATATCAAAATGGATATCACATGTAAATCGAATAGAGGGAAAAGATATAAAAAAGATACATGTTTTTCACGCTACTTCAAACAAATAGCTAAGAAGGAAGCCCCCATCAGTACTTGAAAGAGCGATTAATGTTACTGGACTTGAGAAAGCGATTGTCCTGAACAACTCTTTTAATAGAAATATTTTATAAATTTCAACCGGTCAATTAATGCCAAAATATATCTGTAGGGCAACGGCTAACAGTCAGTTATGTGCAATGCGCGATACACGTTTAAGCGACCATGTATCTTTCGATAATGACAGACGAAGCAGATTTTCCCTGCAGTAGGTTGCCATTTCTTTCTGCAGCAGACCAGTTTACATCCAAGGCTATATAATCCGTTCTGTCCTGG